>OY720445.1:19288069-19555215 GCA_963082915.1 Dolichopus griseipennis | reverse complement strand
AGCAATCCTTAAAACACAAAAACAAAAAAAAAACTTAAACAAGTTTATTGGGATAATTTGTGTTTTCAATTTCATTTCCATTTTAATTAAAATGGAAAAGCGCCTGTCTGGCTGCAATTGTAATAAATTACGTTTTAAATTTTTATTTTAATATTCAAAAACTATTAATTTATATATATATATATATAATTTCGTTAGTATGTATATATAGAAAACACTATACAAAACAAAATATATATATAATAAAAAAAAAAATTCTCTAGACTTATCGTAGTCACAATTCAATTCATTTAAGAAGAAAAAAAACTATAAAAAATGTTTTTTTTTTTAACTAAAAGTGCAAACCATAATAATTACAGAATAACGCCGACAACTTCAATAATTAAATAAATCATAAAAATACTTTGTATATAGTTGTTTGAAATGATTCAGACCAATTTCGGGGCGGAAATGTAATAGTTAAAATTTAATGTGGAATTAACTTGGATTCTGTTGTATGGTGTTAATTCGCCAGATTTCACTTTGCAACAAATTTTCAAAACTTAATGGGTTTTTCTATACTATTTTGAGCTTCTGTATATTCAATTGATTTAATTTATAGTGATTAAAGATTAAAATTAAAAAACCTTATAATCCTTATGTATAACGAGTTATAAAATATCAAAAGGAAAAGCATTAAAACGCGACTAGCACGCGATTTGCGTGACTATAATTTAATATTGCAGTCCAAACAATGCTAATGCTATATTATTTTCATATTGAACACAATGTTGTTATATAATGTACAATACAATATAGTAATATAATATGTATATATATGCATACTTAATGTAATATATAAGGATAAGCTTCTATTCTAAAATAAATTTATTATAATAAATTTATATATACATTATATGTGTATTTATATTTTTAATATAACTTTAGATCTATTTTTACTAACCTGTTAAGTTAATTAGGGTTTTAATATTATATATATATACATATTATAATGATGTCGCCTGGACATGATATACTTTTATTTTTTTTCAATTCTTATTTCCTTTTGTTCATTATGCTAGATGATTACTTACAGGTAACATTATGCTCTTTTTTATTTATAAAAAAATTACTTACTTACCTGTTGTTTTATTAAAGCGTGTTTTAAATATAAAATTACGAAAATTACTTAAGTTAGCATAGTCTTTATAAAAGAATTTAATTTTGCGATTATATGCAATGCAGTTGTATTTATATACGTTTGTTCAAGTAGTAGATTTAATTAAATAGTATAATTAATTTTTGTTGTTTTTTATTTAAAAAAAAAAGGGGAAGAAAATAAAATAAAAGTGTAAATAGCATGTTTAGTTAATTAATATATAATTTAAATTAGTTTGTTCCTATTGTACTTTATTGCATAATGGTTTTTATATGGTCAAGATTCATCATAAAAGTTATATTCATTATAAAAGTTATAAGTATTCATTATATATTTATAATAAAACAATCATTTTAATTATGGAATTGTTTCGGTCTGCAATTTTTATTTTATTAAATGAACTTGCCTGTGTCTATGGCTTTTTTTTCATTATTATTTTAAATATATTGTAAGTTACTATTTTTTTTTTATTCATATTTATTTTATTATTGTTTAAATTAAATGTTTAATTTTTCAATGTTGAATATTTTTATTTCATTTTGTTTGTAACTCTTTCGGGTGTTGTAAAATTGTAGTATGTTATATGTAGATATAGTACTCTCTATTTTTGAAAAATTTATTTAAATATTTAATTGAGAAGATTGCTGATTTATAATTCCTTTATAAGAGGCCCACTCCAAAATATTATAGGACGTTGAAAATACTCTTATTCAATTTAAAATAAACTGCAGTTCCAGTAGTATTGAGTTTTACTCTTTGTTTTACAGCTTTGTAAAACTCTCTAAGTCATTTGAGCACCATTTGTGGTGTGTCTTCTATCGTTTGTCACATAGGTTATTTATGAATAAATTATTACATATATTTTAAAATATATATATTGTATTTAGGTACTATGATCTACCGGTTCATGTCTAATATTTTGTTAAATGCTAACTGTACAACTGTTAGGCTAATAAGCATGTTTATATCATAGATAAATGTTGGAGGAACAGGGAAGAACATATTATAATCTTATTATTAGAATTGATCTTAATGAATTTAACATATACAATTTAAACATGAGATAGTATTAAGAGTTATGCTATAGAAATGTCTTAGGTTTTCAATATATAAACAATTTTATTAGTTATAATTTTATATTTGAATATAAGTATTTGAATCCTGTATATCTGTGAGTTTTACTTTTGAATTAAATTATTTGTTTATATTGTTATATTGATGTATTTTTTTATTGAAGATTAGATGAAGGTATAGAGTTTATTATTTAATTGGTTATTCGAGTCGAGTCGAAAATCACTTTTACTGGGATTCGAGCCCGATCTGTGTCACCCAGCCGTATTTGAAGCTTTAAAAGGCTTAAAGGGGATTTAGAACTTGAAAGTGAAATCTTAACTAGTTGGACCATACATAGCTCTTGAATTATTTGAAAGTATAAAACTGTTTGTTTTAATATAGCTTCGTAATTTTATTTCAAATCTAGTAATAAAAGATAAATTTTAAATTGTAAGATAGTCAAAATTCAATTCACTATCACAGAACTGAAAGTGGTATATACATGCTTAAATTTTGCTAAATTAAAGAAATATTTTAACAAAATGGATAAAACTTAATAAATACATAACAACGTTGGAATTAATATATAAACTATATGCATATACATTTGTCAAAATATCTAATTTAAATATATATATATTAAAGCATAAAATCCAACAAATTGAATCTGGAGAACAAAAAAAGAATTAATAAAAATTTAATTAGCTTTCAAAAGCAGGTAGAAATAACTCCAATACCTTGATAAAATATCTTGTTTAAAGATTTAAAAAAAATATTTTTTAATTCCTTCCATTAAAATGACCAATTTTTTTTTTAATTAATAAATCTTTATAAAGCCCAGTATATTCTTTTTATACTGTTTTAAACTCCAACTTTTGATTTAAAAATATATATTGCGTAATATAAACTTTATACAAGGTCCTGAATAAATTTTGTACCTTATAAATACATACCTGATAAAAAACAAAAAAATACAGTTTTGCATAAATTTAAAGAAGGACGAATTAACTAATTTTTTTTTTATTTACTGAAAAAACGGTTAACTTCTTCCATAAGATTTCTTTCACTTATTTTTGAAGAAAGATGAAGGTGTTTCTTTAAATGTGTGAAGACTTGAACTGCACATACTCTACGGATATTTAACTAAAATCTAAAAATAAAATTTTTGAAGGTGTCTTTAAAGCATTTACAGTCTAAGATTGTTTTTAAAGCAGTTTAAAATAGATTTCCACTAAGCCAATCCTTCCTCCCTTATATTAACTCAATTTCCTTGTAATATTTTTAGTAACACACCCTACAAAAAAATGTATACATTATATATATACATACTAAATACAACGATATATATATATATATATTTATATATACATTTTGTTTGAAAAAAAAAGAAAATAATTTAAACACCTGTTTTTTACCTTATAAGAATTAATAGAAAAAAAACTCAATTCAAAATAAAAATAAATATTGAATCCAGAATAGATACAAAATATTACAGTAAATTTTTATGTAAGAGTTACTGTTGTATACAGTTTAATAATATTTTGTCTCTCTGTTTTTTATTAGCTTCATTTGTCATTTATATTTCTTATATGTCCTATAGTCTATACACGATTCGTTTTGTTTTTAACCGCTTTTAAAATCATATTTTTATAAATTTTTTTTTTTTTTATGTACAGGGTGTATAATATCAATAAGCTTACTCCGACTGTCATACACTCTAATACAGAAGACCTAAGCTATAAACACTTTTGTAGTTTTTATATAATTTTAAAAATCTGAATCTGATGTCAAAGGGTACATATGAATGAGATGTAGAGAATGCTAATGAGATCAATTAAAGCTAAGAACCTAATTATTAGGAACTTCTTCATTAATTTAAAAAAAAATACTAAAAATTCAACATTTGAGGCTGCCAGTTTTTAAAGATAAAAATTTGAAATCAATGAAAATTTGAAATCATGATTTCGATTAGAAGGGCCTCAATTCGGCCACCACTCGTATTCTGTGTATACTAATTTAATTTACAATTAAATAAATTAAACCTAAAAACCTAAATGTTATAGAAACTTCTCCATTACTTTAAAAAACAATACTAAAAATTTAATATTTGAGGCTGTTACTTTCTAAAGATAAAAATTTGAAATCAATGACTATAGAAGCTTCTCTAAAAGAAGACATTGGAATTTTTATATATATTTTATAGAATTGTCATGAATTCGACTAGAAGGGCCTCAATTTGGCTCTCATTCATAATCCGTGTATACTAAATTAAAAAGCACCCTGTATACACCATAATATAACTATAAATATAAAAATTTTTCAACGTACATATATGTAAATTTACAAATTTATTTTGAACCTTTTATTGAAAAATAAAATGTTCGTACTTTTTAAAGATTTAAAGGTTTTGGAAGTCTAATTTAATTAATTATTTTTGTTTTTTTTTTTTTCTTTAACTGTCATTTATAACTTTTGTATCTTTTGAATTTTATGTACTCGTATTTATAGATGTATGTAACTTTAAGACTCTATATATCAAACAAATAAAATAATACGTGCGTGCTTACGAACACACAAAACCGGAAATAATTTTTTTCTTACAAAAATTAACTTTATATAATACACTATATGTGTATATTCAATGGCTAATGACCTTTGTCGTTGTTTTGGTTGGTGAAATGATGAATGTGTAAATGTGCGTCTTGAATATTTAATATTCATAATTAAATGAACTATCAACGATATAATATTTGTAAAAGAAAAGAAAGTATTGTATTTTTTTTTTTTTATATAAATTGTGTCAAAAGTAAAATTGTCAAAATGGAAAAAAAGGGAATTTTTAAATCAAAATTATTCAATTTTCATTAAAAAACCAAATTGTCAATGAGGAAAAGCTAAATATTAAAATAGAATACAAATGAAAGTTGCATAATGACATTTAAATTAGAGGAAAACTGATTAAATAGATTAATTTTGAAATATATAAGGTAGAATAGGGTAGATTTGACACTTTTTGAAACAACCTTTAGAAATCCTAATTGTGACAACTCGTAACTATGTATTTTTGCAACTATTTTTCGAATATAAATTCTTTGGAATAACAGGATTGAAATTTTAACGAATTTTACTCTGTTCATGCTCTGCTCAGAGCGTGCTCATTTTGTTCTGGGCGTGTTCAAATTTATTCTCTGATTTAAAAAAAAAACACCTAATGTAACAATGATCCCATTCAATTTTTCATTTATTTGACATTAAGTCATAAGTCATATATAGTTGTCAAATGTATATTTTATAACAGTTTTTGTAGCTTTACCTTAACCTTGAGTCACATAACTCAATATACCGAAACTATAGTATTTTTAAATTATATAATTAAAATACATTAAAATATGTTTATAAATATGAGTTTTTAATGACCTTTATAATGACCAGTTAGTAAGTTCTAGAACAATCGAGAACAAAAAAGTAACAGTTTTGACATTTATTAGTTTTAAAACAATGATTTTTTTTTTGTCCGAATGTGTTCTAGTTTTGTGTTCATGAATTATCATAAACTGTTCTCAGTTACACCTTTCGGTTTTAGTTTTTTTTTTCAGAACAGTTTTGGACAGTTTTTGTTTTTTTTAAATTTTAACCAATGTTTATAATAAATATTTATATATATGTTTTTTAAAATGCCGTTAGAGAATTTTCAGAAAAGTCGAGAGTTATTAATTTTATAGAATATAAATATTTAATATAAAAACAAATTTAAACATCAAACAAAAAAAAATTTGAAATTTTAATAAAACAGATTAACAATTATTTGTCAATTTTGACAACTGAAAAAGTAAAACAGAAAGCACGTCCATTAGTTGTTGTGTTTGACTTTTATTTGCTTGCTGTCCTGTCCTTTCCTATTCTATATCCTGTTCAGAAAATTAATAAATACACCAAATGTGTATTTAAGGAATCGTTATATGTATAATATCATATCTTTTTAATTATTGATATACAAAACTGTCAAATTATAAAATTTATATTGACATTTGACAGACATGTGTAAATAAATGTACCCGAAATAATGCGGACGAACAGTTTTAAAAATTTCTTTAAAATATTTTTTTTTAAATCAAACAAAAAAAATATGAAAGTTAGCAATTGTAAAAAAAAAAAAAATTTAATTTAATTTAAAGAAAATTTTTATTCTCTTAATATTTTTCTTTCTTTTATTTTATTAACCTGTTTTTCCATATATTTTTTTTTATTTTTGTATTTTGTTTATTTTTGTTCTAACATCTCTTTTGATTACCAACCAACCTTTTGTTAAAAGAAGGAAATGAATGAAACGTGAAAGTATGTTTCTTATATTTTGTTGTATATTGTTTTTTTTTTTTGTTTTTGTATTTTGATTTCATTTTTGAAAATTAACCTAAAAAAATTACAAAATGTTTTTTGTTTTTTAGATTTACACATCCATGAAAAACTCCCAAAAAATTAAAATATTTTCAAGTTGAATTTTTATTTTTCACATATAATTTTTCAATTGTTATATAGAAATAGAAATTTAAGTTATAAATTAGCTTGAATTTTGATTATATATGTATATATATATATATATATATTTCATTGTAATTTTCCGCCATATTCATAGAAAATTATAATTTTAGGGTACTGAAATAATTTTTAAATTATAACAATAAAAAAATGTATTCAAAAATATAAAAAAGTTTAAAATGATTAATGTAAAGAAATTAGTTAGGTGCCTATTTTTTTTTTGATTTTTGTACGTTTTTTTTTTTATAAATTATTAACACAAACATGTCTATTTTAAAATAATATTTCATATTTTGTAACAAAATCAAAATGAACTTGTAGGCATACCTAATAATTCTTTTATTATTAAAAATCGCTAAATTATAATTTTTTTTATTATTATTAAAAAAAAAAATTGGAACATTGTGACTCCTGTTCCATGAAGATCAAAGTCTAAAATCGTTTTAAATTAGTTTAGAGTATTAAATCTATTATTATAATCTGTTCTAGTATTATGTCTATTTTAAGTTATTCTTTTTTTTTAAAAAAAGGTCTGTTCAATTCATTTAATTTTCAAATTAAAAAAAAAAACAAAGTATTTTAAAGGGAAATTAAGTGGTTTGATTGAGTAAAGGTTTTTGGATATTAAAAAAAAAAATGTCTTTGATGTTATTTTTGGAAGTGTTTTTACTTTATTATCGAGTTAATTAATTATATTTAAATTTTTATAGTAAATAAATAGCAGATTATAATTAGAAAAATATCTATTAAAAGAACCAAATTGTATTGCCTTTAGATTTAAGAAAATGTTATTTTGCCAATTGTTTTTAGTAGATCAGCTTTTATTTAAAGACATAATTTAATTATGATATTATTGTAAATTACTCCTTTTCTACTCTCCACTTCTATCAGAAGCTCTCGTAAAAGAGTAGAAGATCCGAGTAGATAATTTAAAAATGTAATAATTTATAAAATCCAACAGATGGATCTAAATTTGAATAGGTTATGTTAAATCAAATTATCTTTTATTAGACAATCAATAAGCAAGCATTTACTTCTTCCATTTTAAAAAAATATTTTTTATATATATCAGCCATAAACATTAATTATTTAACTTTATTTCCAATATCTAAATATATTACAAATAATTAACTTCTCAAATGACAGATAGTTTTATAATGTCAAATATATGTAGTTATGACATTTAATCTGACAATTATCTACTCCATTTACAAAGTAGTGCTATCTACTCTTCGTCTACTCTTTTTGCTAAAAGGAAAGTATGCATTATTCAATCACAAGGTTGTGGATCCAAATCCTGATTATATATATTCAATATATAAAAGCCGGGTTATCAACTACTCAGCCAAAAAATTGACTCATGAAAATAAAGTTTATTCTACTGTGAATACTCTATAAACTATGTGAGTGCCGCCTACTCCTTAGAGTGAAAAAGAACTGATACTGTAATATGAATATGGATATTTGAATATTGAATACCGATATACAGGATATTTTCAAACAAAAAACCCTTTGAATAGTCTTTAATTTCGGTTATTTGAAGAACTAACTACAAGTAACTTTCTCATATACCCTTTACTGGTGCTCCTAACTTCTTGTAGGAAAATAAAATATCAATTAACTGCACATTTCATTTTATTTCTTTAACAAAATGTTCTAAAACACATTTTAGATTAATTTTAAATCAAATATTTTATTTTAAAATATTTTTATATGTATATTTAAATATACAAATTCCATATTTATTTATACACAAAAATAAGATTCAAAAAAGAAAACAAATGGAAAACATATGTAATTCTCTTATATTATATGAGTACAAGGTTCATCATAATCTCACATAATAATGCTATTAAGTTTAATTTTTTTAAAGTGATAGACATGCAAAATGGTTGTACATTACTTTAACACTTTCATTTGAACACTAAACTCAAAAAAGTTCTAGAAACCTCATTTTTAATTACTTGTAATTAGTAAGCGTCTATATAGTTTGCCAGGTTAAAAATCTTTTTTTTTTTTAACACTTTTTTATCATATTTTTACTTTTAAAAAGTGTTAAATGTTATTGTAAGAGTGCAAGGGTGCAACAAATCTTTTATTTTACTGCCATTTAATACTAGTTGCAATTTTTAATTTTAAAATTTTTCAAATATTTTGAAACTATGAATTTAGGGTAATTAGTCTGAGATTTGGCATATTTTGGACTATAATAATAATCTTTTGCCAAATTCAAATATATATACATTACAGTCCCCTACCATATACAATGTGATAAGTGAGTGAATCTGCCTTTTTTTCAACTATAACTATTACGATATCAATTATAAATTATATTTTTTTTATTAGATATGATTTGAACCCGAGACTTTTCGATTGAAAAGCCGCCACTTTAACCACTGAGCTATTAGTCAGATTCATATTATTTTTTAAAATTAAATTTTAGAAATAATTTCGTAGCATAGTGATATTGTACAAATTAATAACCTAAAAACTTATGAGAGGTTAGAAAATTGCATTGTTTGTAATATAACAGTTAACAATAATAAAATGTAATAAATATATTATTTATTACCTCATTTGTGTAGAACCAAAGAATGTTAAAAATTATTATCATTCAATAAATTAATATTCAAAACACAAGGTAAATATTATGTATAAATAATGTATATGTATAGTATGTATTTAAACATATATGGAAATAAGAATGCAATAACAGAATAAATAAAATTATCAAAAACAGCGTTAAATGACACTAAATTGTTAACCATTTATACGCCAACGTATAGTTATTTAAATAGCACACTATTAATTGGGTTTTAACAGTATAACAATATATTTAAAAGTATAATAATATAAACATAAATACTTCAGTTTATCCGTTTCCGTTAGATAAGTTTTAAAAGATATTATATTGCCCAATTTCCACGAAAAAAAATTTCTTTGAAAAAGTTGTTGCAGTTGAAGAAGTAAGAGATAACTTATTTTAACAACTTTTTTTGTACGAGGATAGGTAGGAATCTTTGACGTTATGCCATAAGATTGAGTCTATAGATTTATTTTTAGCACACCATTATTATTATTATTATTTGATATTCATTCTAATCATATTAAACTTATTACGACTGGGAGACACAGTGATTAGAGTGCCGACCTTTCAAGCGAGAGGCCCGGTTTCGAATCGTAGTGGTAGTGAAAAAAAAAGAACTTATCTGGTTTTCGACTTAGCTACCATTTACCATTAGATTCAAATATAATAGCTTAATTAATAATTATATATCTTTAATAAAAAATACATTAATATAACAATAAATAAATACAAAATATAAACAAATAATTTGATTAAATAATATAATTCACTGATATAAAATATCATATAACTCATATAAAAAAATGATTACAATATAAAACAAAAGAAATTGTATCTATTGAAAATCTAAGACATTTGATTTGACATTTGATTGATGACAACATGTTATAAGTTCTAGTACCATCTCATGTTTGTACAATTCAATTAGAATTCATTAAGATCAATTCTAATAACAAGAATATAATATGACTCCCCTGTTCCAACATGTATCTATGGTATAAATAGGCTACTAACTACAGTTCAAAAGTAAGTGTTTCAAATAATTTTATTTAATAACAAATGCAAAGAATTGTACTTTTTTGAAAAATTTCCACTTTATCCGCATTTTTGAGCTAATATTTGTACCGCGTTAATTTCTTAATAATTTTTAAAAATTTTGACGGAATCCGAAAAGACGGAATTCTATTGATGTTAGCGTTACGGCGCAAACTGACTTTTACAACATTTTTAATTTCAACAGTATGTGAATATAAAGACAACTTCTTAATAAAGTTATTTTAATATATGTTGACCTGATCGTATATCATTTTTTACTTTAAATAAATACATTGTCAATAAGAAAGTCAAAGGAATCATGACACTTGTCACTTATGTCATATTATTGACATAAATTATGATGTGTATACAAAGTATGAACGCCATTGCATATATTTGTAACATCCAATAGTCTTTTAGATATTAATATTTATACATAATATCCACATATATGTATATAAAAAAGTATATGTGTAGAAGCATAATTTCTAATAATGAATTTACTAATTGAATTCTACAATAGTATTTTTTTTTTTAATAAAAAAATTAAATCATTAGATACATTCCATCATATTTAGTACGTGTATACTATATGTATACAAAATGACAATTATAACGATGACGAACGATATAGATGATGATGATGATGAAAATAAATTGATTCATATTAGCTGTAAAATAAATTGATTTAGTAAAAAATTTTTTTTTTTAATTCATTCTTTTATTTTTCAAAAAAAAAAAAAAAAATTTAATTCAATTAACTTGTCTTAATTTATTTTATTAATTTTACAACAAAAAGCAAAAAAAAAAAACGAGGAAGAGTGTAGCCTACATCAACTCTAGGATATCCGTATGAACGTATATATATATAATATATATATATAAATTTTATATCATCCGGCTAATGACTTTTGGCGAAATTTCAAATGCACAAATTATTAGGCACTGTTATGTATAAAAAAAAAAATAGAAGTTGTATGACAACTTGTCGAAGCTCTTGTACTAGACCAACTATATTTTGTGCAGTCATTGATCATTAATTTTGACTAGTTTTTACAACATTTCAGATACTCAGCTTCATTTGATATTAAATTATGTTCATATTAAAAATGGACTTGTATTGCACCTACTCGAACCTGCTGCATTAGACCAATTAAATTTGTACTTTTAAAAAAACATATGACATTCATCTTAAGTTATAAATAGAGTTATGCTCATATAAAAAAAAGAAGTTCTATGACTCGAACCCGTTCCGAAAAATAAGTGACGGCTTCAAAGACGGCTCTTGTATAAAAACGAATTTGTGAAACATTTTCTTCTTTCGTTTTTGAGTTATCATGCGCTCAGATGTAATATAAACGAAATTACAAATTTAGTATACCCTTTTTAAATACGTTCATATATGGGTATAATGATTAAAGAATTTTTAACAGGATGTTAAGTGGTGTTCGCCGTACAGAATAGTAGATTGCATATATATATATCTATATATATATAGCAATTAAAATAAGTACATACATACTTACATACTTTCTTAGGCTAGTATAACAAAATAAAACTTTCTTATTCGCTAAAATATACAAACTTAAAAGAAATTAAATTCAATTAAGTTTAAAGTGATGCGCCAAATGGAATCTTGATTTTTTTACTTTGTCATAGTGTTATAGAAAAAATTTTTTTTTAAATTATTAAATTTTAAAAAATTTATTTTATTAATTTATAGGAGATATTTTTTTAAAAGAAATTGTAAATTATGTTAGAATTTATATAGATGTAAGACTCTTTGCTAGAAAATTTTATCATAATATTCAGGTACTAAATTGATACTATTGATATTAAATTTAGGTGATAATTATATTTGAAGTATAATTATCTAATTACAATAATTAATCAAAGATAAATAATTGTAGTAAATTAATCGCAAAAAGAGACTAGGCTACAGTTTTATACCTTGTAAATATTTTTGTACAATGCTATGTATTTTAGTTTCTACGACAGCTAACTTCGTTGGCGGCAGCGCTCTTTATCCGGGGTGTTAAAAATTATAAAAAGTGGCATTTATTCATACTTTTGTAAGACATTTTTGTTTATTTTAATAAATACGAAATTCAAGATCTCATTTACTTGGTACGCTGATATTTTCTTTTAATTCAAGCGATATATGTAGAACATATGAATTGCCACCACCTAATCTTTAAAAACAACTGCATATATTTAACTAAAGAATGCAATTCTATTTATTAAAATATGTGTCAATTTCTTTTTAAATTTAAATTTCTTGAATTAAAATAAAATAAATATAATACAAGATGCATTATACAATATTTAATTCTGTGTAAATAAGGTAATCCTATAATATATATAATAATATTTCTATATATTTCACCATTATTATATTATTAAAATTTATAAATTTCATGATGATTTAATTTCTAAAAAAAAAAAAAATTTAATAAATTTCTATTTTCTATTATTGCAAGTTTCAATTCAATTTCTTTTAATATTTTAAATCTTCTATTTTTGTAATAAAATTTAAAGAAATTTTTTTCTTTTTTATTATTATTTTTCTTTTAATTTATTTTTCCCATATTATACTATACTTTAATGTTTTATGATGCAATTTCGCGATCTTTAATTTTATTTGTTAAAATGTATATGTGGGCAATCTTATCAATTTAGTTGTCATCTAATATATGTACTGGGGATGTGAATTATTTAATTTAATTTGAATTAAAATTGTTAGTGGGTTTTATTTTTAAGCAATCTGTTACTATTGCTTATAAAATTGTTTTATTTTTTATTTTTTTTTTTAAGTATAATTTAAAACTTAATTTATTCGATTAAATAATTTATGCAATAGTTTATATTTGATTTCACCTAATAAGATTTATTTTTTTTATTTTTTTAGATTAACGAAATTCAATACGTATTAACTAAAAACAATTAGACAAAATGCCAGCGGAAACTAAGTCTCCAACAACCGCTGGGTATCAACAACAACAACAGACAGAAACACCATCTAAAAAGAAACAGGTTTCATCATCTTCTGGAAAAGCAGCATTAGCCCGTGTCTCACTATTAGATGGTTCAATATTAGAAGTTACAATCGATGTAAGTTTATTAAAAATCTAAAAATTATTTTATATACATATTTTAATATATTTTTTGTCTTATTATTGTAGAGAAAAGCGACAGGTCGCACTCTGTTAAATTCAATATGTGCTGGTTTGAATATATTAGAAAAAGATTATTTTGGTCTTTTATATTCAACACAAAATGATGCACGTTGTTGGTTAGATGCAGACAGACCAGTATCTAAATTCTTTAAAACAGATCCATGGGTGCTACAATTTGCTGTAAAATTTTATCCACCAGAACCATCACAATTGCAAGAAGATATTACAAGATATCATTTATGTTTACAAGTGCGCAATGACATTCTTGAAGGTAGATTACCAGGTTCATTTGTTACATATGCCCTATTGGGTTCATATTTAGTACAATCTGAAATGGGTGATTGGGATATTCGAGAGCACAATGATCGCAGATATTTAAAAGAATTTAAAATTGCTCCAGAACAAACCGGAGAATTAGTAGATAAAGTTATTGATTTACATAAAACTCATAAGTAGGTTTTATTGAAGCATAGATTTTATATTTTGTAATTAATTTTTATTTTTTTAAAAAATTTTTTAGAGGACAATCGCCAGCTGAAGCTGAATTACATTACTTGGAAAATGCCAAAAAATTAACCATGTATGGTGTGGATTTACACCCAGCAAAAGATTCTGAAGGTGTTGATATTATGTTGGGTGTATGTGCATCAGGTGTAATTGTTTATCGCGATAAGTATGTTATATTAAAAATTAATTTTGCTTTTTTTTTTATAAGAATAAAACGAACATTTTGTTTTAGAATGAAAATTAACCGTTTTGCATGGCCCAAAATATTAAAACTTTCATATAAACGCCATCATTTCTATATTAAAATCCGTCCTGGGGAATTCGAACAATATGAATCAACTATTGGTTTCAAATTAGCAAATCATCGTGCTGCTAAAAAACTATGGAAATCATGCGTTGAACATCATACATTTTTCCGTTTAAAGACACCAGAACCAACGAATAAATCAACTTTATTCCCCCGGTTAGGTTCTAAATTCCGTTATTCTGGAAGAACAATGTATGAAGCTAAAAATAACCCCGTCGATCGTCCGACACCAGCATTTGATAGAAGTTTGTCTGGCCGAAAATTAGCTAGCAAGAGTATGGACGGTAATTTATATATAAGTTGCGTGTAATTGTAAACACATTATTTAAATTTTATATTATTTTTTAGCATTAGCTATACAAGAACAAGAAAAACAACGTGAAGCTGCTAAAAAACGTCATACTATGAATAATCCACCAGATCATATACCAGATTTAGATTCACAAGAAAGAAGTAGAAGTCCACTCAAAAAGGATAAAAAAGAAAAAGTAATTTTTATAAGATTTAATAAGATACGAAAAAATTAGTTAATATAAAATATTTTGGTCATCTTCGTTGCCATAAATTTTATTTTGAAAACTTATTACATAAATTAAAATTATTTTGTTTGAACAAAGTCATTGCATTTTGCAACATTTCTAATTAAACCTAAAATTACCAAAGGTGATGTGTAAGGAAGTATCCCTACAAAATTAACACTTTTTAATTGGTGTCTTTAACAGACCCAGCCTTTCACTTCTTTAAGAACTAGTTACTTACAGCTATAGTTTTTCAAACTATTTTATGTTAAAAAGATAAGCTTTACAGCAGTTTACAGTTTACTTCTCGTGATATCAATATCACAGTTTCTTTTTATATATAAAAAACTAATGATGGCAGCGAAGGTGTAATCTTCAATAATCAAAAAATAACAAAAAATTATTTTTTATTTTTTTTGGTTATTTTTTTAAATTAAATACATTTATAAAAATTAATGAACTAAGGCAAATATTAAAATTCGAGAAATGATTCCTAAATTGAAATTTAACAAATTATATTTAGTTAATTGTCAATAAATGTAGTATTTTAATTTTAATTTGAGTATAAAAATTTTTATATTTATCTTTATCATTAATTTTTATAGAAAAAAAAAAACTATTACATTTAATTAAACTATTATATTATATACGAAGAAGGAACACATTTTATATATATTTTGTACACATAACTATTCATAACATTAATATTAAGTACATATTACATACATAGAAATGAAATCCTTCTTGTTTTATTTTTTTTAAACTCAATAACTTTTACTAATCTATCTATTGTATAACAGCAAGGCGATTATATTGAGACTTTTAATTAATATTTTTTTTTTTTTAATTTGGTTTAAGTTTGAAAATTTATTTTTTTTCTAATCAATTGTATGTGATTTGTCTTTATTTATTTTCTTTTAAATAATTCTTAGTACTTAACACATTTTTAAAGGATTCTTATAAATTTTTGAACATATAAATTAAGATAATATTAAATTTTTTTATAGAAATAATTAAAAGATCTATTGTAATATTTCAAATAAAACTAATTATATAAAAGTAAATTCAAGGAATGTTAAGAAGTTTTTAAAAAACTATGAATTTTTTAATCAATTCCCAAAGAAAATTTCTATATTAATTAATTTTCAGATCTTTCAAGCAACTTTTTTTATTTTAACTTTTACCTCCATTTTATAAATTACCATCTATTGCAAGACACATTGCCTCTATATTATATTTTTCCCAAATATATGCAGAATTTCATTCTGAACAATTGCAACAATATAAATCTTTAGTAATATTTGCTGCAATAAATCGATAAATCCTCCTTTAAAAGAAAGCTCAACTCTATTTACTTAGACTCAGACTAATTCTTATAAAACCAACAAGCCTTTAATAAAACAAATGAAAAAAGTATGTTCAAAAATTTTAAATTTTTATTTTTCTATATTTATTAAATTCATTATTCATTTAAAATAATAATTATTGACATAAAATAACTCTTATTTTTTTTTTTTTTTAATTTAACTTAAATATAATTCTTCTTTTTCATGATTTTTTTTTTTGTTTTCATTTCATTTTTAATCTTCAAAATTAATTTAAATAAATAAAATAAAATATAAATTTTTTTATTTTTGGAAAATAAAAAATTTTATAAAAAAAATAATTAAATTTAAAATATTTGTAAACTGAAAACTAATTACAAATGAAAAATAAAAAAAAAAAAATTAGCTGAAGCGAGAATCAAGCACTGGTACAGCTTCAGCTTCATCCCAGAGTTCAATTGAAGGCGATTATGATACCCATGGGAAACATGTTGTTGATGAACATGTAGGTGTACATGAAAAACTATTTTTTTTATAATTTTCTTTTTTTTTTTTTTTTGTTATTATTGAGCAAGAAAATAAAATATATGTATGTATATATATATATATATTTTAATAAGAAAATCCCATTTCTATAATTGCATATTTTCATTATTTAAAATATTTTCGTTATTTTATTATATATAATTATATTTATATTTTTTTATTTTTATATATATATACATATTTATTATACATATTTAAATCACGTTCACATATAGTGTGCAATAAATTTTTTTGAAAATTATTTAAAAAATTTGCTTCAAAACGTTATTTAAACGTATGTTTGTAAAAAAGAAGTGAAGCAACCCTTTTGTAGACCACAAATTTTAAGAATTTTAATTTAACAATTTAATTTTAATTTATTAAAAATGTACTTTCTGCATTTTCTATAATTTTTTTTTTGCTCTCAACAACCATTTTAAAGCATGGCCAATTTTAAATTTATAAACTTTTTCTAAGAAAACCATTCAAAATCATTCAAAACTTCGTCATAATAATGATAATAATTATAAAAATTAAACATATCATGTAATGGGTAATTACAATTTCAATTCATTTCATCTAAGCTTTATCTGACTGATTATAAACTTCGAAAATCTGATTCTATTCATTTTCTTCATTTTTTTTGCACTACCTGATCATTAAAAATCAAATTAAATTAATATTATATAAAATATATCTAAATTATAGAATAAAAAAACATCGTTTATTAAAATTTCAAAAATTCTAAATAACACGTAAAACTAAATTAATTTCAATATTTTTTTTTAATTCCTTCATTATGTAAAAAATATAATTACCAATGCAAATAGATTTGTACATTTTTGTTTTAAATTTAACATTGCACACACTTAACTCTTAAATATGTTATATATTTGTATTTTTTTATCTAATAATATTTCAAAAATTTTTGTAGCTTATTTTTGAAAATTTCTACAAATATTAAATTTGGTTTGGTATTTTTTGTATGTTTCTTCATTATTAACATTAATAATATTTTTTTTGTATAAAATTATATATATATATATATATATATATATATATATATATATATATATATTTCTTTTTAAATTAATTCTTTTGTGTTTGTGTAAAATTTAATTGTTGTTTAATTTGTTTTTATAAAATATTTATTCATGTCATTTTTTTTTATTTATGTCTATTTTTATTTAAAATAGATAAGATTTGTGTTCATAAGTTAATTATTTTATTGATTTATTGATTGTACTACAAAACTCAATTGGCAAAATCGCAAAAAAAAAAAAAAAAAATTCAAATTTACAGTTGAAAACGAAACATAACCTCATTAATAATATTATTTTAATTAAAGAAAATTGACCAAATTAGACAAATATTTAATTGAAGCAATTTTCAAATTTTATTTACAAAATTCATTATAAACGATTTCTAGATTTAATTGAAGGAATAGTTTTGTTTTATGTAACCTTTAATATAAAATATACGTAATAGATTTTAAAAATTAAAGATTATGATTGATAACTGACTCAATACTCGCGTAGCTTTTAGATTTGTTCTTTAAATTCTGTTATGGTCCAATTTTAGTGTCACTTGATTTTATATTTAAAGATTTAAGTCGTTCATACATTTAATTTAAGAAAGTTGCTAAAAAGTTAACTTTTCAATATTTACCAAATAATTCTTAGTCATATTTAAACAAATTTAAAACTAATCATAAAGTAATCAATATCATAATATTTACTTTGACATTGTAAAATTGTTTAAAATTACATAGTGTAGTTGATTTTTAATTGTTGCAGTTAAAAAAAAATTTCATACATTCAAAAGATTCAAAACATTTAAAAAAATTACATATTTTTGGAGTTCAGGCAAGTTTAAGGGCGTATGAACAAAATGTGATATTCTAATCAAATTTTTAAGTTTTAAATTACCTCTGTAACTTTTAGATTGTCAAATTTGAAATTTAATTGCCAGATGTAAGTTACCGCTCAGACACTGTCGACGCCATTCGAACGACGCAAATGTCAAACAAAGTTAAAACATATGAAAATGTATAAGACTTAACAATCTCAGCAGCGTATAAAATTCAATTTTGTGAAATTTCCGTGAAAATTTTATGTTTGTTTGAATTTTTTCGCTGTTCTGTGGACGGCGTAGATTGTTAGATTTTTGCTGTAAAAAAGTAAATCTGTTCTCTATTGAATAAATTAGTTTCTCAGTTTCTTTATTTTAGCTGCCAGAAGCAATGAATGAAAAAATAAAAAAAATTAATTAATTTTGTCATTTTTTGAAAATTTGAACGCCGTTCACATTGTCCTGTACATGTGAAGAGTGTCGACATTGATTCAGGCATTAGTATTTTTAAAAAAGTGAGAGCAAAAGAATTATTTGTCTCAGTTTGTCTAAATCCTTGAAGTTTGAAATTAAACTTAAACTTTTTGAAAAACAAATGGTTTTGATAAAGAGAATAAATGCATTCTCATACTCATATCACTAAAATTGACATGTTTTATTTTTTTTTGTAAATTTTACACATAATACAAAAATTTCACAACACGCACCAAATTACAAAATTTCAAATAATGTAAATAAACATATAATTTTCATTTTGGTTTTTATTTCTAAATTATTTGTTTTTATTATTGCTATTTCTTTTTTTTTGTATATAAAATAATTTTTTAATATCCACCTTTAATAAATCCTGCATGCTTCAAAATTTGCTTTAAGAAAAAAAGAAAAGAATTCAATCTTTATACATTTATAAATTTTGTATTTTTCTGCAAGTTTAAAATATGAAAAATATTTAAAGAACTACAAATTTTTTAGGTTCCTTCTGGAGGGGTGGCTGTTTTACCAAATGAAAAGAATAAGAAAGAAAAAGAAAAAAAAGAAAAAGACAAGAAGGATAAAGATAAATCTGAAAAAATTGTTATAGGAGTTAATGGTAAGAGAAATACTTATTCGTAAATTTTAGTTTTTTTGTAAATTAAATTTTTTAAATTGTAAAATTGAATTTAGAATCAATCTTAGGTATTAAATTTACAAAAACTTTTAAATTTACAAATTGAATGTTGAATTTATGTTTAAAAAACAAAATGCTTAATTTTTTAGGTAATGAAACTGATCCAAATGATTCTGGTAAATCTGATGAAAAATCACCAGGAAAAGGATTTGGCAGAGTAAGTACTACACAATTTTATATTCACAGTTTATTAAAATTTTATTAAAAAAAAACTTATGCACCACTATCTATAACTAAAATCTTGTGGAATTCTTACTTTTAAACAAAATTTTCGAAAACAGGTTTTATTATTCAAAACAAACATATAACTCATGTTTCGAAAATTCTATTTAAAATAAATTAATTTGTTTCTAAACACTTTAAAAGAAGGCTGGCTAACAGTTTATAATTTGTAGCTATTAAAAAAAAAAAATTAATTAAGCAGTCTATTATATTTTGAATGAAATTAATAAAACAAAAACAATTAGTAAATAATATATAACAATAAAATCTTAAAACACCCCACCCTAAAAAATGAGCTAAAATAAATAAAACAAAACGGAAATGTACTAACAATTTTCACAAAATAAATAATTTAATATCTATCTAGTTTATAAATTAAAAAACCACTTAACACCAAAATAATATTATCATCACTTAAACAACTTATATACCACCCAATTTGAAAACTGATTAGAATGTATGACATTAATTGAGTATTTTTACTTATTTACACTTTTTTTAATATTTTTAATTAATAAATTTTCTTTTTGTTTATATATTTGTTTTTAATTTTTAAATTTTGTTTTTTTTTAATTAATTATTATTTATTTTTTAATTTTTGTTTGTTAATTTGTATAAAACTCATTTTTAAATTAATTTCAATTGTAATTTATACATACATAATTATATATTAATTTATTGAAACGTATTAATCTATTTAATTTATTGTTTAATTAATTTTCTTATTTTAACATTTTGTTCACTTTTTGTGTTTTCTGTTTTTTTCATTTTAATTTTAATTTTATTATTATATTATTATATTTTTATATATATTTTTTTTTTTAAATTTTTTTAATTTTTTGTTAATTTATTTTTTTTTATTTTCATTTTTTCAAAATTTTTTTTTTTCGTTTTCAACAAAATTAACAAAAAAAAAAACAAAAAATTCAAAACTCAAGGGTGGTATCTTCTCATCTGGTCGAAAATCACCAAAGGATAAGAAAGACAAGGAAGAAAAAGAACGTCGAGAAAAAGAAGAAAGAGAACGTAAAGAAAAAGAAAGAAAAGAAAAAGAAGAAAAGGAACGCAAAGAAAAAGAACGTAAAGAAAAGGAACAAAAAGAAAAACCTGGAAAAGATAAGAAACAAAAGATTGCTCTTGCAGTTTCTGTACCAGAAGTTCCAACATCAGATAAAGAAAAAGCTGATAGAGATAAATTACTTCGTGGCAATGACGGTCATACTCGTCCATATGAATATAATGAAACTGAACAAGATTTAAGTCCAACACGTAAGAAATATATTTCTGGTGGGTTCCGTTATGATGAAGATCCAAGTATAAGAAATTCACAAAATCAAGATAATATCGAAGATCAACAATTGAGTCCAAATTCAAGAAAACGCATTGGATTAGCATTTAATTATGCGCCAGGCGATGATGAACGCCTCAAAGAACAAGCCGACAAATTAAAACATGGTCAATTATCTCCACGTACAAAAGAAAAATTAGATAAAGGTCAATTATCACCTAAAACACGTGAAAGATTACTTAAAGATGGTAATTTATCACCAAGAACTAAACAGAAACTAATGACACCAGTTTCTCAATTACCAGAAAATGCTACACCATTAAAAGATGTTCATGGTCAATCATATAATCCGAATAGTGGTAGACAGGGTTATATGTCAGGTGCCCCTGGCACATATAAGCCTATTGATGATCCAACAACAGCATTTTTGAATGCAGAACGTACTGGAATATTACCATCCGATATTAAAGCTGTTACTGGTGGAGCTAAACCACCATTAGTAGCTGCTGCTGCTGGCAAACCTAAGAAGAAGCGTGTTAAGATTTTGGTTATTGTATCAAGATTTGATCCACAAACCAAGAGAATTGATACTGAAAACGGAGAAATTGAACAATCAACAGGTATTTTAGATCCAGAAACCGGTTTAATAGAAACAAAATATGGTGTTGTTGATCCTAATAGCGGAACTTTAGAAGCTTTAAATACAAAAACTGGTCAAAAACAAGTTTATAGAGGACAAGTTGATCCTAAAACCGGAAATATTCATTTGACTGAAGGTGTAGCATCACCACATTCTGGGGTTATTGATGAATCATTAGGTCAAGTAATTGCAATTGCTCCTCAAGATAATCCTATTGTAGAACTTACTGTAATTACAAGCCGAATTGATCCAAATACTAAAAAGGTAGATGTTGTAAATGGTGAAGTTGAACGTTCTTTAGGTGTCTTAGATTTAGAAAGTGGAATAATTGACACAAAGTACGGAGAAATAAATCCTAAAACTGGTGAAGTTAAAACAATTGATCCTAAAACTAATAAATTAGTTATTTCTAAAAATGCCTCCGTTGATCCAGCTACTGGTCAAATAACAATTGTCGGAGTAACAGATCCCAAATCTGGAAAATTAGATACAAATGTTGGCCGTTTACTTGAAATTGGACAACAAATTGATCCTGTTGTAGAAGTAGCTACAATTTCTGGTAAATTAGATAACAAGAAAGGTATTATTGAACCTAAAACAGCTCAAGTGGAGACATCTGCTGGACAATTTGATCCTAAAACAGGAAAAATTGATACAAAATATGGACAAATTGATTTAGTTAAACATACAATAACTTTCATAGATCCAAAAACTGGTAAAACAACTGTTAAAGATGTTAAAGTAGATCCAGCTACTGGACAAATTGTTTTGAAAAATCAAATTAATCCTAAAAATGGCAAACCTGACAAAGATTATGGTAGAATTGTTTCTCTGCGTATTGTAAAAACCTTCCTCGATCCCAAAACCAACAAACCTATTCAAAAACATACAGAAAACAAAGATATAATTGTTGATCCAAAAACAAATCAAATCTGGATTGCTACTGGAACAAAAGATCCAAGTTCAAAAGAAAACTTATATACCTCAAGTGCTGTTGATCCAAAAACAGGTTTTGTTATCACAATTTATGGTTATTTAGACCCAAAAACAAATGAAATTAAAAAACAAATTAAAGTTGATCCAAATCTTATACGTGTAGAACCAGAAAGTGGTAAAGTTTATACAGCTACAGGTGATTTAGATCCAAATACTGGTGAACCATTATATGCAGCAACACAAGTTGATCCTGAAAGTGGTGAAATTTATACAAAAGTTGGTAAAGTTGATCCAAAAACCGGTAAAATAATTTTAGTGAAAATATTCTTAGTTACAAAAACCGACGAACGTGGTCGACCACAAGAAATTGATCCACAAAAATGCGATATCGATCCAATAACGGGTCGTATTAATAAAATATTTAATAAAACTGTTTATGTATATAATATGGTTGATCCAATAACTGGTGAAATTATACAGGTTGATCCTAATGATCCAAGAATTGCTGGTGCCCGAACAACTGTTACACAAACAATGACATTGAGTGGTGAAATTGATCCAGTGACTGGTCGTATTAAAACTGAATATGGTCATATTGATCCAAATACCGGTGATATTGATCCTGAAACAGCTGTTAAAGATCCTGTAACTGGAAAATTAATTTTGAATTATGCTCAAATTGATCCAAGTCATTTTGGAAAAGAAGTTACCGTTACAAAAGAAACGGTACCAATAACAAGAGATCAATTCTTTGAAGGTATTAAACATATGGGCAAAAATGCATTACGACGAGATTCGGAGGCAAGTTCAGATGATGATATGACAGCACAATATGGTACAGAAAATATTAAAGAAATGCAATCTGGTACACCAAAATCCCATGGTCAACAACAACAACAACAACAGACAGCAACAGTTACATCACCAAAAGTAGCTGCTGGTACAGCAAGTAAATATTCTGGTACACCAACTGTTGTTAAAACAACAACAAAACAAGTTTTAACAAAGAATGAAGATGGCGTTACACATAATGTTGAAGAAGAAGTTAGAAATTTAGGAACTGGTGAAGTAACATTCTCAACACAAGAGCACAAGGTTAGAATTAAATATTAAGAAAACAAAAAAAAGGTTAAATATTTTTGAACAAAATGATTGAAAAATAATGATTGTTGTGAATTATTATTGTTGTTGGCTTTAAATGTTGTCAATAATTTTTTAATTTTTCTTAATTTTTTGAAAAAGCTTTTCTTAAAAAAAAAATATACTTCACTTAGAATTTTCTTTAGATACAAACTGAATAAGAAAATTTCATTTTGTATTATTGATTTTGGTTTAAATTTTTATTTTACATTTACGGATACATTTGGTATCAATTAATTATAATTAAAACTTTTGTTAGCTCTTGTTTATATTTTAATTTGCAATTTTTATATCGTCATATTTCATTGACCATTGATTCATTCATAATTCTTTTTATTTTTTAACAAGAGAATTTTTAGCCTTCGCTGAATGAATCGAATCACTTTGGATTTAGGATTAATTTGAATCTGGAAAATACTGATATTGGTTTAAATTATTTCTTAACATAATATTTGTTTTATATTTAAGTGAGATTAATTTAATCAAAAAGTTTTAGAAGAATGGAATACAAAATTTTGAACTGAAAAGTTTCAAACTTTGTGTTGTGGATTCAAGGAAATTATTATTATAGAAATAAGCCAAGAAATTATTAAGGATAACTAAATCTAAAAGGAGTCAATTAACTATTATATATTTATTGGGGGCTTGTTTTGTTAATAAACAGTTTCATGAGTACACTTTTTTAAATGATAACATTCAATTATAGTATTTAAGATAAAAGTTAATAAGTGATTAGTTAATTTAGTGATTGATTACATATACATATATTTATACTGAGCAACTTAAAAAAAGGCATTTGAAACATGTTTTAAAACATGTATTCTACAATTTTTTAATGCATTTTTTTGTGAATTAATAAAAAATATTTTATTAAACACAAATTTTAAAATAAACCAACTTCTAGCGAAACTTAAAGTAAATTTAAAATATATTATAAGATCAATTTCATATTTTCATTTACAAATTTTCATTTAAATTATATTTTTAATTTTAATTTATTATAAAAATTCATTGGCTTCTTGTTTTGTTTTGTTATAAAATATAAATATCAAAATTTATTTAAGTTCGTTGCCTTATTATTATTTTAAGAGCATAATAATCATAAATTTGACAAAGAAACCAGTAAGGTAAATGCTTTATAATATAAAATTTTTACTTTGCAAAAATCATAATAATATTATGTTGCATTCATAAATTGCTTTTGCATAATACACTGTTTTGTAAAAGAACAACATAATTGAAAAATATAACTTTGTAAAAATATATCCCGAAAAATTCTTATTATCAATTTAATCATATTTGATTAAACATAATTTGAACGGCTTAAGAAACAAATTTGTAAATATTTTATATAAAAAAATATTAAATGTTTGTTAGTAGTTTGTAGTTTGAATAGAAAAAAATAGTAGAAATTCAATTTTACGTTTATAGTTCGTCATTATGTGCTGTAAAATTTTAATTTTGCTTATTTAAAATAGATTTTTTTAAGTTAACAGTGGAATCAAAATTTAAATAAGTAAAAATATTCCCAATTTAATTAGTTCTTTTTTGATTAAAAGTTTGAATTATTTTCAATCTTTGTTTTTTTTTTAAATAAATTTAAACTATTGGTTAGGATACCAATGGATAAATATAGTAGAATTTTACTTTAAATACATTAAACAATTTTTTTAAAAGTTAAAAGTAAGATAGTCATAAATAGATCTTTGCCAATAAACTCGTTTTAAATACATGAAAATGTATCTTGAAGGTAAATTATTAAAACAAAACTTAAACAAAGTTATATATCAATCTAGATATTCACATACACAACTTTTTTTCTGAAAAAATGCATAAAATCACACGATATTTAAAATATGAATCACAGATTAAATAAATATTTTAAATTAAATTTTCTTAAATAAATTTAATTTATTAATTAACATAAAAGGAATCTATTGAATTAATTAAATTTATTTTAAGATAATTTAATTTAAATTGATTTTCAACAATTGATCATTCATTACATATTACATAATATAATTTATTATATAGACTAAAACACTAAATAAATTCAAAAAACATTAAACAAAACTAAAATCAAAGATAATAAAATTCATACAAATACACTAAAAATAAATTCACAAAAAAATAAAAAAAAATAACTTAGGCTGATCCAGCTCGAGATGAAACTAAACCTACAAGTAGTGGTGCTTTTATAACAGCAACAGCAGTAACAACAAGAACAGCAACAACACATGAAGATTTAGGTAAAAAAGCTAAAACAGAACAATTAGAAGAAAAAACTGTTGCGACAACACGTACTCATGATCCATTAGATCCAACAAAACAAGAACAACGTGTTGTTACACAAGAAGTTAAAACAACAGCAACGGTAACAAGTGGTGGTGATCAGGTAGGTTTTTTGCAAATCCTCCCATTAACTCTGCAATTGGAAAATTTTGGAAATCATTTTTAAAATAATTTTTTTAAAATTTTGTTTTAATATTGTTTTTTGTTTTTTTTTAATTTGCATGTTATAAATTAATTTAATAATTAATTTTTATTTTGAATTTGATATGCCAATTCTTTTTTAATTTCATTTTAACATTTGAATTGAATTAAACAATTTTTTTTGTTGTTTTGTTTGATTTTCATTTGCTCAAGAGTTTTATGTTTTATTTAACAATTTTCTTTTCGCTCGGAAATTTTTTACAATTTTTTTAGTACCAAAGACGAGATAGCATTTCTTCAACAAGTTCAGGAGATTCAGGTACACCAATTGACGGACCTTATGATGGAACGATTATTACATATCAACAGGTTTGTACAAAAAATAAATGAAAACTCAAAAACGTTAACGAGAAGTCCATACTAATAAAATATATAAACAATTAATTAAACAATCAATTACCTTTAAAACAATCATTTAACCACTCATTATTAGATTTAATTGCACTAAAAAACTATTATTGAAATTAAATCAATAAAAAAAATAAAGAATTCATAAAATATGTAATCAAAATTAGACAAAATTATGATATTTACTGAAATTAGTTTTATATATTTAGATGTTATATTTTGCTATTCTTTGAAACAAAGAATGTTGCATTAGAAACGTTACATACTCTTGTAGTGCAAAATTCCTTAAAAATATTATTTTAAGATATGTGCAATATTTCTCAAAGTTATTTTTCATTTTTTTTTTTTTTTTTAGATATTTTTGGCCAATTTGATTTGATTTTTTATTGCAAAATTTTTTTAATATTATTTCAAAATTAAGAATTATCTTAGCGTTTTTTGAATGTTTGGTAGTTTTTGACAAAAAAATTTAAAAATTCTAATTATTAAGTTAAGTTTTAAGTGTTTCGCTATTACAAAAAATTTAAAATGAATTTAAATTTTAAACAATTTTACTCAATCAAGAAGAAAAAAGCTTAAAAGTAAATTAAATGTATCGTAAGATATTTTTTACTCAAAAATAAAAAAACATTTAATTACTTTTTGTTTTTTATAAAGTACAAAAAATTTAAAATTATAATTTATTAATTATATTATTGTTTTAATTTTTATGAAATTATAATTACAGTCACCTTCATCAGTGCCTTACGTCGAACAACGACGAGTTGTTTTAGGTGAAGAAACACCACAATATAGTGCGACAGGTGAAATTGTTTCATCCCAAACCGTTAGCAGTAAAACAAGAACAGTCGAAACTATTACAGTAAGTTTATTATTTTTCTAATAAAAATTGTTCTCAACCAAATGATCATCGGCTCAATAATTTAATTATTTATAAAATTTTAATTTTTTTTAGTATAAAACCGAAAGAGACGGAATTGTTGAAACTCGTGTAGAACAAAAAATTACAATTCAATCTGATGGAGATCCTATTGATCATGACAAAGCTTTAGCTGAAGCAATTCAAGTATGGCATAATAATAATTCAAAATATTATTCAATATATAATTATAAAATTATTTTTTAAATATTGCAGGAAGCTACAGCTATGAATCCAGATATGACAGTTGAAAAAATTGAAATCCAACAACAAACACAATAAATTAATTTAAAAAAAAAATAAAATTTTTTTTTATATTTCTCTTAAGTTGTAATTTTATTTTGAAAATTTATTTTTTAATTTATATTTTATTTGATATTTGTTTTTTTTTTTAAGTATATTTTTTACTTTTTATTAATTCTGAAATTGTATACTAACTTAAAAGAAAAAAGTTAAAATTTTATTATCGAACTATTTAAATGTTTACTTATATATATATTTATATTAATATAATATTAAATTATAAAAGCTATATAAAAAAAAAAAAAAATATTGTAAATTTATATTGAGTTAAATATATAAAATAAAAATGAATGAAAACTACAAATTTAATATTAAAAGCTTAAAGATTTTTTTTTTTTTTGTTTTTTTACAATAATAGAGATTTAAAAAATAAAATTTATTCATTGATATACAACATAAAACATTAATATATATATATATATTAATTTTACAAAATAAAAAATGTGCCCCAAAATTTGTTCATGCAAAAAAAAAAAAAAAAAAAATTGAAATTAATAATAAATAATGAATTAAAAATAAAAAAAATTTAAATAAAATATTAATATTTACATAATAAGTTCATAAGAGTATATGTATTTTAAAAAATAAACAAATAATTATAAGTGTTAAATGTAATATTTTTTTTTTTTTTAATAAAATATATTGAAATAGCATGTAAAATTAAAAAAAATTAAATATTAATTTATTGTATTTTGGTTAACTTAAGGAAGGATTTGATTGCATTTTGGATTTGATTACAAAATTGTAACAGCTATAAGGACATTATATATTTATCAAAGTATGGAAACTAAGGAATAGAAATAGTAACGTTCGACTGAATTGAGATTTGATTTGAATTAAAATGTAAACATGTTTTATATAACTGATTAAAACATCTATACAATTATAACAACTCTAATATTATATTAAAACAAAAAAAAAACAAAATTAAAATCTTTTTCTCTCCAATTATTATACATTTAAAATAATTTTTTATTCTGAGAAAAATAAAATATATGCTTGCTTAAAACATATAATTACATTTTTGAAATAACTAAAATTAACTTTAATAATAAATAAATGTTAAAATTTAATAAGAACTCAACTCATAGTTAAAGTTTAATTTAAAAACAAGATCAATCATCATTTTAATAATCAACTTTATCTCAAATTTTAACTTTTTTAAGTCAAATTGATATTAATATTAAAAAATATTCCTAAATATATTTATCAAATTAAACTAAAGAATATAAAAAGTTTTTAAATATTTTTTTAAATAATAATGCCTTAAAAATACTACAAAAACCTAAAACAAAACTAATATAAATTTTTTTCTAAATAAATTTTTATAACAAATATTAAATTAGCTAAAATTTACAAGTATTTAATTATATATTTCAAATATAATTAATTGAAAAAATAAAGAAAATTATTAAAATCGATAAAATAGAAATAGTTTTTAAAATAATTAAAGAAAATTTTTTAGATCAAATCCATTTTTAATTTTTCTAAAATTATTCTAAGAAAATCAATCAAATAATACTCTTTGTTTAATATTCTTTACATACAAATATATAATTAAACAATTTATAGGCTTCCTTATGATCAAAATACAATCATAAAATAAAATTAAACAAAACGTAAAAATTAAAAATTAATATACAGTCTATTTTACTTTGTTTCTTATTTTTTAAATTATCAGTTGAGTATATTTTGATTATAATTTGATGACATTGTTGTGGTTTTGTATATTCTTAAATAATTTTAACTTCAATAAGTTTAATTATATAATAACAACAGTGCATTAAATGAATTTGAATTAAAATGAAGTATTTCTTTATTATCGATAACTAAACTCAAATAAATGGTTGTAGCGTTTACCGTGGCCTGTTTTCAAATTAATGTACAAAAAATTTAATTTCTTTTCTGTACTTGAAATATTAAAAAAGTATTAAGAATCATAAATCTGATATAAATTTATATTTTTAAAAATGCATTTAATGCTGTAATACACAATTTGAACCCCAATAATTAAGAAAATATTTCACAAAGTCCACAAACATTACCATACGTTCAATGTTTTTTATCGATTTAATCAAAGTATCAATAAGTTGTTATTTAAAAAATAATTAAAATTCGTTTTGGAAAAATATTAATAAAAAAAAAATGCTTTATTTGTTTATTTTTTAATTTAATGTTTTCTTTTTTTCTTATTTATTTATGTCCTATTTTTTTTGTTTTTAATTATGTCTAACATTCCATTTTAGTTTTTTTGTTGAATATTTCTTTATTTATAATTTATATATTTTTTTTTTTTAATTTTTAGTTTGAATTTTACTTTCATATCTGCCGTTTCTTTTGTGTTTTTAATAATTTTATGTTTTTAAATTAATTTATAAATTCTGTTGAAATAAAAAGTAAATATTAAAATATTGTTGGATTTCATAAACTTTTTTTTTTTAAATATTTTAAGTAATAGATATGTTAATAGTGTTTAAGTATAATTGAAATAAGAACAAAATTCAAAAACAAAAAAAAAGGTATTCATTTCGTAAATCTTGTTGGCGGTCCAAATCAAAACTTATTATTATATGATGCTGAAAGTTAAAACATTGATGAAATCAATACTTGTTTGCAAGTGTCACCAAGTTCAATTTCATTGTAATTTCAATTTTAGCAATTTGTAAGATGAAAATGGAAGTGTTTGTTTTGGCTGACTGCGCAATAAAAGTAATATTACTACTAATCGTCGAACAAGTGAACTAACTATTATTTTAATCAGATTATTAATAATTGTCCATTTTCGTGATTTAGGATTCTAATTAAGCATGAATACCAGTTTATTTTTTATGTTCGTTTTTTTTTATAATATTTAAAATAAAAAAATTTCTCAAAATTATTTCGTTCATTTTAATATTTTACTAAATATACTTATTTTTTACCATTTTGCTTCATATTTTTTTATGTATAAAATATAATAAAACTTTAAAACAAAGATGCATTTAATTACAAAAAAAAAAAAAATTATATAGTTTAAGTACAGAAAAAAAAGTTTATAAATAAAAGTTATAAAATAAATTAATATAAAAAAAAAAAAACTTTGACAAATTTTCAGTGTTTTTTACGCATGTTATAATATTTGTTTTCTAATTAAAAAATAAAACTAAAAAAATTATAAAAAAACTAATAAACACAAAGTATAGAAAAAATAAAACTTACAAAACATCATCACTCTATAAGCAAACTTAACTAAAAATTCAAAATTAAAAAAAAAATTTAATAATTTTCGTTTTAATTTTCTGTAGAATATAAGAGAAATTATAATAAAAAAAAAAGTCGATGATGAATAAATGATTGAAAGCTGTCTATATATTTAAAATTTGGCCGATTTTTTATTTTAAATTATAGAAAATTTTTAATTTTGTAAAAGGTTTTAAGTATTATCTATCTACCCAGATACTAAAAATTTTACTGATCCTGTCTTAACTGCAAATGTAATTCTTTTAAACTGGCCAATTAATTCTCAGATCTATCCTTTTTTTCGTGCCTTAAAGCCCCTTCTTAGGGCTTTTTTTTATATCAGAGTTGATTAAAAATCAGTGTTTTAATAATTCCAGGAGGCCAAGGTTCGACAACGGACTGTAGCGCCATAGAAGAAGAAGAAGAAGTTTTAATAATTCAAAGAAATCAGACCTCTTTAAAACAGTTTACTCAGAGCGTAGATCCTGAATAACAGGTTAAGGTACTTAAAAATAAGTGCAGGTATTTAAGGAAAATGTGGAAACAATTTGCATCGAAATTTAAATCTTGAAAAAATATCCAAGAAATCGTGTATCTTTGATGAAAAATATATTGTGAATAAGCTTGAAATCGTCTTTTAATGGATTCATAATCGGAATAATATCAAGATATCAAATTTTGTTCAAGATTATTAATTAATGATATTGGGACTATATGAATATAATTTGCATATTTCTAACCTAAAAAATATGATTATAGAATTTTTTTGGTTTTTTTTTACTGCCACTAGTGTACCAAATTATTAAACTTCTCTCATCAAAGCAATATTTAAAACCTTTTTTTTTTTTTTTTTTTTTTTTTTCCTTATTACTCCTCTTGGGAGCATAGGATATCTACTAGGCATCTCCATCTGACTCTATTCGGAGCAGTTATCTTTGCTTCCTCCCATGTTTTCTCAATTGAGGTTAGTTCTTCCGAAATCGTTCGCCTCCAGGTGTTATTAGGGCGGCCTCGTCTTCGGGTTCCTTGTGGGTTCCATTCTAGTGCTTCCCTTGCTATGCTATCTTGCGGTTTTCTCAGTGTGTGCCCTATCCATTTCCACTTCTTCCTTTTGATCTCTTGCCCAATTAACCTTCTTTAGTGATATAAAATATGGTGAAATTTATTTTCAAAAAGGTAAATTAAAATATTAATATTTCGTAAAACGTAAGTACTAGCACTGAAGAAGTCTGAATGTCGTGGACCAATTAGAATTGCATTTACAAAATCAAAAAAATTTTTATTGGGATTAAAAGAAAAATACTGGATTTTTATTAATTTCATATACATTTCACTCAAAAACTCAACAATAAATTAAATATTTAATCATTTCTAAATATATTTTTTTTATTTTTTTGAGATACGACAACGCTTGTGAATATTGTGAACGGCAATCTAAGCCAAGGCGAGACAAAAAAAGTAGACAATAGGGCGAAACCGAGCCGACAGGTTAATGGACCAGAACAGCATGTTATTTACAAAAATTTTAAATAAAATTATATACATAGAAATAATATCTAACTCAGAATAAAGTCAGAAGACGTTATTTAAGTTTAAATCTGAAACCAAATCTGAAACTTTTCTAAATTTAGAAAGGAGAATCTAAATAAATTTTTTAACCCGAAATCGTCTACTTAAATTGAAGTTTAAATTAATTATTTTTTATCCAAATTTATTTTTTTCTATTTCAATATATACATATACAACTATATTGTTTATATTATATACTCACATTCTTTGATAGAAAAGTCAATTTTTATTTTGATCTTTATTTTTTTTTTAAAATTTAAGATTTCTGAAAAAAAAAAAATATATATATTTATATATACAATATATAAATACATTTAATCAACATGTCATCTCCGAATGCATTTAAGAAACGTATGGATAAAGATGTCATCAAATTAATTGAAAGTGGTCACGAAGTAACAATTTTAAATGGATTAAACGAATTCAGTGTAAAATTTTATGGTCCCAAAGATACACCTTATGAAGGCGGTGCATGGAAAGTACGTGTTTATTTACCCGAAAATTATCCATTTAAATCACCTGGTATTGGATTTGTTAATAAAATTTTTCATCCGAATATTGATGAATCATCTGGTACAGTTTGTTTGGATGTTATAAATCAAGCATGGACACCATTATATGATTTATCAAATATTTTTGAATCATTTTTACCACAACTTTTAACATATCCAAATCCAATTGATCCATTAAATAGAAAAGCTGCTGCATTGTGTATGCAAGAACCAGAAGAATTTCGTAAAAAAGTTCTTGAATATGTAAGAAAATATGCAAGTGATTTAAGTAAAAGAATGGTAAATGCAAAAATGACAACACAGCCATCATTAGAATCAGAAAATCATGAAGCATTAACAAGTCCAATGGAATGTTGCTGGAGTGACTCAAGCGTTTCAGATTTAAGTGTGACAGATGACGAAAGTTAAAAATTCGTATATAAAATAATCAATTAAATAATGTTTTTGATGTAATATAAATGTACTAAATAATATATACATATATATTTTTTTTTTTAATATCTTTTTTTTTTAACATTTAAAGGTTTTAGATAGAAATTAATTGGAATTAATAAACGGAATTGATAATTTAAAGTGTCTGTGCGTAATTAAAGATACCAAAAAAATAAAAATAAAAAAACTGTAAAAAAAAACAATTTTTATTTAATTATTAATTTACTATTCAATATATCTAATTTACTCATGTTCCTGTTGAATTGCGATTAGATCAGTTTTACTTATTCAAAAAACGATACAAAATGTGAATTAAGTTCTTAAGTTTGCATACCGATTTAATCTGTTACAATTAAATGCTATGACAATAGCAAATGTTAAAAAAGAAGTTTTGAGTAATTGTTAATTTAGAAAATATCTGAATATTTTTATGACAATGACAATGAAAAAATACTGAAATCCCTAATCGTAAATGTCAATAAGTGTCTATTACAAGTCATTTATCACAATTTGTGATAATTTTCAAAAATATTTCATATCTATTGTGAATTTAATCAAATGTAATGTGATAATTGTTTATTATCGCGAATTTTTTAATATGTGATATTTATCTGTTTATTTTATCAACAGCTCAAATGAATATAAAATAAATAATTTATTGAAACAAAGTATTTTACAAACAAATAGTAAGTAAAATATAATTGAATTCAATTTTAATTAATTCATTTTAGGGCCTTATCGTAAGTGTCATAGTTATCATTCACATATGTGATAATTGATAAAAATTATCATAAACAGTATTGTGAACTAATTCAAATGTTTTTTAAAAAATTGATTAAAGTTTGATAGGTAAGATGGGCGAAAAATCTTTAGGTCATTGCAAGTTTTATAATATCTGGTACAGCTCTTTGCCTTATATTAAGTTTTAGTTTATATTCAATGGGCTCCAATATATGTGGAAATACAGATTTGTTCAAACTGAAGTATTTAATAAACAATTACAATACAGTTAACTGTTTAATTTCCAACCATTTAACACCATTGGATTTTTTATTTATTTTCATTTTCTCTCAAAGTTTAACATGTTTTCTCTGCAAATTAATTTGTTCTTCACTGAAGACATTCTGCTAAAAATTGCAGCAAATAAAAATTTTTTAAATAATTTTCTAATTAATTATCTAATATCAAATTTTTATATTTAAATTAAACTTAATCGAAATAAAAAAAATATTTTTTTTAAATTTCAAAAAATTCAAATTGTCACAATTCACAATAGTAAATTTGTATCATAAAATATTTCAGTAGCTCTTCACGATATGGTTTTTGACAAATTTGATCAGTTATCACATTGGTGATAGTTGACGTTCGAGATTTCCAGACGCATATTAAATTTAATAAAAATTAAATAAATTTTAATTAAAACAGATTAAAAAAAAGATTCTTAAACAATTAAATCAAAACCTGGCTCTTTTCTAACAGTTTGACGATCATCTGTTGATGATTTTTGCACTTGATTAGCAACAGAAAAGTGTTGATGTTTATTGCAGTAGGTGCATTGATATTCACAAAATTTCGACTATCAAGCAGTTTTCAATTTTGTGATTGTGACTGTGACTTTGATCATCGTCGTTTTTTTGACGTTTTAGAAAAGTGCCACACGCATTATGAATGAATTTTTATAAGTGATGAATAAAGGTGTGGTCGTAAATGTAAACTTTTTGACGTAAAATATGCCATTTGACATTTATTATGATTTTAAGACCAAACAATTTGCAAACAGTAGACATTCAATTTACAAATAAATTTTTGTGGTCGTAAAAGTAAATTTTTTAGTTATAAAATCAACAGATTGTTTTTGTTTTCCACTTTTGAAATGAGTTTCCTTCGCTAATCTTGTACAAATTAGTAGTTTTAAGGTGGATGTGTCCCACAACAAACTTTGTGATTCACTCCTGTTAATTTAAATTAATTTACAAAAAAAGACATAATATTTTCTTACTTACATTATTAATCAACAAAATAAAACAACGCTGAACGCTCAAAAAACTGTACCTTACTACTTGGTAAACTGATTGCAAATAAAAAATTTATTTTGCATAGTTGACGTTTACTTTACACATATTTCACATTTACGACCAGGTTCATTTAGCAATGATTTTTTACATAATTTTTGGTCGTAAATTCAAAATATGCATATTGACAGCAAATTTACATTTACGACCATAAGATAACTCTCATCATATTTAAGTAGTAGTCATAAAAATGTATATTAAAATTTATACTAAAACAATTCTTATACAGAATTAATATACAAAACAGTATAAATCAAAAACAATTTATTTAATATACAAATTGATTAAAATTTACTTTCAAATATAGCAAACAAATTAAAATAATCGATTTTTTTTTTTAAGTAACATGCGAATTTGTTAACAATTTTCTTTCATTATGTTTTCAATACAAAATCATAAATGAAATCAATGCAAAAATAATTTAAAAAAAAAAAGAAAACTAAAAGAGTTAAAAGTTGGTAATAGGGTATTTAATAATGGATATATATTTTGACTTATAAAATATTGATAGAATGATTTAACATTATAAAGTGACTTTGATTTTAATAAAATATGAATACGAAAATTACTATTTGTTGTTGAAGTCAATATTTTGCAGTGGTTTCCAATATCAAGAATCTGGCGAAGTTTTCTTTAAAAATTCAAATTAACATCAATAAACAGTTTTAAATTTGAAAACTTTTTAAAGAAACCATTTTTATCACCAATGTATTAAAACATAATTATTATTATTATTATTATGTATGATCTGCAGCCTAATGCAATAAGAAGAATGCGAGTGATGTAGATTAATTTAAAGCACTCAAAGTACGCTTCGGATAATCTGTTACATCTTCTTAATGAGGAAGATCTTTATATTAACTCATTGAAGATCAATAGACAAACGCCTTTAGGATCAGAGATTAAGAGGCGACAAACTAGAAAAACTTGTACCTTAGTTAAAAAACACATTAATGAACACATACTAAGTTGCGAAGATGTAACAGTTATAAAACCGTAAAAGGAAAATAATGTACTAATGTAGTATGCACATAAGTTCTATGTATATACCACATGATTAAGTTTGCTTCCATGCGCAGGTATCATTTGTTGGTTGCGATTGCTCTATGGATAAATGAATGAAGTGGGTTGTGAATTGATTTCGGTTCTTAATAATTCCTTAAAAAAATAGACCTTATGGGCAGTATTCAACCTTTTAAACATTCCTAAGCTAAAATAACTTTTCGGACTGCGGGCCGAGATGTATAAAAAACGGTGAAGCCTTAAAATTAGAGAAATTAGTGAGAAAGTTTATCTGAATACTTCTAAATGCCATTGTAAAGCCAACAAACCCATTTCAAGCTTTGAAATTCAGAAAACTAATTAGAATAATATTTAAAGTTAAACCTAAACTCAGATATAGCGAATGCGACTGGAATAGATATATACCTTAACTTATCAAAGTGTACATCTTAACTTATCAAAGTGTTAAATATCTGGACTTGGCCAGAAACTGATATGAAATTGCAATGCCGAAAAGGAGTCAAAAATGCAGAAAAGCTCTTGTAAAACTTTTCTAAGCAAAAAATTGATATAAAACCTAAATTAGATTCAGGATGTTAACATTAGTAGTTCATCCCATTCTTACTATGATTTCATTGTGTGGTGGCTGATAATAGAAATTTTTCATTTGTATAAGTTTGGAATGGAATACGAACCGCCTAAAACCTTAATGCTTAATTGAGATGATTAAAATGATACAAGATAGAGTTAATTTGTTATTTCTTGGTTTAGAGCTGGAATCGAAATTACCTTTGGATTAAAAAAACATATCGAATATGCAAGTCTTAATTTACATTTAAAATTTTTAAGAAATCACTTACTTTATACAGTTTCCATAAATTCTATTGATCGGAAACTAAAAGTGAAAAACTATTGCAAATTGACGTGCACAATTTTAATTTTTTTTCCCTTTTTTTCTCTAATGTGTTTTTTTTTTATGTTAATTTTTATTTTCTTTTACAATTTTTTTTTTTGCGCAATTAGCAGAATAATTGGACACACAGGACATGCAAAGTACATGCAATCTTTTGCAATTACCAAGTCGGTCAGCCTTGACGAAGTGCACTTTTATTGCACACATTAAATATAGTAATATATAGTATTAAGTATTGCAGAGGTGGTCAAGATACTAAAGTAATTTAAAAAAAAAATTAAAAAATATAAAAAAAAAAATTTTCCTCGATAAAAATTTTCGCGTGTTTTTTTTATTTTTTTTTATTTTTTATTTGACCTGTAAAGTATTTTTAAAGTTAATTTGCGGTAATTTTTGTGGTGGATACCATCACACTCCAATAACATTCGACAATCAGTATTAAAATTGCGTTCTAAGATCCTTTAATTCCATTAATGTCCAGGTTTGTATGAAATATTTTTTATTATATTCTAGAGTGACCATATATGGAAAATGCTATGAGGGAGTATTTGTGTTTTATGAGATTAATTTTTTAGCAAATTTGTATAGAACATTGAAAAAAAATGTGCCTATATAGTTTCACTCTGTCTGTCCGTACGTTTTACAAAATTTTTACACCGTTTAAAATAAAAAATATTTAAACTACTGATATGTATTGCAAAATAATAATTTAATGGAAGAACTTTTTTCTGTTGACCCTCCAGTTAAGTAGCTACAGCCTCTCAATGTTCGAAATAGCTCTTTGTTTAAATTGCCATTGCATAAATTTCAATCTGGAACTGCCAAACGAAAGCTACTTTTTTGAGCTTATATAATAATGTAATACGAATGTATAGAGTTGTTATACAGAGGCCTAACTGCGTTGTGATACTTTGGTAAAACGATTTTCGCATTCGTTTGTTTTGTACCATATGTAAATCGAAATTCGCATGAAATGTTGTTAGTTTTTTTTGTTGCTTTTATTACCGCGCAATGATACTTCCGCATATTTTTATATTCGATAGTGGTTTTGCTTCCGATTATAGTGTAATTATATCCGTTTTCAGAATAATGGACACGACCAAAAGCAAGTGAGCTAGCATTAGGTATTTTTGAAAGAAAAATTCTACGTAAAATATATGGTCCTGTAAACGATGGCGCTGTCTGGCGGAGAAGATATAATGCCGAACTCTATGAACTATATAATGACGTTGATGTAAGTAGTTATAAGAGTCAAAATCACACGCCTTTATTGGTTCGGTCACATTAAGCGAATGTCAACCGATGCTCCAGTCAAGAGGATATTTGAAGCCAGACCTCAAGGAAAGCGACACCGAGGGAGACCGAAACTCCGTTGGGGAGATGAGACATCGACAAAGTTAAAAAAAACTGCATATCGCCAAATGAAAGAAATCTGCGCAAAACCGAGAACAGTGGAAGGGGATATTACATCAGGCCCAGAACCTTCATGGCTTGTAGTGCCTAACAAGTAAGTAGGTAAGTATTAATTTTGGAAATTTTTTAAAATGTATTATATACAAATAAAATTTAACTAAACAAGTTACTAAATCATCACAAATTCAAATTATGATAGATTTATCTATCAAATTTTATTAGTGCATTCACCGCTTTAGTTTTGCTTGTCATTTGTTCATAAATTAATTATAAATAGCTGCCAAATATATCAAATGATTTATTAATTTAATAGTAATTTATTTTTAAGCTCAGTTAAATTTGCCTTGTTTCTACTCTAGTATATATGCTATCTATATAGCTAAAACTTAATTACAATCGGGACTTTTCATTATTTTTATCCTACGGAGACCATAATAATCTGCTGGTCACCTTATTATTGTTGTTATTGCAAAGTTTATTTATTAAAGTAATTCTGCAATGCAATTAAATTATTTTTTTTTTTTGTTTTCCTATCGGAAATCTAATCGACCTCATGTTGGTTGCGATTTTGCATGACATTTGATTTGGTGTACAATAAAATTAAGCCAATGGAAATTGTGTAGAAATTCCATTTTGATGGACAGAGGTAGAGTAGTAGGAATTTTTTAATATTTTTAACAATAATATAAATTTAAAAAATACTGTGGGCTGGTATAGAATGAAATAATAATTGTGTGATGTTGTTATTTGTATTTTGTTTTGTTTTTAATAAATTTTTATAGAAAATAAAATGCAAGGAAGCATGAAGTTATGCAAATAATACATTCAATAGTTGTTGGCGTCATTTTGTCGATTTGTTTTTTTTTTTATTGTGATTTCTTATAATAAAATTAGGTTTATTAGTTCAGAAGTAAATTAATATTTTTTTTTTTTTATTTTCTGCAACATTTTTTTTTTTTACTTTTTATGTATTTGAATAAAATATTGATTTGACCAATTAGGGTCTAAAGACAATTTAAAGGAATGTTGAATATTGTATAGATTAGGAAAATTGCATTGATGAATGGTTTTTTATTCTATTTGAATAAATTTATATGAAATTTTTTAAATTGAAAAATGCTTTTACTTAAATTTTAACTTAAAGCTTAAATTTATTTAGTACTTTATAAACTTATACTTTATGAATTAGCTAGTTCTCATAAAGAGTCAAGGTTATATCAGTTAAAAAATCAGTTAAAAATGGGAAAATTGATGAACATTTTAAAAGTCAAAAAATCAAACGAAGACTTGAACCATATCTAAGACATGAACCAAAGAATAACTCTCAAAATAAAAGAATCCATAAACCAAAAGAATCCATAACCGGCTGGACTATAGCTTTTAAATTATAAACTAATTATATACTTATTGAAATATAATCATTTTTTGACAAAAGTTTTACCATTTGCCTGGAATCAAATCCAGGGATTTTTTCAACAATTGCTATCACCAATAACAAAATAAGAGAAATTAAATTTCATGACAACTATAATTAGTTTTATGACTGTGGATCTTAAAACTATACTATCAAGGATCTCAAGAATTATTTGATTCTTTTCGATATAAATATGCTTAGGGATAAATGGTGTATATACCAACTATATTATGTTAAATTATATAGATCTAAACGAATTTGAATGGAATATAAGTTAAGTACTTTTTTCTTAAGATATATTATTAAAATTTATTAATCTTTTAATAGCTGCAGGTATGTCATGAAATTGAAATTGGCCCAGAGATTAACATATATGTAAAACCAAAGTTATGTATGTAAACACCCTCTAAATGATAACCCAATCAAATTAGACGATCGAGCCATTGAATACACTACTAGTTTCTGTTTTCTAGCGTGTATCAACTCTCCTACAAGGGGCACCAACGAAGAAAAAAAGTATCGATAAAGCTAAAACAACCATCCTTATAAACTTCGCCTCATATGGAACAGTTCGCAAATATCAAGACGAATCAAAATAACAATATTCAATTTGTTCGTAAAATCTACATTAACATATGGTTGCTAAATATTGTTACTCACTAATTCCATTAAGAATAAATTACAAGTTTTCATAAATAAACATCTCAGAATAATATGCCGAATATTCTGACCGAGCAGAAAAAGAAATGCAGACTTGTGGACACCCACAAACGAAGAGCTAACAGTGTAAAAGAGTCCCTAGAAGAAAATGGAAGTGGATTGGTCATACATTAAGGAAAAATTAGGAATGCATAACAAAAATGGAATCCTGTATAGACGGATGGAAAAACGCTAAACTGGAATCTTCTAGCATTTAGGCAGGTCTAGTTCAAAAGGTAGACCCAGAACAACTTAGAGAAGAACAGTTCTGGTTGAATCTTTTTTTCTACTATCCTCACATTATCATACTTTAGACTAAATTTAAATATTAGAATATATTTGAATGAATTTATAGTGATAATTCAAATATTTTTATATATAGCACATAATATCAATCATTTTATTCTCATAATTTATTATAAGTGAATTAGTTCTCGTTGTGGTTACAACTTAAAAGTACCTTAAATCATTAAATTAAAGAAAACTCTTCTTCCACTCGTAAAATGAAAGGCGATGTTTTCTCTTATGATATGTGAATACCATTGCTCTATAAATAAATAAAACATGCTCCTCCTAAAAATATGCAATAATATAAAATAAATAGTTTTGCATATTTCTTGGATATTAATTAAAATTAATTTGGATTCAAATGTCCTTTATTTCAAATTCAATTTAGAATTTCCGTTTTTAATGAGCAAAATCTATTCTGGTATCCTGTTTTGTAAAATTGTTATTTTAATTACGTATATTTTCGTAGGTTAAGGTATTCTATTACTAAAGTATTAAATCAAATAATTTTTAGATTATTATGATATTATATATTCGAATGTTTAAAATAATCTTTAAAGATGTATGTTCAAAATTATATTTCCCTGTTTCTTAGCCCCCAAAATATCAGTGACTTTTCCAATTCATTATTTACAAAAACACCGTCAAACTCTGACTAAATTTTTACGTCAACTGTAAGGGTATAGTATAAAAATCACCTACACCTACACAATAATTACTAGTTTTTTATTCTACTGTAAATTATGTTGCACGTTAGTCCAACTTACTATTCATAAATATGAAAAAAGCGACAGAATTGGCTACAATTAAAAAAAGAAAACTTTAATTTGCATTTTTAATGCAAAAAATATTTTTTTTATTTCGTTTTTTTTTTTTTAAATTCATTAAAAAACTAAAAAAAATTTGAATAGAAGCTTAACATTCATTCTTGCATTTATTTCAAATGCAACCGTTCCTTTTTTAAATTCTACTTTTTATTTTTATTTTTTATTATTTTTTTTGTTTTTGTTTTTATTGCAACTGTTAAAAAAAAACGGTCAATAATTTCAACTTCAATATTTAAAAAGCAAAAAATTGGTTGCAATTCCACGATGATAAAGATAAGAAACAAAAACAACAACCAAAAACATAAGTGAGAAAGATTGCGTGCAAAACGTCAACTTTCTTTCAGCAATAACAACCTTGAGTAACCTGAAACAATCCAAATGTAATTCACTTGTAATTGTATTTTACAGTTAAACAAAAAACAAAAACAACAACAAATATAAATATTTTTAATTTAATTTCTTGGTGAGCTGTTGTTTTTTTCTTATGAATTTTTGGTATAACGGTAAACAATAGTGAATCCTTTATTGAAGCATATGAAAATTGACACGCGTCCTGTTGATATTAATTATGTAAAAAAAAAACCAAAAACAAAAAAAAAAAAAAACAAATTATAAAAACAAATAAATAAAATAAAAATTTATATAAAAATAAGGAAGAAAATCATGAAATAAATATTGTTAGGTGTTTTAGGTTAATTGTTAATTTCATGAAACTGTTCTGGTTGAAAATAGCATTTTGCAAAAAAGGAATAAGAAAATAAAATAAAAATAAATAAGATTTAATATATATATGTATTATATGGGTTCTTAATTCTAATAAACTCAAACAAAAACTTCAATTCGTCTAAACAATTTTTTTTTTCAGACGAAATATTTTTATTTGATAAGGGAAAAATTTTTACAATCAGCCGGAAGAAAAGTTTAGGAATTTTTTTACTAGTTTGTTTTTTATACATAAAATTTGCAAATTTTGAAGTAAAATCGTTGACAAATGTCTATGACCTGTCGATATTTTTTTGTTTTTGAATTTTTAAAATAACGAATTCTTAAGACGAGATAATACAGGGTTTTAAAATAAGTTTATTATGTGCACATCGTGTTTATGGAATCTGAAACCATTACGTATGTGTTGGTAATTCGTTTGTGTGCGATATTGCAGTATTTAGGGGCGATATATTAATATTCCAAGTTTTCTTTTTTTTCTATACTTAATCAATAAATCTCGTTCCGTATCCTTATCCTGAAGATCAAATTGAAAATTTATTTTAAAGTTGAGATTTCAATTCAAAGGTCTATGTAAATAAGTGTCATGGAATAATCTGAAAAATTTTCTGGCCGGGAACAATCACAAACTCAGAATTATGGGGTATTAAAGACAAATAAACTACGATAATAAAAGAAGTAATGTGGTGTTGGAAAGGGGAACATTGGATAGATTAAAAAAACCATAATGTGCCCTTTTCAAGCAGGCACTTAGTAGGAACCCAAAACGGAAAAGAAGGGTGTGTACCAAAAAATGTACAGTGAACGCCCCAAAAGAAAAAAACAGTGAGAAAACTCAATCTTATTCTAGTCCAAAATAGAATAAGATTTACAAGCTTTGTGGAAGCCCTACATATGATATAAAAAAAGAAGTTTGGCTAACAATATTGCTTCTGCAATAATATAATTCATACAACATCGCGATTTTTCAACAAAATTTTCTCAAAAAAGGATTTTTACCCGATTACCGAATTTCTATAATATGTTTTACATTAAACATCCTTTTTTCAAAAACTCAATTGCTTGAATTATATTCCATTGAATGAATCAACCTCAAATCTCAGATTTTAAAACAAATTCAATTCCAGTTGAGTCAATCTTGATTTTACTTTAAAAAAGTCATAATTGACCTCAATTTCAGTTTTATGCCTTTAAAATATTGTCTCTATAATGAAAAATGGGTTAAAGATGCCTAAATTAGTCCATTGGGATTGTGGGCAAAATTTTCATAGCAAAATTTCTAAAATTTTAAGTTCAATCAAATAAATTCAAATTTAGAAATTCTATAGCTCAGAAAGGAATTCAAAAAATTTGAACTGTGGTTATAGTGTGAATTATATTAATTCGATATCATCATGCATTTCCGCTCACAGTGGGTATAAGAACCCTTAATAAAAAACAACAATTAATTTATAATATATATATAAAATTTTAGTATGATATGGTATTATTTAAACAAATTTCCTACATAGTCGTTAAAACACATTACTTTTTTCCATATTCAGAATTCAAATTTGTTGAGCAACATTTTTTAAAAAAATTCTCTCTCAACATTTTTTTAAATATAAAAATATAGGTATAAATGTACATATTTTACTTAATACAAAAATTATTTTGACCATTTATATATATATATATATATATATAAAATGACTGCTCCAAATTCCCCAATTTATAATATAACAATACTTCAAAATTCTATATTCAAATTCAACAGGTGTTTATTAGGAGAAAAATAAAAAATAGGGGATAGAGTGGTGAGTTTCTTAATATTACAAGGATAACAATAGTTTTTTTTATTATTGTTGTTTTATTATTCGTGTTTTTTTATATTTTTCTCAACAAGTTTGTATTTTCTCTTTGATTTTCTCTGTAACGGTTTTTTATTGGACTGATGACAGTTTGTATGTTGGTGTTACATAAAAATTTATTTTATAGCATTTATTAAACAAGAGGTGATTAATTAATTTTGTATTAAATTTTTTTTTTTTTGATTTTAGGATACACGCAATTAAAGAAAATATTAGGTGTGAACTATAACTGTAGTTAGTAATTAGTATGTATATTTTTATTTTAGTGGTTATATTCATTTTGTATTTATTGCAATTAAATATCCCTTAAGTACATGAGTAAATCACTGTATAAAACGAATCGCAGATAATTATTTAAAAAAAAAATTAATTATAAGAATATATGTGTAGTTGTGTGTCTATGTATGTATTAAAAAGAGGTTTTTTTTCCAAATTTTCGATATTCAATAAGAAAATTTAAAAAAAAAACATAATAAGTAACAATTTTTCAAAAGTTTTCTTTTAGTTGAAAATTAGTTTTTAATTATTGGTAGCAAAATTACTAGTTCCAAAATATTTAAGAATTTAATAAGTATATAGGTTCTATAATTTTAATGGAATATAAAACTACAATATATAAATTAATTGTTTTTAACATTACATTATATTATATTATACAACATTTAATTTTCTAATGGAAAGTTTTTTTTTTTTTATATTTTTTATATGTTATTATATCTTTTTAAGTAATACATCGGAATTTTGAAGCTTCTAAATGTAAAAATTTTTACTTAAAAGTTCAAAGTTCATATGTACATTTTGGAACAGGGTGGGGGGGGGGGGGACATTATATTTTATTATATTGTATTTCTTAATATTAGAATTGATCTTAATGAATTCCACATACAATTTAAACATGAGATAGCTGTACTAGGTCTGATAACATGTAAAAAAATCTAAGTTTTGATCAAATTTTATATAGGTCAAATGCATATTACTGTACTTGAACTCAAATTTAATTTTTTCAAACAAAATCTACACTTGAATTCAAAATTAAAATTGTAGTTTAAGTTCAGTTTTATGGATTTGACGTCGTGGACCCACTATTTGTTATGAATTCGGTGAAATGTATAAAGCTCAGCCTGTATCATTTAGAGTGACTATAGGTCTCCATAAGACGTTACAGCATATAAAAAGATGGTGCATAACAAGATGATGCATATCTTACACATATTGTACAGACATCCAAATACATTTTCTTGGAGTTCGAACTTAAACAGATGCGTTGTAGATCCACTCTGAAGTGAAGAAAGGTGCAAAGTCAAAATAACTTACAATGAAATAAATTTTTAAAAAAAAAAAATAAACTTTTAAATAATATTCATCAATTTGTTAATTTAAAAATTTTAGTTTAGAATTTTTATACTATTTTAATAATATTTGAAATTTTTTAAAAAAATATTGAATTATCATTTAAATTTTAATTTTTTAATAATCGTTTAAAATTTAAATAATTAATTACCATTGTAAGAAAATTTTTCGTATATATATATATATATATATTTTAATTATTTAGTTGGCTAAATAGTTTCAAAGAATACTTTAGCCTCTTTATTACATGAAAACATTATTAAATAAAACTTAAAATCTACCAAAACCTTCCGAAGGATAACATACTTCTTTTGCAGTTGTATCTTATTAGTTGTATTACAATAGTCAATTAAATTTATTTATATTTAAAACTTTTACTTTTAAAATTTTATAACGCTTTTCAGTTAAAAACAAAAAAAACAAATATTTAATTACATTTTTTCAGAAGGTATAATGATCCCCTTAAAAAAACTATTTTTAATTAAAGTACAAAAGTTTAGACAATTAAAATTAAAAAAACGCCTTTTGACGACCAGTTGTAATTTTTCCATATATGTAATTAAAATATATACCTATATATATAAATATAATTAAAACATGATATTAAATTTAAAAGCATTTATTTGATACTCTCAATTATTAAAAATTATTAGTAACTCGTGTCTGATTTATACAAAAAATGGAAAATAATTATAATTACATACGTGTATATTAAATTGTATCTTTAAATTACATTTTAGTATATATTTTAAATACAATATCTAAATTTTTAATGAAATTTAATAGCAACTATATAGATAAGTGTCTTTAATATACAATACATAAATTATTTAAAAAAAAAATTATTATTAAATAGTTAGGATGATTTTTAATGTGCCAGTTGATATAATAGGCCACATTAGGTGTAAAAATTGAAATTTTATCTTTAGACTTCAATTTACAGAATTTACTTTTTATTTTGAATTGCGTGTGAACTATCTCATTTATTTTATCTATATATCAAATATCTTATCTATCTTTTTCTAATATATCTCTGTAGCTGAGACAAATTTAATATCAAAGTTTTGAACCAAAGCAACTATAGAACAAACTGGTATTGAAAAGCTATTAATATATAAGTTGAACCTTCAAAATTAATGAATACTTGGATTTGTGTGCTTAAGTTGAATAACAAAATAATATTAATTAACTCAAATGACCAACGGCTGTGTTTAAGACGCCGAAATTTCAAGAAGATGATCTCAGGTTTAAACCCTGGGTCAGATCATATCTAATAAAAAATATCGTAAAAGTGTACAATTATATTGTAATATACAATAAGATTATATAAAAATAATATAACTCTTGTAAAAGATAATAGAAGGCGCACTAAATTAACATTCGTATATTCATAATGTTATACAATAGCTACAGCTGAGCAATCAACAGCTTAGTGAATATAACAATCAAAGAAATGCAGTTGAGTGTAAATTGCTTAGGGAATTCCTATAGACTCTTGAAGGAAAAGGAATAAAAAAAACTTGACACAGTTGTCTTACAATCATTAGCACTTAAAACATACACAAAACATTTAAAAAAAATTTTATGTAATTTAGTAAAATAATTTTATTCTATATAAGAATGGATTATTCATTAGTTTAATTGGCATTACATTTACAAATTTAATAAGAGTTAATACATAGTAGGTTTTTAAAGTGTTTAAAAATAACTATGTATAGTAATTAAAATAAATCGTCAATTTTAAATTAATAGATCATGCCATATATATATATATATATATATATATATATATATATAAATCGATTTAATATTTGAAATAATTTTTACTATGACCTATTTGAAATTTCTTGTTTTTATAAATTTCGGCTTCTAAATAAATGGTTGGACAAGCTATGGAAATATTCCTACACATAAGGGTGCGTTTATATTGGAGCTGTGCTAAGTGATTAGAGTGTCGATAAGAACACAGTGTAGAAAACTAAATACATGATTTAAATGGAGGTGTATATAATGGAGCATCATTTTCATCATTTCTAAACAATATAAATTTTCTATGCTATGCTCTTATCGACGCGGTTATCACTTATCACAGCTCCAACATAAACGACTCACCCTAACTCAAATCACATCAATGATGATTCCCAAAACGAATGCTTATTTTAAGGAATTGTTACAATTCTTTTAAGGTATAGGTCTTACAAATGTCATAGAGTTAAATCAAAAATCTCAATAGCTTACGAGTTTCTTGCTTAATAGGTCGGATTAGGTCTTTTTTAGGTCAATACATTATTTAACTTTAGCCATTTATTTATATAACACTTGCAGCTAAATTTTCTGCAATTCAAATCAAATGATTAGTTATTACATAATATCTTTAATATATGTTTATACCAAAAATTTTGTAATAAATTTCTTGTCTATATTATCGTTTTTAAAAAATGTCACATATTCCAAAAAAAAAAAACATTTATAAAAACAAAATTAAAAAATAGATACAAAATATTAACCTACTAATTATTAAAACATTACTGGGGTAGTAAATAATATTTTTTCTTATTTTTTTTCATATTCTTTATATAATATCGTCCTTTTGTTTTATGTAATGGCTAAATTGGTAACTCTTGCACGAAAAGTGAAAAAAAATTACAAAAATTACAAAAACAACAAAAACAAAATATTAGATAATGAAACAATAGTAATCACGGATTTTAATTTACGTTTTAAGGACACCAGAAAGTTAAAATAAAGAAATAATAATAAAAATAAAATTTCTGTAATAAAACGCAACTTTTTTTTTCAATAATAATGTGACCATTTGTTTTTTATTTTGCGGTACACATTTTTGTATATTTTTATAATATTGTTTATAAATAACGGAAGCTGAGCTTTCTGAGTTGAGAAACTTGATCTTAAATTTTGAATCCGGTCTTTCAAAGATTCTGTAGTATAAAGTAATGTTTTTCAAAGTCCCGCTTTGACAAAATATCACCTTATTTAAAATATAATAATTTGAAAAACACGTTTAAAAAAATTCGGGATAATATTGAATTCATATAAAATAGGTCCCCTAAAAAATGAGAGATATCCATATTATTGTAAACTGAATTTTGATAAGAAATAATGCCAAATGTTGAAAAACAGCAAAAGCAAACTCTAAAAAAAAATCTCAAAGTCTGTTCTGAATTTTATAATCTAAGTTTAATATCAAAATACAGGTATAAGTAAAACACGACTCGACTCAGATACCATTCGCCATTGGGTTTAAATTAATGGCTTAATCAATAATTAATAATTATTTGTAATAAAAAAAATACATTAATATAACAAATATATAAATACAAAATAAAAACAAATAATTTAATTGAATAATATAATTGACAGATATAAAATACCATATAACTCAATTACAAAATATTACAATATAATAGAATTCTTTTGAAAATCTAAAACGTTGCTATACATCTTATAAGGCCTAGTACTATCTCATGTTTAAGTTTTATGTGGAATTAAGATCAATTCTAATAGCACAAATATAATATGATCCTCTCCTGTTCCAACATGTACCTATGGTATAGCCTGGTTAATTAGCCTAACAGTTAGCACTAATCAAAAATATATTATTTTTTTACTAAAAATTAAATTTTATACAAATTTTGGAAATAATCAATTGCTTTGATACTATATTTTAAAAATTTTGAAAAACTGTTAATAAAGTCATAAGTCCCCAAGGAACTTTCGGTTCACTCATCAAAGTTGTAATCTACCAAGAACTTGTGTCTCTCCTAAAGTTATAATCTGCTAAGGATAACTTTTGAGTCACTAGACCGCAGGAAAACAACCATCTCAATGTATTCCAAAATGATCTCATTATAGACTGCCCACATTCACAGCTGTCAAAACTTTACCTATCAAAAATGAAGTTTTCAAATTTCTATAATAAAAATTTTGAAGTTAATATTTAAACCCTCTTAGGTGGATTAAATATGTCGACAGGGAACTCTTTAACGGAAATATGAGTATAGCTGTTGGAGCAAAGATGGACAGCAGAATCCAATTATTGCGGATTACAATTCTTCGGATACAAAATCATCAACCATAACATTTCAATTTTCAATTAAACACACTGTACTATACAGTGTACCGAATTTAAATAAGAATCATATGAGCACATCATTTAACTGTCTATATAAAGAAAAATTTCTTTATACCACCTTCTCTAATCAATCTTTATTTTTTTTTTGATTTTTTGTCTTAACCATCAAAAATACAAGAAAAAAAAAAAAAAAAAAATCAAAAAAAATTAATAAAAATACAAGAATTACACACTAAAACAATATTCTATATATGTTTTGAAATGGGGTCGGAGAAGATGCGGGTGGAAAATGATTACTTACAAGAAAAAAAAAATAAATGAAAATAAAAATTGAAAATGAAAAAAAAACAAGAAAATATTAACGAGACTTATTTAAAAATTAATGTATCTGTTCCTAATTACAACAAAAATAGTTTTTTTGATAGTAAAAAAAAAAAACAAAAAAAAAATTTGAAAAATTCGAAAAACGAAAGTGATTATAGATACTTTTATTTTGTAGGCCATTTTTTTTTTTTTTCTTCAACTTATTTTGGACATTTGGTATACGTTTATAACCGATGGTATATAATTATGAAATTTGTTCTTTCATTTTTCATTAAGGGGTGGTGGTGGTAATAATAATATGTGTAAAAGGGGTTTTTATTGAAAAGTAATTTAAATTTTTCTTTTTTTTGGACTAATAAATAGTAGTAAATGTATCTCAGATATACATATATAAAAGTTTATAAAAACATTAGCTAAATATATTTTTGAAAATAGATTCGTAAAAAACTATATTGACAAAATAAAAAAAAAAAAGATTGCGATTGATTTGATATTTAAGTAAAATTATATATTAGGTATTTTGTTTTATTTTTTTTTTTTTTTTTTTTTATTTTTTTTGCTGGTTAGTTAGCAAGTAAATTATGGGAAATTTTATACCTGCAGATATTTATCTTTATATTTATTTTGTCCACCAATTTTATTTTTTTTTTTCAATTTTTTTATATATATATAATATATATTTTATTACTATATATATATTATATATATATGTATTTTGGAATTTAGTTCTCTTATAAGTTAAAACTAAAGGTTTTATAAATATACAGTACGCAGTATTTATGCGTGGGATGTTTTAGTATTTTACAAATATATCGAATAAAAAAGATAGGGAAAGAGTTACTGAGTAAAATGTAGGAAGTGATTTTTTTTTTCTCTTCATTTTTATACTTTTAATTTTGTTTACTAAATTTTCAGATACTTTTTGACAGCTTGTATAAAAAAAAACAACAACAATTTATAGGAAACACGCATATAAAACATATTATTAAAGTAGCAAATGTATATATATTATATATTAAATTAATGTGTTTTTTTTTAATTTGAACCTTAAACTTCATATACATACATTTTTTGTAACTATAGTCAGAAAGTCTAATTTACTAGTTTTTAACTTTTGCAATATTAGAAAAATGAAGTGCTAGATGAAGAAAAGTGGTTTTCCACTGATTTCCAGAAAATGATCAACAACTTCTGCCATCTTTTGAGAAGCAAATAACTTTTTTCCATAAGTTTTTGAATCCATTTGGCTTTTTAGGAGAACTAAATATTATGTTTGGGTCTTGGGAGGAGCTTTTTGGTTAGTTATATTTTGAATTTGAAGTTGAAAATTAATAAGGGAGTTGTTAGAACTGCGCAAATGATTCGTTGACCGAAATTTTGTGTTTTTCCGAATGAGAAGTTGGAAATAAATTCGGAATGAAAATACTATGGCTGGAACGGTCTGGCATACGAGTGTGTTCTTTAACCAATTGTGTAAACTGGTGAAGAGAACTGAAAAATATGGATTTCTGTACAAAAAGCAAAAAAGTTGTATTGCCACTAATAATAAATTTAGTACAAACATAATTAAACTCTGGATTAGGTAGTATCATTTTGTATATAAAGAGCAATACCTCTATAAGTACTAAAGAACATTTTAAGTTTGTATCCAGGAACACTGAACTTAACCGCATTCTGCTTTAATAAAAAACTTAAGTTTAGCTCAATACCTTCATGGCTTGATTTTTAGTAGTATATAGTGTATATATATTCTGTAAAACGTTAACTATACGAAAAAAAATGAAATGTGGAAATATTGATTCAGTCAAAACTATCAAACTATATGATCGCTTACATTGACGCAACCGAAATCATTTATTGCATTTTTTTTGTCCTTCCACTCATTTAAGGAGTATATGCTTCAGTTTCTTTAATTGTTATTGATTGGTGAATTCCCTTAATTCCTCGGCTGTATGTATTGTATAGGATTATGAATAACCAAATTGTATATTTAGTGCGCCATCTATTATCCTATACACAAGAGTTATTTATATATTTATAATGAATCTGATCTTATATTACGATATAATTATACAATTTTACGATATTATTTTTATTAGATATGATCTGACCAAAGTTAGAACCGGAGAACTTCCGCATGAAAGGTGGCGTTTTTAGCACTACGCCTTTGGTAAGTGTTCGCATATTGCAGAATATTATACAGTGACAAAAATTTGGATAGAAGATTAATTCAGATTTATAGTTTGATATTCACTGAAAATTATCCATCAATGATTATTGTTGCAGTCTCGAGTAAATTCAAAAACGAAAATATCTTATGATCGACCAACTCTAATCCAGTCCAGCGCAGTGGTGACTGGTGAATAGCTAATAAAAAAAAATAAAATTAATTATTTATAAATAAATAGGTACTTGTGTTTTTTTTTTGTTTTTCTAGACTCTTCCAAATTTCCTTTCTTAAAATTGCATTCTCAAAATGCAATACTTTTATGCCATTCATTAATAGCTTCTTCTAATAGCTTCTAATAGCTTAATACAACCAAAAAAAATTCCTTACCAGATGTTATTATATTAAAAAAAAAAAAAAAATCATTTTAATAATTTTTTTTTTTTATAATATATTACACCAATTTCAATTACAAAATCTGATTTCAAACAACCAAATCATCCATGTGCATTTCTTCCTTATCCCATAACACTTTGTAAATTTAATTTTTTAAATTTTAATATATATATAATATATATATATATATTATATATATATATACATATGAAGCAGAGAGAATTTACAAAAATAAAAAATATCCTTACATATGACAGCGATTCCCACGCATCTAATGCACCTTTTACTTCTTATTTTATTTTTATTTTTATTTCATTATTACAACATCCACCGTCCCAGAAATGAACAATGCATAAATCAAATAGCATATCTATGTGTATAGTCAAAAAAATTCTGATTTTTTTTTTTTTTTTAATTATAATATGTTGTTGTTGTTTTTTAATTTACCCCTTCTGAACATATTACATTATATTTTATAACAAAACGATTGTCCAAATGTATAGCCTTTCTTGAATAACACATATATAAAATCTGAACATTAGTTCTTACGTACAAAATTTCATGGCCATTACTGCATTTAGACTACATAGAATTTCAGACTAATATTTTAAAATAGATCGGAAATTTGTATATTTAAAAAATTTTGTTGTAAATTGAAAGGGTAAATAGAAACCTTTTTTAATGTAAAATTTTTTTTTTTTTTTATTATTTTCATAATTCAAATATTGCGCAATAGTAGATAGATTCTTTACACATGTTAATTACAGGACAGAACAGGACTTTGAATCCTTTACCAACGATTTTTTTTTTTGTAAAAAGGAAATGAAATTCAAAAATCATTTACACAAAATTGTGAGAAAATTAATTTTTGTCTTACCGTGGAATATTGTGTCTCTAATATATGTAATATTATCGCGAATGAAAATTCACAGGAACTCAAAGGCAATTTATACTTAAAAAAAAAAAAAAGGACCCCTTCTAGATAGTATAAAGAAACTGATAACATGTGGTGTAAAAGGAAGTTAAGTTCAAATATATAAAAAAAAAAATTCACCTTATTTTTTATATTTAGTATTGGGATTAGAAAAAAAACTGAATACAAAAATTGATGGATGGGTACTCGTTAATAGAAAAATGACTTTTCAATAATTATAAGTCATACTGATATATATATACAAAAGATATTTTCAGACACTATACAAAAATATTAAATTAAAATGAAATCCTTTAAAATAGAATAATGAAAATAAGTGTCAGGTTTTATTGTTCAATTTACAATAAAAAAATAGAAGTGTAGAAAGTTAAGAATTACTCAAAGATGATCAATATATATAGTGATTTGATATTATTCAATTTTATTCAATAAGTAAAAGAATTTGATAATACATGTGTTGAATAATTTATATAAAAAAAAAGGACAGAACTTAATCCTTTCTATACAGAAATAATGTATTAAGGTTGTAAATTCTTGTTGTTTTGAAGTTTAACATTTTTTTGATTTGGATTTTGATGGATTTTTTTTTTGTTTTTTTTTAGCGGAAGCATTAAATTTCCGTGGTGTGTATATATGTATGTTTTACATCCTATTATAAGAAATTACAATTTTTGACTGCATGAGTTTTTTTTTTTCAATTGTCAATTATTTGAAATTCTATAACTATATATAGATTTGGTTTTAATTCATACTATTTGCTTTGATAGATAATACATTAACAATTTTTATTTAATCTATATACCATTTTATTTTAAAAATGACAAAAGTAAACGTCAAAATGAGAAATATAGTAATTAAATGACTATAGTAAACGTCAAAGTGGAATTGGTAAATTTCAATATGAGAATACTAAGTCTTTTGATTATTTTCAATAAATTTTTTAAATTTAACAGTCGAATTGCAATTTGCAAGTGGGTTTTTATAATTAAATTAAAAGACCTAAAAAATATCTACAAAAATTAAAAAAATTGAAAAAGAATCTAAAAAAAATGCAATTACTTGCCCTGCCAAACATTAATGAAGACTGGCGACAACATGCACGCACTTTTAACGCTCCACAATCCACAGCAAATCATTAGATATCAGAAGGAGAAATCTTTGACAAACGAGGAGGGAAAAGATTTCAAAAAATTACACAAATTTATTTTGACTATTGGAAATGATCAAAAATAAAGGCCGGATTACAAAACTCCTATAGATTCTCTTTGTTATTCGTTAAAATATTTAAGAAATTAACTTGGAAATGGAAATTCCCCTGAAAATATGAAATTCTCCAAGTGTTTGTTGAATGTCTTTTGGAAATGTAGTCCTGTTATTTATGGATTCGTTTCATTCGTTTATTTATGGATGAATTCAATTCAAAAATTCATATTTCAAGAATACAGAGCAGATCATTACAGGGTACAAGATGGTGCAACTGATTAAAAAGTTGCTAATTTTCATGTTATGTTCAAGTAGCTCAGTAGGATTTATTTATGAAATAAGAAGAGGTTCGTTAAAAAAAGAAAATTCAAAAACGTGATAAAAAACCTGCCTTCGCCAAACACTAGTTAGACGAACCAGTTGTTTTGGAAATTGACAAAGCGCCTTATCACAGGAAAATCGACCTTGGTTCCTATGGTCTAATGTTTAACCCTATTTAAAATATCTAAATCTGTGGTAAAGAGTTATTTTAAAAGAGAGCTCTGAAAAAAGTTGTCATATATATTTAATATCCAAAACGAATAATTAAGCAAGGGTAGAGAGTAATGGCTTAGAAAGTCTTTCAATGTTTAAAAAGGAAATTTTAGAACTTGGTGGTTTTTTTCGAATTGCTTCCAAATTTAAAGCTAGTTTTAATATGATGTAAAGGTAGAGTGCATTCTTGCTGAATGATTGTTTCAAATTGCCAAATATTTTAAATTTGGATTACATGGAAATGTTAGTAGTGATCACGAATTAAAGCTAGAACCGCTCGAAGACGGTTTTTTTTTTCAATTTCATTTCAATTTTCAATTTTTTAATTTCAATTTTAACTTTTCTAATTTCTTTCAATTAAAATCAATCAATCGAAACAAATATAACATGTTTTATAACGTAAAATTTGATTCTTATCATTATTATTCAAAAAATATAAAAACCTACCAATAAATGAACCATCACAAGTAAACCACTATAATTTTATTGAAAAAACACCCATATTAATTTTATATGCTAATTCTTTTATACCAATATTTATTATAATAGCCCACCAAATTCGTCTGACATTTTACAAAAAAAAAAAACAAGAAAATTAAAATAAAAACAAATTTAGAAATAGGTATTGTACATATATGTATATTATATATTATATGCAACAATGTGCGTATCCTTCATAAATTGCGCGTATGTTAAGCAAATAATAACAAAATAAAAAAAAAACATTAATAAAAAAATACATAGGTACTAAAAAAGAAAAAAAAAAACCAATAATAAAAAATTAAATTTATTGTCCGCCCTATCAAGGCTAACATTAATTTTTAAGATATGTAACTGTTTGAAAGGTCATTTATTATTTTAAGATTCGTTTATAATTGAAATTTATTAGGTTTGAGTGTCGATCGACCTTTTCAAGAGGCCTGGGATCGAATCCTAGGAGTTTTTCAAACCGACTCAACTACACCATTCGTCATTGAATTCAAATTAATGGCATAATCAATAACTAATAATTATATATCTTTAATAAAAAATATATTTGTATAACGTAATATAAATAATTAATTTAGTTTAATAATATAACTCGCAGATACATAAATACCTTATAACTCAAATATTAAAATATAATATTACTGTAGTACTATTTCATGTTTAATTTTTATGTAGAATTCAATTAAGATTAATTCCAATAATAATATAATAGGTCCCCCTTTACCAACATTTAAAATTTTCATACTCCTTCACGGAATTTTGATATTAAATTCCGTTATTGCTTTCTATTTGGAGTGTCAAACAAAATTCAATTAAGAAACTGTTAAATGTTCTTTTTTAATAGTTTCAAAGAGACACTTTCCTCTTCCACCGTTTGGTTTCTTCCCGAAAGGTGTAATATTTGGCAAGTTCATAAAATCTTCTGGTTTCTCACGCAGTCCACTCTATGCTCATGCGGGTTGTACCTGCTCCTACTATATATATATATAGGTCCTTAAATTAAAGTTTGTAAAAAATTAAAATAAACAGAATAAACCATATGATAAGTACTAGACCAACCTTATGCCCCATGGTTAATATCTTATCACAAGGGTTATCTTAATCCCAGAGTTACGTATCTTATAGTTTGACTGCATATAATAAGCAAGTTTTACTTTAATTTCGTTTTTAATGTCCTTTTTAGTTTAATGAACGGATAGCAAAAAAAAAAAAAAAGAAAAAGAAAAACAACAACAAAAATTAAAATAAAATCGAAAAACCTTTTGCATATTGAATAATTAATGTAATATAGGACATTGGATGTTAATTTAAAGTGCTGTTTTTTGCTTAGGGACACAAAATTGACAATCCAAAAAAAAAAGTTAGAATATTTGGAAAGTTCAGCTAATTACATAAGTTCTAATTTTTTATTTTTCTGTTTATTTTATATTTCAAATATATATTTTGTCAATAATTCATACATGAAGCACACATGTTATTTTTGTGTTTTTTTTTTATCATTTTGTGTGTCATTATTTATTTGTTTTGTGTTTTTTTTTTATTTTTATTTTGTTTCAAGTAATATTCTATTAAAGAAATTGTTTGTGATGGAAAATGTCCACCCCATTTCAAAAATTTCCCCATAATTTTTTTGGTGTTTTCTGTTTTTAGTTGTAAGTATTCAGTGCTTCTGTTGAATGAAAAATCATTTTAAAGGAGGTAGTAAAGTTTACTACATTTTAAAATTTTTTTAGAGAACACAAATGTCAAACTGTCAAAAATGAATTAAGGAATATAAATGTCAAAAAGCAAAATAGTACAATAGTGTTGAAACTAGTATTTTAGTACAATTTTAGCTGAAATGAAACGTAATAGAAGCAAAGCCTATTGCACCCAATTAACAATCCTGCAATTCGTAAAGAATTTCACAAATTTGTAAAATTGAACTGTCGTAGTGAAAGTTGTACAATTGTAAATTTGGTGAAATTGGTTCAAAAAAAGTTAAAAATAAATTGAAATTTAAATTAGTAGAGGTGAGGACTTGGGAGTTTTATGTATAAGTTGTGTAGTACAGATAACATTATTGTGTAGTACAGAAACATTTAGATATAGTAGATTTGTTACAATTGAAATTGATTGGAAACACTGATTGTCTTGTATAGTTATCGTTCTATATTTCACAAATAATATTATAGAATAATTCGATATAAAATGAATTGAAGAGTTAATAAAAAATTCACTTGCACGCGATTTAGACAATTTCGGCAATCGATTTTCACCAACTAATTTAGGTTTTCTTTTTTTTTTTTTTGTCTATTTTTCTATTTTTGTTTTTGTTTTTATTATAGTGTGTCCTTTTTTTGTGTGTTTTGACCATTCAATTATAATGATGTATAAAACATAAATCTATTTGGTATATATTTAGTTTTTTTTTGGCTATTTGTTCCACCCTTTAGGCTTTGAGTTTTTGGTTTTTTTTTTTGGTAAAAAATGTGCGTGTATATGCAAGGTTTTATTTTTCTTTAAATATATTAGGAATTTTTTATGAGGTGAAAATTTAATGAAGGGTTGAAGAGGTGAATTTCTTTTAAAATAAGGTATAAAAGAAAAAGGGGTTTCTATATGGGATGATTTTTAGTGCGTAGTTTTTTGAAAAATTTCTAATTTTAATTTTATATGTAATTTATTTTTTTTTTTTTTTATTTTCAATTATTACCAAAAATTTTTTTAAATTATTTTTAAAAATAACGAATTTTTGTTGAATTTTTTTATGCATTAAAAGGTAAAATCAAATTTAAAATAGAATTAATAGCATTATTGAATTTATTTTCAGCCAAAATTGGAAAAAAATGTGTTAAGTGGTTATATTGAATTGAATCAATTAGGGAGTGCAATACCGGGATCCCGGGATCTCGAAAACCGGGATCTCGGGAGCATATTTGCGGTATTCAGTACCGGTATTAAAGAATTAATACCGCGGTATTTCGGTATTAATTTCTTAGTTATCAGAAAAAAAAAACTAAATATTTTGAAAAAATATTAACAAAAATATAAAATAATATGAGAAGGCTTTGGGATTGTGTAATAATAGTGCTAAATTTCAAATTCATCGCCTTCAATTTCAAATTTATTCTGCTTTCGAAAAGTGAACGGTAAAGTGGTAAACTGGTAAAGTGTACTTTATCTATGTTTAAAACATACCCTTAGAATAAAAAAAAATTACGTTATAACAGAGTTGAAAATTAACTAATAAAAGAGCTACAACGATTAATACAAGATATTGTGAATTGTTTACGATATACAAAATACAATATACTATAAAAATATTGGAGTATAGGTAAGAAATTTTATAATCAATTAAGATAAAGACTAAAAATATAAATAATTTTAATTATAAATGGAAAATTTACAATTTGTAAAACATATGAAAGACGACGACAAATCTTCGATTTGGCAGTATTTTTTAAATGAAAAGAAAGAAGGTGGTCACAGAAAATGCAAAAATTGTTGCAAAGTAATAAAAACAATTGGTGGATCAACAAGTGGCCTTCATACTCATATGAAAACCATTCACAATATTGATACTCTTAAGAGAGATGTTCCCGTTCCTACTACTAGTGCCGACGCTGAACCAAGTGTAGAAGGTCCACCTAAAACTATAACAAAATATTTTAAAACTACGAATAATTATGTATTAGCGTTGTATTATCTATAGAATGTGTGCTTATGATGGTTTACCATTTAAAATATTTATTACATCAGAAGATCTTCGAAAGGCAATACAAGCGATAGCGTATAGGCGAGCTTCCGAAATCTGTAAACACTATTCATAAAATTATTATTGATCACAGTAACCAGATTAGATATTTATTTGTTAAAGCACTCGCAGAGCAGAAGAAAAATAAAATAGGATTTAGCTTGACCTTCGACGAGTGGTCTTCTGTTAAAAACCACCGATACATGAATATAAATATTCATTCGGAAAATAAAGTATGGAACTTGGGATTAATTAGAATGTTTGGAAGTGTACCAGCAACTAAATGTGTAGAAGTTGAAGAAGATACTAAATTAAAAGAGTTTGGTCTATCATTAAAAATGACATTGTATGCATAACAACGGACGGTGCAGCTGTTATGAAGAAAGTTGGCACACTTATCAGTGCTGACCAACAATTATGTTTTGTTCACGACATTCATTTAGCTGTAATAAAAATTTTTTATAAAAAATCAACAGCGTTTGAAAATGTAGCTAATATCGAAAATGAAGTTGAACTGGAATCAGATACAAACTGGGAATCTAATGGTGAATCAGGGGATGAATTTGAAGATGAAGATATTGATTTGATGAAGATATTGAATTGAATTGCAGCAAAATGATATATTAGAAATAAATCATTATGAGCTGACTCCACTAATTAAAAAGGTGCGAAAAATTGTAAAAATATTTCGTCTTTCTCCAACAAAGAACGATAAAGTATTGCAACATTATGTCAAAGCTGAATTTGGTAAGGAACTGGTATTTTTTTTAGATTGTAAAACACGCTGGAATAGTTTATTTTCCATGTTAGAACGATTTTATATGCTAAAGAGTTGTATACAAAAATCTATTATCTAAAATAAAATCTACTATGTTTTATTAATAAAGAATCTACTTTTAATCTACTAGTTAATTATTAAAGAATGAATTGTTTTTTATTAATTTTTTACTTAACAATAAACCGTATAGATTTTTTTTATATTAGGTGTTTTTTTTTTACTTTTTGGATCCGGTATTGAATACCGGGATTCCGGTATCAAATTTTTCAATACCGAAATACCGGTATTAATTTTTCACTCCGGTATTGCACTCACTAGAATCAATGTTGTTGTTTTTTTTTTGCGGAGGATTTATATTATAAAAGAAATTCAAATAACTTAAGTTTTAAACTTTTAGCCTTTAGGTTTTTTTTCGTTATATTAATATGTGTTTTTTTAAACAACCTTCAGTTTTCTGTCAATATTTTTTTGGCCTTACTTTTCATATTATTTATTTATTTATATTATTTATTCAATACAAAAAATACTAACACTAAAAACTAATAGAAGAGAAGAAATTTTTTTTTGAAATTTAAATATAGGACGCGACGCAATATTAAGCTGAGAACATAATATGAATAATGGAATTCATCAATTGTAATAATAAGAATATAATAGGTCCCCCCTGTCCTTCCAACATGTAACTACGCTATAGGCTGGCTTATTTAGCCATTGTCTGGTTTAATTTTTTATTCTTTAATAGTGAAATTGATCCTTTTCTTTTAAATCTAATTAACTAATGAGGCAGACAAACTTCTAAAGCTGCAGAATAATATTAGTATGCTTTTATATAAACCTGTAAAATAATTATGAAGGTCTTAATAAAATATTTCATGTAATTATTTAAGCTCCTTGGAAAATTAAAATTTAAGAGAACACATTTTGTAGTTCACATTTTTATCAATAAGCAAAACGCAAGCATTAAAACCATAAAGTTTTCACAAGTATTTCGCTTGATCCATGGCTTGGAAAAGAAAAATAACTGAATCATGCCATTTAAAAGTAACTTTAGCTCTCCAACGCATACCTACCCTAAGTATCAAAATTTATATGGAACTTTACAATGGTTAAAAGACAATTCCTGAAAAAATACCAGTTGCACAGTTAAAAAGTAACAGTTTTAAAGTTAATCTAATGGCATGATTTAGTTATTTTTATTTTTCAAGTCGTGGAACAAGCGGAATACCTGTGCAAATTGTATGGTTTTAATTAATGCTTGCGTTTTACTTATTGCTATAAATGTGAATTGAAGTTGAACTAAAAGTAGAAAATATATAGCGGCTATAAGAAAAGATAACTTCTAGAATACATGCTATAAAGCTTCACAAGCTGTTCAACAATTTCTCAAGGAATAAACATGTGTGTTTAGATGCAAAATTTTAACTTACTCACAAAATTTACGAAATACGCACTTTAAATTCATACCACATTACAATTTACTTTTTCCAAATATAGCTAAATAATTTTCTATTACACATTTCTGCATATTAACTGCTATTTAAAATAAAAATTGGCCCATATTTTCTAAGAGAATTTAAGCCAAAAAAAATTATATTTTATCTAAATCGAATAATTCTATAAACCCTCATATTTAAAAAAACAAATAATACACTTTATATTTTTTTTCGAATTTCAATAAATTTTAATAAAAAAATTCAAAAAACAAAATATAATGGCGGTCAATAAGACTTTAATTTTTTTTGTTATTATGACTGAATTTAAATGAAAATTGCAAAAATCTAATAAAAAAATTATTTATTATTTTCATATTCTAAAAATCCCAAAACAATAACCATTTAAAAAAATATTAAAATACTCAAATTTTTTACTAACTTTTAGGTCTAATATGAATGGGTCTAAAATTTCTTATATATTCATAATTCGATAGACCACCAAAAAACAAAAACCCATTAGGACTAGATAGGTATTAAGAAATAATCAATCCAATCCAATAAAATATATAGTATCTTTAGTATATTTGAACATATTTATACAGTTCATTCTAAAAGGATATACCACAGAGTTAAACTCATCATCATTTTCATATAAATAGTTACGGGTTAAAAATATTTACAATAAACCAAAATAAGAGAAACAAAGAATCAACAATGATGGTTATTTAACAAAAGATGAACTTAACCTCAATTTGTTTTGCTTGGTAATTTTAAGGATTATAACGTCATAAAAAAATTTAACAAAAAGTACTAAAAAGGAGAGAAAAAAAGGATAAAAATAAAAACAATAGATATGGTATATTGAAAGGAAGATAACAAAAAATTATTGTTATTTTCTTTTCTGACCTCTTGAATTTTGACAGATTCTCATTCTTATACAAAAAACTTTTTATTAGAGAATTATTAAAAATGAGATCAATCGAAATCAGCATTTTTTTTTTTATTCGATTTTTCTTATTATCAAAAATATTGTAATAACCATAAATGACATTAAAAGGATAATAAAAGGATAACCATTGAAAAACAAAATTTGAGAATAACAATATTTGAAAATCCACTTACTTGCAAAAGTTATTTTATTTTGTTTTTATATTGTTATTGTATGCGCAGCAAAATACATTTTTGTCTAAAACATTTTAACCCAACCGTTAATAACTACAAATCTTATTTGGGAGCAAGTCAAAATCTTGAAAAGAATTATAGCTTATCTACAGTGAATGCTCTCTACACTTATCTTTTGTCAAACTAAGTTAAATGTGTTGAATTATATGAAAGTGTCTACAATAGACGCAGCGCTAACGCAGCAATTACGCTACATATTGAATTCTCTACGTATTGAAATGTCAAATAATTGAAGCTTGAAAAATATTTTTTATTGAAAAATAAAAAATTATATTATCAGAATAAAAAATTAGTAAAATTATTAATTTTTTTTCTATCTAGTGTTAAATAATATCAAACCATTATTTAAAATAGCTATACAATAAACTTTAAACTATTGAATATTTTTTAATTTATGAAGTTTGTAAACAAATTAATGTCAAAAAAAGCTGTTATGTACATTTCATTGTGGACACTCCTTTGTTGACTACGTAATAAGAGCGAAACCAGAGCGTCTTTGTAGATAGGCTATTGCTGGCAATCATTTTTTACAGGATTGCATGGTTATCTAGAAGAATAACCTCGGCAGATAACGACAATGCCTGAGACATTTTACAGTTGCTTATAAAGTCATTGCTGCAACAATTAATTCCATATGGATTTGGGGCGGTTTTTACCACTATTATATCCAAGTTAGAAATGTGGAAGAATAACTAGTGGAAAAGATTTTAGAGTTGTTTAGAAAACCAAAGATACGATTTTCCAGAATAAGTATATGATGTGACAACAGGAGTTTGGAATTGGTCACATAATATCTAATAAGTTTAGTTTAGTTGGATATTTAAAATAAAGTTTTGTAAGTAAAATAAATTTTTTTAATGAAAAACTTTTTTAATCCATGTACTGTACTAGGCGGTGTAAATATAGATTCCTGAACAAATACAGATTGTCTTCAAAATTTGGGATTGTGAATTGGACACGGAAAATGTGTACCGTATAGATGCAAATAATAGAATGTTAATATTTAAGAATGAAAAGAGACTGAAAAATTAAAAGACGATTTGCTCTTTACTTAACAAATAGCTCCCAGAAAAATCACGTGATTGCGGTTTACATTAATATTTTAAACTAAACATCAATTAGACATAATGCATTTAGTAGAAAAATTAGCATCCCCTTAAACGTAAATAGGCTGTGAGAAAATCCTTTTCAATTTTATTTGTTATTTTCTTATTATTGTTGATTATAATGATGATCCTGAATGTGTTATGAATTTGAAAGATATTAAATAGCTGGGTGTAAAATTGGTTTTGTATATTCTATTTTTTTTTTTTTTGCAATATATTTTGATCACCTTTTAAATTTTATGTTATTTGAATTGGTTTCTAGTTTCTACTTTTAAAATAAAAAGGCAAAAAATATGCAATAAACATTGAGTATGTTTGTATAACATTGTATTGTATTGAGTAAAAAATATTATGACTAATAATGGTCAATTGTTTTTTTTTTTTGAAATGTGAATTTGAAAACTATAGAAAACTAATTTGAATATTATTAGAGTTTATGAAAATTAAAATGTTTTTTAAAAAACTTTTATTTTAATTTCATGTCTATTTTATTCAGACAATTTTAAATAATTTTTGGAATAGATTAAAATGATAGATTTGTGTGTGTGTATTAAATTACAAAGTAGAACGCTATTGTAATATTTGAAACTGTACAGGGGTATGACATTTAAGGCTATATTATTATTTTATCAACCGGTCAATTACTTTTGACAAAATTTCAAATACACATCTTATGAGAAAACAAAAATTAATTAGCGCTTTTCTGTACTTTTCTGTTCTACATTTTGAGTTTTAAAAATTGACAAATAATTGTTTATCTATTTTATTAAACTAGTATGACCCCTGTACAATTGCACAGTTTTCTTAGGATTTTTATACCCGTATGACTATATAGTCAAAGGGTATAATAAATTTGTCATTACGTTTGTGACGCAGAGAAGGAGAGGTGTTAGATATACACTCAAGTGTATGGTTCGGATCAGAATTAAAAAATAAATCGATTTAAACTAAAGGAGCTAGGATTTTGAAATTTTCGCAAATTTGTTTTTTTGCAATAGTCGTCATCGCTATTTAAATCCGGCTATTTTGGACCATGGGTTCGGGTAGCTGCCATATAACTTCTTTTTTTATATGAGTATTGCTCTGTACTTATTACAGCTTCATGTCTGAAATTTTGCCAAAAGTAGTTTAGTTTTATAGCCAAAGTTTCTGCAAAATTTTGTTGGTCTACTGCAATGGGTTCGAGAAGCTGGCATACAAATCCTTATTTTATATGAGCATTACTCTATACCTATTGAAGCTGGGTGTCTGAAATTTTGACAAAAGTAATTAACCGGATGATATAATGTATATGTTACGGTCATACGGGTATCCCAGAGTTGACACAGTCTACTCTACCACACTCTTCCTCGTTTTTTAAAGTATTTTATTTCTTCTAGTGTTTATGCTGTCATTTTTAAATAATTTGCAGGGTGGCGCAAAATGATCGATATGGTTTGAATGTTTAATAAATTTTTAAATTTATTTATATTTTTTATTTTTATTTCAGAATTTTGTGAAGAAAACTTGGGGAATTGGAAATGAAACAGTACACAACAGAACAATAAAAAATTACGAAAAGTTATGGAAAATGTACTGGAAAGAGCACGAATGTGCGAAGCCGAAAATGGTCACCACTTGCGGGATATCATTTTTCTACTTAAGCTAAAAATATTCCCCATTAATACACTGTATAACAAAAAAAAAAATAAAATAATTAACTATTAAATAAAAAAGTTATTACACATTCAAACCATATCGGTCGTTTTGCGCCACCCTGTACTTTGTCTATTTTAAATTACGTTTTGTATAAAAATTACTTTTTGAGATTTAAAAAGAAAATTCATATTTTAAATAATTTATTTTTGAATGCATAACTACCTTTTAATAATTGTGTAATACCAGCTATATTTTTAAATTCATTTTATAAAATTATTCACTTCCTACTTTCCATAATATTCTCTATCACTAAAAAACCAAAAAAAGTTGTCCAAAACTAATCTAAAAAAAATAAAACAGAAAAGTGGCACTTAGCAGAGGTTAAAACAACTAATGAACACAAAACTAGAAAACTTTCGGACAAAATTAGCACTGTTCTAAAGCTAATAAACACCAAAATCTGCATTTTCGGTTTTAAGCTGTTCTAGGTAGTCCTAGAACTCACTATTAAACACACCTATTAAATCAGTCTTTTCAGAGCGCACTCTATGTCTCGAACCCATCTAACACAATAAATTGACAACAACATTTTGACATTTTATGTTCCCAATTATTGCAAATTTGATAAAAATGCTTTTTTAAATTAATAAAAATCAAATAAATCAAAATAATGTTGGCAAGTCTTTGACAGATTGTCATAAAAATTACTTTTTGACATTTCAGAGTTACTTTAAAATTTTTATTTTCAATGAAATTAGTAGTTAATACATGTTTCCACATGCCATGTGACATTTAAAATACGTATATATTCTAAGAAATCCAGTTACTTTGAAATCAAAAGTTTAAATACTCGCAATTATTAGTACTTATAAGAAATACTTAATTATTAAAAGAAACGTTACTATTACTTGCGACGACAAATTATATTAAAAAAAAAATAATAATAAAAAAAATTAAATGTTGTTATTAAATAGAATTCAAAAAAAAAATTATTTTATTTTCAAATTACGATTAATTTATATTTAAAAAAAAAATGACAAAAAAAAAATGTAATCATTATTTAAAATGATTAGAAAAATAAATTTTTAAGAGAATTGTTTAAAAATTTAAGATCTCATGTTTTTTTTTTAACATTTTGGTGATTATAATGGTTGACTATATTTTATTTAATAATTCTTTTTTATTTCTTTAAAATTACCTTTATAATGAAAATACTTATTATTATTTAATTAACATGTGAATTATAACATGTTTTATACCCTCTATTTTAAATAGATTTTTTGTATAAAGATATTTATATATATATATATATATATATATATATATATATTTATATATATATATATACATTAATTTTAAAGAATTGTTTATATCACAAGGCGACTTAATATTATCGCCTTATTATAGAAATATTAACATTTTATATTAGTTAATTTCCAAAATTTGAATCATATTACCATTCAATTCATTTTAATAATGTATATGTAAAGATTTTTTTTTACAATTAAATCCAATAAATTGTTTATGTCATCATCATTATTCGAAACATATTTCTTATAAAAAATTAACATAATAAAATTTTAAATTTAGAACATTTTAGTAAATTATCAACAAAAAAAAAAAAATGATGTCCTTAATTTGTATATTCGGAAAATTACACAAAATAATGTGTATAAGAAGTGTTTCTTTTGTTAAATTCATAAGTTTTTCTTGTACTTGTATTGTTATATGGGTCTAATAATAATTTCAGGACACACGCATTATTTTGTGTACAACTTACCAAATATTTTAAATTAAGAAAAGAAAAAACAATTAAAAAAATAAAATAAAATGAAGAATTAGAAAAGGTGGTGGTAAAACGTAACATTTGTCAAAAATAAATTAAAAAAAAAAATTGAATAGAATGAAAATAAAAACTGACATATGTGCAATTAATGTAATTGCTTGTCCAAAGAAGGTCAATAAAACTATATTAGAAATCAAAAAATGAAAAAAAAACATGAAAAAAGTTCTGCACGTTCATGATAACATTTATTTTTGGGTATTTTAATATACATATACATAATATACTCAATGTAAAGGTATATTTTCTATATTTGTATTAACACACATTTAAAAGAAGAAGGTGGTTTATTTATAATGGTTTTTGGAACACCATACGTACAAGATACCAAAATTGAAATTATAAAAAAAATAAATGATTTTCTAATACTTTTTGATATAAATATATCAAGAAATATAGATTAAATTAATAATAGTAATATAATACAATATAGCTTTTAAAATTTTAATCAAAATTTATATGAAGGGTATCAATATATAGAAGAACTTTTAGTAAAATAAAATAAAGTTCTGAAAATTATTGTTATAATTACTTTAATTTGTTAAACATGAATATAAACATTTGGTAAAAGTTTATTTTGGTTTTGGATGGAGGACTTTGGATCATTTAAATATATATGTGTATAATTGTCGAAATTTTATTTAATAAGTTTGTGTTAACTGAAATTTCAATCGACTTAAAACTAAGTTAAAGGTAAACTAAACTTAAACAAGTAACTATTAAATTTTATTAATAATAAAAGATAACGAGGAAGAGTGTAGTAGAGTAGACTGTGTCAACTCTGGGATACCCGTATGACCGTAACATATACATTATACATCCGGTTAATTACTTTTGGCAAAATTTCAAACATTCAGTTTTATTAGGTAATGCTCATATAAAATTAGAAGTTGTATGGCAGCTACTCGAACCCTCAGCAGTAGACCAACTAAATTTTGCAGTAACTTTGACCACTACACTAAACTATTTTTTGCAAAATTTCAGACACGCAGCATCATCAGGTGTAGTGTAAAGCTCATATAAAAGAAGGAGTTGTATGGCAGGTACTCGAACCCGTGGACCAAAATCGCTGGATTTAAATAGCGATTCCGGTTTTTGCATAAAAACGAATTTGTGAAAATTTCATAATCCTAGCTCTTTTACTTTTTGAGTTATCGTGATGACGGACGGACGGATGGTCGGACATACATAGCTAAATCGATTTATTTTTCGATTCTGATCCGATCCATACACTTGAGTCTATATCTACCCCCCCCTCCTTCTCTGCGTCACAAACGTAATGGCAAATATATTATACCCTTGGACTATATAGTCATACGGGTATAATAATAAAATTTAAGGACTGTCGAAATATTTGCTATGCGTTCCTCTATGCGTTGAATTTTATCACAGATTTCAATTAATACGTAATTAGATCTTGTAAAGCAAAACTCGATTAGATCCGATCATATAATATTAATAGCTATAGTTTACATTGAATATGTTAGTACTGTACATCATATACTATATTTTATCAAAAAAATAGACAAAATATATAGATTTATAATATATATTGTATATGCATTGAAAAAAAAATATAACAAAAAAAATTCAAGAAGAAAAAATATAAAATATTTTCTCGCTATGCATGTCGGAACAGGGGAGATAATTTCATATATTAGAACTGATCAATATATATTAGAACAGTTCTATTTTTGTTTATATTGTAATAATTTTGTACTTGAGTTATATGGTATTCTATATCAGTGAGTTATATTATTTATATGAAATATTTGTTTACATTTTGTATTTGTTTATATTGTTTTATTTATTTATTTATTATTAAAGATATATAATTATTAATTAAGCCATTAATTTGAACCCAAAGGCGAATGGTAGCTGAGTCGAGTTCAAAACCAGATAAAAGTTTTTTCACTTTCACTGGGATTCGAACCCGGGGCCTCTCGCATGAAAGTCGGCACTCTAACCACTGTGCCACCCAGCCGTTAAATTCAGCTAAAAGAGAAAAAGGAGGAGAACATAGGCTCATATAAATTTCGCGAGAAATATGCTTGTTTTGTGGAGAAAAATATTTTCGAGAAGGACATGGGTTATTAATAAAGAGAGCACAACTTTGAAACTAGTAAAAGTCAGAAATTTTTAACTCAAAGAGTAATTACTGAAAAATAATTTTTCTACACAATTTCATACCAAGTGAAATCCATTAAAATATAATTAATTAGTAATTAAATAAACTGTCATAACAGAAGCAAAAAGAGTGAGAATAATCTTAAATAAAGTTTAGCAGTTTATCATTCATTTTAACCTGTTTTCAATTTCAAAAATTTCCATAAAATTTTTTTATATACCTATTCATATATTAAAATTTTAGTAAATTAAAAATATTTAATTAGCTCTTGCAAAAAAATCGTAAAATATATAGAAAAACTAATATTAAAATAAATATTAGTACACTACTCTTATTTACAATAACATAAATTTGTTTACCTAATACAAAAAGATAAGGGTAACGGTTCTAATTGTATATTAGTTTGAAAATACATTTACAAAATGATTCACAATAGGTTTATATGTAGGAAATAGTGTAACATAAATCTTTGTAGAAAACGTTTCATCTCTTAGGACAGATTGATCGTTCTAGGTTGGAAATCTAATTAAATTCAAAATTCCTTCCAAGAATTGATAGATTTTTGGAAATTTAAATTGTTTTTGTTGTTTGTTATTGGGGATAGCTAGTGCTATATTAAAAGTAATATTATTTTGGAAATTTGTAAAAAAAAATTATTTTTCAATATTGTTTTTTCAATTAAATATTTCATGACCTGTACAGGAATCGAATCGAACCCGCACCCTTACTGTTAACAAGCCAAATGCCTTACCACTAACCCACATAGGCCTTTGGAAATAAGATTAAAAACTCTTTTAGTTTGTAACTCTCTCTTTACAGAGAGAACCAATATATTATTCAATATCTGTGATTTAAATACAAGTCCATATTAATACCAAATTTTCTTCAATCACAGGGGAACAGGGTGATATATTATATTCTTATTATTAGAATTGATTTTCATGAATTTCACATACCCTTTTAAGATGAGATAGTTCTAGGCCTTATTACATATATGATTTTAAGGCTTAAATTCTCCAATTTTGTACAATTGCAATTATTTTATAATTGAATTAAAAGTTATTTCATGCATCTGTGAGTTATATTATTTAATTAAATTATTAGTTTATATTTTGTATTTGTTTATATTGTTTTATTAATCTTTTTGTTATTAAAGCTAGAGTTCTAAATTTTTTAGTAATGTCATTATCTTGAACCCAATGGTGAATGGTAATTGTTAGCTGGATCTAGTTAAAAACCATATTCACTTTTCCCAAGAATCGAATATTTGTCGCCTATAATTGAACATCCTGTATTAGGTATATATATACTTACATGTAAATTCAACCAAAGTTCAAACTATAATTTTTAGCCATTAATTCTATTTTTCTATATAATAATTATATATTATAACTATTTATATAATAAACATTATGCGTATCCTTGTACTAATGAAGGTATACAAGATATATAACATTATGTGTATTATATAAATAGTTATATATAACTATATAACATTAGTAGACTAATGATAATTTTGCCATATTAAATCTATTATGTACAGACACATAAATATTTGTCTGTTTATATGTTATAGAGTATGTATGCATGTTTGTAAACATTTTTTGAATGGACATATAAAATCGAAGTTAATTTAATTTCCAATCATAAATTGGTAAATTTCTGGTGACCGATTATTATATTTTGGGTGATTTATTCAAAAATCTACCCATTTTGTTATATAGTAATAATATATACTATATAATATGTATAAATACATGTTTTTATATTCTATATGTATATTGAAAATTGTGGGTGTACATATATGTAAATACAATATTGCGTATTATGTCAAAAAATACTATTTTGAATTTTATTTTGTACATTTTATTTTAATTTATAATATTGCAAGTAACTCTATCTGATTATAGATTGCTTTTATGATAAAGAACAAAATATCGACCACGGTAAGGGTGAAAAGAAGGTGTATATAAAAATAATGGTAAAAACAATTTCAATTTTTGATATTTATCTATTTTAGGTTTTACTTTATAGATCATCTAATTATAACTCTTTTGTCCATTGAAATTAATTTAACATATTAAAAGTGATTTTAGGTAATTATAATGGCCCCAAATAAAAATTGTACAGAGTTAAAATGCAAATTATATACGAGCATAACATCTAAATATTATAATGGAATGATTAATTTTGATTTTTCAAAAATTATAGGAATTAAATTCTATTCTGTTATCGGTAATATGTTTACTATACATACTATTTTATAACTAATATTTAAGTTTTACAGTTAAATTAAATATTATAATGTTAAATTGAAATGTTAATATGTCAAACAAAAATATGAAATTTAATTATATGTAATATAAAAATATAGAAAAAAAAAATTTTTAATATTATAGTATTTTAGGTAAATTTCTAAATTAATAATATATATGATTTGACAAGTGACCGAAAATTGACAAAATTATTGTGATAAATAATTTGTCAGATAAAATTTAATAGAAATATGTGTATATATATGTATTTATTACATTGTTTTTCTATTTCAATTTATTTATTTATTTATAAACAGTCCCTTACCTCATACAATGTGATAAGGGAGTGTAGCTCTACTATATATATTTGGTTACCATGGGGATTTGATATAAAACATAATGCGCTTTTCACATTGGATAAAAATTTATAACTTAGCAAATATAATGTAACACAATATAAAATTCAGCAGGTATTCCAAGGACCGTTATCGATTAAAGAGATAAAACCTATAATTGGCTTTGCTAAATATGTGCTATATTAATTTGATCTTCGACCTACTTGAGCTTTTAACATAACTGAAGTCAGTTATAAAATAACATATTTGCTATCTGAACTCTTTATATTGGATATAAAACCTAAAACAAAAATGCATGTAACATGAGTTCATTGAGATGTCGGTGCCGACTCGAAACATCAAGAAAAGCATTTCTTAAACACAAACAAATTTTTTGCTGTCGAAAATAAACTTGGACCTTCCCTTACGATTCGTTAAATGATATGTTTGGTCTATATTACTACATGCTGTAGAAATATGAATCTTAAAAGTAAGAGAACTCAACAAACTCGAGTTTTCATCGATAATGCTAAAAATATCTTGGACAGAAGACATTACAAACGAAGAAGTCCTACCAAACACGGAAAAAGAACTACTTCTGAGGCTAAAGAAATAAAAACCCCCTTGCTTTGGAAATATTATGCGTAGAAACAAATACAAGCTACTTCAGTTAGCAGTTCAAGCAAAAAGAGATATAGAACGGAAACAGAGGTATAGAAAGAATTTGGACAACATTAGAATTTGGTGAGGCATCAGAAACATTGACAATTTAATCCATTCAGCAACGGACCGAAACATCTTTCAGGACATTGTTGCCAATTACCAATTTAATCATAAGACCGCTGACATCCCATTATACGGATAGAAGAAGAATGCTTTAGTTTTTAAATTCTTATAAAATTTTTATCCCTACCTGGTTTATTTATTTAAAAGATTAAAAGAGAGTTAACAGGTGAATCTTGGAATAATAATCTTCATACTTAAAGTATGGTGGTTCAGAATTTGGAACTTTAAGATCATGAGTAAATGAACATTGATATAGCACAAATTAATATACATTTATATTTGTTGCATATATTCATTATTCACATACATATACACAACATTCAAATTATATTTTCAATTCCTTTAAATTTGAAATTCATAATTTTTATTCAAGCTAAAAATCAATCAATAATGATTCAAAAAATTAGATCTCCTAATATAATAATCGTTTACAATTTACAATACAAAAGAAATTTTTCAAAAATTTAATTTAATTGATATAATAAAAACCCGCATCAATTCCCATATATAAATTAAAAAAATTGCAGAACATTTAATGAAGAGCTAAATGTCTATATATGTAGAATTATTTAAAATTTTATATAATTTTTATCATTATTACTTTAATAGATAATAATCAAATTTTAAATAAATTGAAAAACTCAAACACCATGCAATCAAAAACGATTTATCTGAACTGAATTGAATTAATAATGATTCAAGTCCCTCCATTAGTAAATAATTTTTCTGAATTTGAGTAAATCGGTTCTTTTTTTGCTTTATCAATTATGATGCCTGACAATCATAATTTAAAAAAAATTATTTCTATTAATTTGAAATAAACCCAAAATAAGAATTTGTAAATTGTTAGCAAATAATTTAATATATTTTTAATTTATTTGGTTTGCCATCATCATTTTTGTCTTTTGATGTCTAGGGTTTTTCTTTCTAATTTTTTTCTAATACTTTCCCATTTGTATAATGATTATTTAGCAAATTTTGCTAATTACAAAGTAAACTAAAGACTAATTTTATAATATTTTTATATTTAATGTGGGAAATTTTATATTTTATTTATGAATTCGATACTAATTTAAAGATATACTTATTAATAATTAAATATGCTGGTTTCATGGTTTTTATTCTTCATTTTATCTTTGCAACAAATTGAAAAAAAAAATGCAACTATATTAAGATTAGTAATAATTTTTGTTTAATTGATTATTATTTATTATTCATTAAAATATGATAGATTTAGCACTAATATAATAAACTACATATAAAAAGTTGAACAAACAATCGCCAATATAACAAAGGTCAAAACTTTACTTATTCTTAAAATATTCGGACTGTGGCCACCTTTGATTGATCATTAAGTAATCATTCTAAATTTGTGCCCAAAAAACCGTTTGTATTTTGTTTCAACAGTCAAATAGGATTTTGACAAGAAGCTTATTTGGTTACCAAAGTGTATGACAGATACATTGAGTGTATTGACATTTATTAATTTCATGTGAAATTTAATATAAAGGGTGGCTGATGAAAGCTGCTACCAAAATAAATCGCAATAAAGTTTTTTCTGTTTGATTAATCTTATCCATTTCTTTTTTTCTTACAGATTGATATTTAAAATTACAGATTATGGAGGATTGGGATATAGAAAAAAAAATTTGGAGTCCGTAATACACGTTAAAAGGCAATACAGGCGCACATTCGGTGGCACAACTCTTAGTAGATGGACAATAATGAGGATTGTCAATAGCTTTGCTGAACGTGGGACAGTCGAAGGAAAGCCTTATCATTGGGATCCCTCAGTTAGAAGGCAGGAAACTATCGCTACTGTAGCTGTTGCCATACAAGCCAATACTCGAGTTTCGACAAGGAATTTGTCTGCTCAAATGAATATCAGCAGACAATTTTGCATAGAGATTTGAACTCATTTCCATATAAATTACAACTAACAAGTAAACTAAACCGTGCAGACTTCCCGATTCGCTTGCAATTTTGCCAGAAAATTATTGAAATGGTGAAAACGGACGAAATCATCCTAAACTGCATTTTTATGTCTGACGAGCCCTATTTTGACTTAAATGGCAATGTTAATAAACAAAACTGTAGAGTATGGAGTAATTAAAACCCACAGATACTCCATGAGATGGAATCGCATCCACTTCGCGTCTTACTGTTTTGAAGAAGACGGTATTACTGTTACGGTCAAAACCAACATAAAACCAAAATCAAAACAAAACCAACAAATTTGAAAGCTTTAAAACAATCAATTCGAATGGTAATTGCGTCAATTCCCGCTGATACTCAACAAGCTGTAATGAGCCACTTTTTGATAAGATGTCGTACTTACATCACTGAACGTGGAATCCATTTGAATTCAATAATATTCAAAACCAATTAAAACAACTTAATAAAGTTGTTTAATTTTTAAAATGAATAAAGAAAAAATTAATTTCATGAATTTAATAAAAAGTTATTTGAGTTTCTTAATGTAACAACATTCATCACTCTTTATCGTCAATATCCAAAGATTTACTATTTTAACACAGATCTGTTTAAGATGCGGTTTGTACTTAACTATTGTTGAAGTGTATAATCTACTTCATACTATAAAATACTGTGTGGAATATCAATTAAATTTAAACTATATATAAATTACATCTTACCAATACGGTAGGAGTTAAGAAGTCGACTTTAAATTTAAAGATCAAGGGTACAAACTCCGGTCAGAGCGTATCTAATTGAAACAATATCGTAAGAATTGTAGAATAAAATAAAAATTATATAAAAATATTATATTATATAACTCTTGCATAAAATAGATGGCTTTAAAAATTTAGCATTTAGTGTTTTCAAAATGTCAAAGAGTAAGTGAAGCCGTATAATTAACGTTTCGTGAAAATAACGCTTAAAAAAACTGAACCTTGGTCTTAATGATTTGAACACTGTTCACTTGGGTGACACTATTCAAAGTCATATTTTTAAATAGATTTGCCCTACACTCATAGGAGTGGAAAACTTCAATAATTATTTAATAAATTGAAGCTTATATACTTTGAATGTCCATAGTCGATTTTCATGGTACTGAAGAGGTGAGAGATATTATTCAATACTGTAGTTAGTCATTTTTACTCATATTTTGAAGTCCTAAGTGACACAAGTAAATTAATGAATTGAAATAATCGGTTTTTTGATTGCAGAAATATTCGAATCTATTAAAATTTAAGTAAGCCAATTTTAAAGTAACTTAACACTTTTCTAATTTAATCTGATTTTAGAATTCTAACCACTTATAAAAAGAATAAATTTAAAAAAAAAACCCCAAGAAATGTAATCAGTTATTATTAGGAACAAAATAATAAAATTGAAAACAATTTTTTTATCCACTTATTATTTAATATATATTGCAAACTCACATAAATAATAAAACAATTTTCATTGTTTGTAATTCAATACTTTGCATTTTCCCACACATGTCTTAGAATCAATTTTTTAATTCGCTTTATATGTCACACCCATAAAAACATTCATCATATAAACCTTTATGTATTATTCAATTTTTTTTTATCAGGTAAATAACAATAGAAAATGCAAAAAAAAAAAAAACAAAAGAAAAATAAATATTAATGTCCCTCTTTATAAGATCCCACAATATATAAATATATATACAACAACATAAGGAATCAAAAAAAAAAAACATAATAAAGGTTCCCTTTTATTTCATCCAAAATCTATTGATTGCACTTATTTTTACGCGATACGCAATCATTTTATATTTTATACCCGTAATATTTGAAATGTGACGTTTTTGTTTTTGTATTCTTTAACTAAAAGAATAGAATCAAAAAATTGTTTTTGCGACGCATTTTTGATCATATTCTCATATCCCTTTTCTATTAAATACATACATATATATATACATATTACATACATATAGCTATATATATGTATATAAATAATTTTGATATCGCAATTTTTATCGTTTTAATCTACGATAGTTATTTATGTGGCATGATAAAAATTAACAAAATAATAACAAAATGAATAAAAATATTTCCGTCCAACTATAAGATATCTAGAGAGAAGATATTGTTGAATTTTGCATATTTTGATATAATAATTCATCGTCCTATGAAATAAGAAAAAATTCTTATAAATCTTCAAAAAATTCTGTAACTTGTTTTGGGGATATAATAATATTTACCTGATATTACTTTGGGTTTTGATGTAAGGACCCACGATCTAATGGAAAAAAATAGTATTTTATAAGTAATAATAAAAATTTTTAAAACCATTTAGGAAAATAAATCTTTTATGTGACAAATTAACTTTAAACCAATTTCATAATACCTATCTAGATTTTAATTTCTTTTTATCCTTAATTCAAATTAAATTTTTTGAAATATTAAAAAAAGGATCCTCTTATACAAAATATAAAAGGATCCTTTTTTTCTTTATAAAAACACTTATATATATTTGTGTATATATGTTTGATATAAAAACCTGCTGCAAATAAATTTTATAGCCAAAATATTATTTTTGTTTCTTTCTTTTCATAATCTATGATGTCCTTTATTTATAAGTTGCTTATATGATATCGCGTATATGAGAATTTTATTTTATTATCACCTGTTGTGTTATTGCTAAAGTTTTTTGTTTTTGTATTTTTCTTGTTTTAGTTATTTTGGTTCTCTTTTGATTCAATTGTACACATATGTGTACATATACGTTAAAAGGACTCAGTGTTTTTTTTTTTTATCATTTTAAAAAGTCATATGTAGGATTTTAAAGTGGTTCTTTATTCTAAGATATGTGAAGATTTTATTATTCTTTTAATAAATTGTGGAATAGAATGTATTAGTTAATATTGCAATGTTTGACTATATCTTGAATATATATATATAGGATCATTGTGATGATGATTTCGACAAAAATGAATAATGAAGGAGGTTTTTGGAGGAGAGTTAAAACAACTCTTATATACAAAAAAAAAATGTCATGAATTGCAGAAAAAAATTTAAAAAATATTATTATTATTAAGATTCATAAGACATCATAACAATGTTAAACGATGAAAATTTTATAAGGTTTTCGGTTCTATTTTTGGATTTTCTAGTATTAGAGTTAGGCGTATTTAATAAATTTTTATACTAAATTGAACAAGCGATTTGTTTAAAAAATCTCAACTTATATCACAGCTGTACAATTGCCCAACCAATTAGTTTGATATTCAATTAGGCTTTTTATGGTATAGTGGGTATGGTAAGTCGTGTAGTGGAATATAAATTTTAAACCGAGGAGTACCAAATTCAATTCCCGTACCAACTAAAATTTTTGAAAGACAATTATTGAAAAACTCAATTATAAACAAAACTAAAGGCATGCTTCACTTCTTTCTTGCTTCAGATTGTATGCAATAGTTGATTTACGATATAAAAATTATTTTTAAAAAATATGTCAACCTCCGCACACTATATGATTGACTCATTTGGATCAGCCGAACATAATATGTATGTCTCGATCATGTAAAATAATTTTTGTGATTTGTGAATATTTCTAATGTCGACAATGAAATGTTTCTGACTCATGAATCACTAACAGATTTGAAAATTCTTCAAAAACTATAAGCTATGAATCACTAACAGATTTAAAAATTCCTCAAAATCTATAAGCTAAGCGTTATTCAAAATTCATGTCTTAAAAATTTTTAAAAATCTTTTATGAGATATTTGACATTAATAAACAAGCTCTAGCACTACAATTATAACATTTTGTCTATAAAATTTATCATAGTTATTAAATTTTTTTTTTATAAAAATTGAAAAAAAAGATTGAAAATTGAATTTTATATAAAGTGCTTTGTTTAAAGTGCACACATATTATACAAACTATTAATAAAAACAATGTTTCTATTGTCTAGGACTTGCATATAAATTTTATATCAAAACGGGAATAAAATGAATTTAAGGATTTCTAGTTTTTTTTCTTTAATTATTGCTAGGTTCATCGCAGAAAGGTTTTTTTTTTTTTGATTTTGTTTTTTTTTTTATCATAACAAAAAAAATTTATCAATTTTTTTTTCTTTAACCTTTTAGAACACATTTATAACTCTGTATGTAATATATGTTAAGATACATCATGTTTAAATGTTGCGTCGTTACAGTGTTTTTATTTTTCTGTTTGTTATAATTCTCATTTTTTTATTTTTTTAAGACTTGTTTAATAAAATACAGAGAGACATAAGAGACATAGGTAGTGCATTATTACAAGGGACCAATATAAGTCTTTGTTTAGTAGTTTTGTTGTTTTTATATAATTTTATATAAAATGCGAGTAGGCGAATAAAAGAAATAGCGATTTTATTCGCTGCGTGGGAAGATTTAAAAATAAAAAACATTTTCAGATTTTTATTCTTTTGTACATTTTTATTTTGTTGAAGGAAAAGAAAAAAAGTACAGTCCATAATTTGACTTTTTAACTTTTCTTTGATATTAAAAAAAAAAAATAAAAAGAATTATAAAAAAAAACATTTTATATTAAATATTTTTTAAGAGGATCAAATTGTTAGAATTAAAGTAAAAGTGTGAGAGAATAATTTAATATAAAAGTTTCTCGCTTGAATCTTTTGATTTATATAAGAATAAAAAAAGGATTTTCGCATTATTTACTGATATTAGTAAATAAATTTTGATATTATTATCTATTAGTTATTTATTATAGTTATATAAGTTTAACTTATTTATTTAATATTTTATTTAGATTTAATAATAAGATTAAAAATAAATGTTTAAAAAAATTGTACATAATTCATAATTGTACGTGTTAATTTCCAAATTATCTTAACTTATATTTCCTTAATTTTGAGCAATAAATTTATATTTTATATTGAGTTTATAAGATGTGTAATTGTATTGCTTTAATTTTTCCGAAATTAATTAAATTTATTCTTAAGGTAAGTACATTAAGTTGTCACTACTCAATTGTTAAAAATTTAAATGTTAATTTAAATATTGATAAATGAAGCATGTCAGAATTTTATAATTTAGATTTAGAACTAGAATAGGACCAAGTTCAACAAATTTTATTTAAATCGTGTTAATCCGAACCTTTGAAAATAATTATATTATTATTTTTGAAATTTAACAGTCTTTCAAATAAATTAATTAAAAATAGATGGACTTCAAAAGATAATTTAAAGCTGTATTGACTCCAAATACTGAAATTAAACAAAGTAGAACAAGAATTAACAACATAAGCAAACTTTTTCTTCACAATTAATTTTATTCCATTCCTAATACTTCCCAGTATCCTAATGTATTAGTCATACTGCTCAGCCATCAGTTATCTTCTTAGATTTAAAATTCCAAAATGACAAATAAACTATTATATTTTTGTAACATTATTCTATAAGTTTCCATTTATCTTATAAGAAATATTGCATAACTTAGAAAATTAAAACAAAAAAAAAAACACAATATAGAAGAGTGACCTACACGCGTGTTATCAAAATTTTATAAACTATAAAATTTCAAAAAAAATAAATTTCAGATCAAATTTAAAAACTTCTAATTCGTGCGTTGTTCTTTTAATTTCCTTAATCAACTAGAAATAATATATTCTTAATCTACATTCTTGTGTCCATCGTACTTTATTCGTGCTATTCAAATTTTTTTTTTTTTAAATTTTGCACGTGTAGAGGTTAAGAATCTTAACACACTTAATGGTTCTTTAGATTGGATTTTTTTTCTATTAGGGACGAAGTAATAAATTCTTTTTTTTTCCAATATTTATCTTATTATTCACCTAGCCGTATAGTATACGACGTACTATAAGAAAAAAGATTAAGATTCATATATAAGGATCAACAGGTATTCTATGATGTATAAATCTACCTGTCAGGTAAGAATTTATTTATATATCGTATATCCTAGAGGGGTTTCGATGTTAACCATTTATTTTTTTTTTTTTTGGTATTATTATTATTATAATTCTTTTTTTTTCTTTTGGTCCTGTACTGATGAGATATAATGTAATTTTTCAATGCGTTTTCTTTCCTAAATTTAAAAAAGTCAAATCTTTTGTTAAAAAAAAAAAATAACAAAAACTATTTAAACTCGACACGATTATTAGAAACTTGTTGGATGGTAAGTATAAAATATTATTGAAAGGGATCAAAAAAACAAAAACAAAAAAGAAAAGAAAATTATTGAGATAAAGTCAAAAAAAAAATAGTAATGAATCTGAGGTCGATAACCGATTCAACTTCAAGGGTAAATGAAAGTCAACGCCTGAATAACACCTGAAATAGCCTAAATCTAAGATTTGAAATTGTTTTTGTAACTATTTGAGAATCGAAATTAATGCGATAAAATTTAAAAGAAGAAAAAATTTGTAAAATAAAGGAATCCTTTGAGGGTCATAATGATTGTTGAGTCAAGTGAATATATTCAATATATACAGATAATTGATTGGTAATTTTATTATTGGTCTTTTGTTTTGTGCCTATTGTTTCTTTTCAAAGATTTTATTTTTAAGTCAAACTTTTGTATGTGATTTACTGAACATTAGTATTGTAGAACTATGACAATTATTTCGGTTTTATGATCTAATAAAATTGTCAAAAAAAATTAAATATAAGTTAAAAACTTTTTAGTTACCATAAATATAAATATTTTGTAATAATATTTTGGCGATCTCAGGTTTTAAGTTTAGGGAATTGAAGTAACATGAAGCGATATTCTTTAGATCATAATAGATTATTGCTTTGAACTTATTAAAATAAAAACTATAATAGTGCAAAACAAAATCAAAAATTTGAATTTATATATTTCAGTGGTTGGGTGGTGGGTGTGTATAAGTGCCAGCCTTTACGTCTAGCTTCCAACCCCAGTTAGTGTACAAATCCATAGCTTTCGGTCTTATTCAGATGCCATTCACCAATAATTAAGAAAAAAATTAACATTTATATTATATAATCAAATATCTAATACAATATAACGAAATCATTAACTTCATCCTTATAACTCACAGATAGATAATATCTTATATATAAATTTATTACTTTATATAAACAAATAGAAATATATTGGAATAAAATATACAATTAAATTAAAGTTATTAAATTTCAACTACTCGTCTTTTCAAAATGTGCCTATGGCAGTGACAGACTTTTTAGTCCAACAGTTGAAGAATTGGCGTATTTTAAAAAAAATTGCACGTTTTGCATCATACTAGTTCAAAATTTTTCGAAATTTTATAGATTCATTTATAAGCCATTGACTTTGAATGCAACCAGTGCCTAAGAAAATTTAAATTTTTGAATCTTTATTAAAAAGCTTAATTAAAAGATCTCTCATGCATAAGTCCTAAAAATCGAATATTATCTTTATGCACAAATTCAGCTAAACTAAAACTTTATATTTTTGGAACTTTGTATACAACCTTGTGTGATCTTAATCGAATTCTTCATATCAACAAATTTTTCTCCCCTATAATAAAATTTAAACCGTAAAACAATTTTATAGATAATTTTCATGCAATCCTATACATAACCTTTGTTCTTCATCTATTACGTATGTATAAAATTCCTTAAAAATTTTATTTCTCAACCAATCAAATCTTTATCAAAAATTTGTGCTATTCTTATTTTTTTATTTTGTTATTGTGTTTTTGTATTAAAAAATGCACCTGATGAATTTAATCAAAAAATGCAACATTACCTTTATATAAAAGGTAATTTTATTGCATTATATGTTAAAAGAGTATCCATGGGAAAAATAGCAGATGATTTTGAATTTTTATTCATTGATTAAAAAAAAAAAATAAAAAAAAACAAAACAAGTGTAAAAATAAATTATCATCTATGGTAATACCAATTTATGTAATCAAAAATCAAGGGTATAAAAAATAATAAAAACAAAAAATCAGGAATGTATTATAAAAAAAAGGATACGACATTATCCTAGCTAATAAGATTAAAAAAAATTATTTAAAGAATATCATAGGAATTCCTTTTTAAAAAAATTAAATATAAATAATGAGTAAAATTTAAACAATCAATTTTGGAGCCAATATAGGTTCGTTTTGAAACTAAATGAAAAAAATTCTATGTTTCTGATGGGGGAAATCAATTTCCATTACTTTTAGGTTATGTTACGTTTTAAGATATTTTCAAATAATGATTTATATTTTTTTTATATTATGAATCACTTTTGAAATTGTAAAAATATTCAATGAAGATCAGTGTCTAATGGACTTATAAGTCGTTTCTAAAGATTTAATGTTTTAAAATGAATAAAAAATTGGGAGTTGTTAAGACTTTGAAATTAGATTTGATTTCATAAGAAATTTTATTAATATTAAAACTTGGAGTTCAAAAAGGAAGCGAATGAGAGTGTTAATTATTTTGTTCAATTTTCTGATTGAACTTTCATAAATCAATATTAAGGGATATAAAAACTCATATATAATAAAATGGTGACCAAAATATGGCACAAACTTAATTTTCTCCCTATAAATTAAAAAAATTATTATGACAAGGGAAATTCTTCTGTCAAGTTATTTATTTTTAACATCTCAACGTCATAATTAATATACTATCAGTCGTATAAAATACATACAACTAGGTGTCACAATTGGTTAGAATTCCAACCTTTCATTCGAGATGTTCGAGTTCAAATCCCAGTAAAAGTTAAAAAAAAATTGAGTATTTGACTCAACTCACTACCATTGGGTTCAAAATAATGACATAATCAATAAATAATAATTAATATAATAATATAAACAAATACAAAATATAAAAAAATAATTTAATTAAATCTGAATGATACAACTCGCAGATATAAAAATACCTTATAATTTAAATATAAAATTATTACAATATATAACAAATAGAATTGTATCTATTAAATGTCTAAGCCTAATTCTTCATTACAACGAATTCTTCATTCATAAGTTTCAAAATCATGAAATCATCAACTGACAGGTTTTATACTTAAAATTTTTTTAATTTATTTATGTTGAAAAAATGTTTAATTTTTGACATAAAAACTGGTACGCAATAATATTCCTAAACTCAGAAAACCTATTGTGAATAATTTGTTTGTTCTATTGTTAATAGCAAAATTCTGAAACTGTATGCCTTAGCAATAATGAATGCAGTCATGACGCAACTTAAAGTTGCAAAATGTCAAAAAATGTATCAATCAAATTTTTCAAGCACACTGAAAAGTGTTAAAACTGTAAAAGTGACATTTAATGTACACAAATTAAGAATATAAACATAATTAATTTTTCAATCACAAACAACTGAAAGTAAAGTAAAAATTTTATTTAATTTAAATTTTTAAATTATATCATTTAGGTATCATATAATAATTAATTAAAGTTTTTGCTTTTATAATTCTATATTCTTCAATTTCAAACTAAAAAGTAATAATAAATATAAATGACAGATACAACATAAATAAATAGCTGTCAAAGAAGCGCAAAAGTTAAAAGCTAATTAACTTTTCCGCTAAAGCTGCGTTGAAACTCTTTTGTTAATTTTATTATGTGCATTTGTATTGTTTTCCATATGTTTAACTTTTGAAGTAGAATTTCAACGTTGTTAGCTGCGCCCATTGGTCACAGGAGGTCAAGCTTTCTTTACCTTAAGATACGAAAACTTTAATATTTCGCCAAATATTGAAACGAAGTTAGAAGAAACAAATTAGTCCTATACATTTTAAATTTTCAAGAACAACTTTAAAACTCTAGAACTCTGTAACATACCAAGTAAGTTAAAAAAAAATCAACTCTTTATTATTATAATTGGAGAAACAACAAAAATTCCCCTTCCACGCAACATAAACAAAATTATAATCAATTCCTTTTAATATTTTTTAAATTTTCTAATTCTTTTCTCTGTATATTTGAATTAATGACCATAAATTTGAATTTAACGATCATTAATATTGTCATCTAAAAAAAAAAAAATTAATTTAAAAATACAAAAAAATTGTAGACTGAAAAATTGGAAAATTTATTGAGTTCTTTATTCCATAAAGTTCGAAATTTTTTGTTATTATTTTATGGAAAACTTGTGTTATCTATAGATTTGTTTTATTTTTTTCATTTTTTAGCTAATAAAAAACTAACAAAATCATCAGACCTTTTCAAATCAATATCGCCTTGACCTTTATTAACAAATATATGTACAAAAAAAAACTGAACATATCGTTTTTAAAAAAAAATTAAATGCTTAAATGTCCAATATGTTACTAGCAAGCTAGGACAATAGTTGTGCATTTAATTCTCTAATAAGAACTCAACAACAACAACAACATCAACAACAAAATTTAAAAATTTACAATTCTAATATTAACTTGTAGGCGTAATTTTAGATTTCTATCTATAATCAAAAACTAACAAAATAAAATTCATTTTGATAACTACATTGAGATGAGGTGTTGTACACTGTGCGCAGAGTAAACGCAAGCGTTCAGAGTTTTATTTATTCAATAAATTGCATTTGACGTTCCTTTTTTTTATTTCTTGAGTTAAAATTCTGTTGCATGTTGAAAGCGAATCTCATTGGCAGTATTGAAAAATTGGAAAAAAAAATAAAAAAAAAACCAAAATATAAATTTATTTTAAAATTTTTCAACATCTTTGGTGGTTCTTAGTGATGTTGTAAATTTAGTGGTTTTTGTTTTTTTTTTTAATCTTTGGAATAGATTGGAATTTGCTTTGAGTATATTTTAAATTTAAATGCATAAAAATGAAGAAAAAAAAAGTTGAGTTGAGTAATAAAATATTTTTTTTTTTTTTTTGGAGATTAAATTTTTCAAAAACCTGTTCCTCCAAAATTTCTTTTTTTTTCTTGAAACATTGTCTTGAAAAGAAATCATATATGATTTTGGGAGACAAATATACAACAATTGTAATTAAATGAGATGACATTTTTTTGTAAGATATTTTTTTTTCAAAATTTTCTGATATTGCTTGTGATAAAAAAAAATTTTTAGAAAAATTTAAAACATTAAATTTTTAAAAATAATTTGAAAAAACTTTACCATATATTTTGAAAAATATAGTATAATTGTGCATGTTTTATTGATATTAGCGGTCGTATAACCAGGAAAACTAAGCTTAGAATATTCAAAGCATGTGTAATATCAACACTTCTCTATGGCAGTGAAACTTGGCTGACTACAAACATCATCAGACAAAAGCTCCAAGTAATCGCGAATAAGTACCAAAGAATGATATGTAGAATATTCTGGCCCAAAACCCTCAGTAATAGAGGCTTTTGGCAGCTAACATGCGAAGTACTAGTAATGACAACACTCTAAGAAAACCTCCTCATATCAAAAATGGTCCTAGAATGGAAACCCCAAGGTAGTAGAAAGCCGACCCAGCATAACCAAGCGTCGAACAGCTACGGATGAACAGCTACGGAATCCAATGGAAGAGGCAAGTGGATGCTTTATACTCCCACAAAGAATAACAGAAAAAACAAAAGTCATATGATGTCATATGATCCTTCGATAAATATTCGATATGATTACATGTTATATACAAAATCATAACCCTAACTATAATAATAGGTATCATAACAAACCATATGTCAAAAATGTCAAACATAAACAATTAATTGTTAAAAATTTATGTATTTACAATTTTATGTTTGATTCTGAAATTTTTAAATTCTTTTTAATTTAAGTTTTAGTTACTTTTAAGTTCTAATGTTGAATTTATGAACTTCTCTCATATATATTATATATATATATATATTTTCAAAAGTAAGTTTCTCGATATAATAAAAACCCCTCAATATAAAATAAACTTCTAAAGTAAAATTTGACAGTTGGATGTGTCAGTGGTTAGAGTGTAGACCTCTTTCCCAAAGCTTGAGGATAACCTTATCTATGATTTATTCTGCCATTTGTCATTGGGTTGAAATTAAAAGACATTAATAAAATAAATTGAATCATATTTAAAAATATAAAAATTATAAACAAAAGTTATCATTCATACTTACAACTCACTAACAGAGTTTATAGGTAGAGATTTTAAAAAAGGAGATAGACTCTTGTCCTACCAAGAAGTGGGAGAGGCTTTTCATACTAATAGTTAGAAGTTGCTTATACAGGCGAGCGACAGCTCTTAGCACCCCTCTCAGGTTTATTTTAATTCTAAAATTTTTTCGAAAAACATTTTAATAAAGAATAATTTATATTTATCAATTATTTTGACTAATATTTATCTCCAAAAAGTCTCCAAAATATTTCCCCCTTTTTATACCTATCTATATCCAACATAACTAATAAACTGTTTTTTTTCTTTTTCATTTTATATTTCAAATGTCATGCAGTTTTATTTATGCAATATCAAATATATATTTGAAAGAAAAAGGTTGATATTATTAGAATAAAGAGAAAAAGAGATAGAATTTTAAAAAACTAGAAAAAAATATATAAATAAATATTAAATAAATTTTTACGGTTTTCCGCTTCAAATAAATTTTAAATTTATTAGAATTTCTTTTTTCAATGTCTGTTTTTGTTGTTGTTAATAAAAAAAAAAAGTTTTTTTTTTTTGTGTTAGTTTGTGGCTTTTTATACCCTACACCTATAGAATAGGTAAAGGGGTATATTAACTTTGGTATGGTGTTTGTAACCACCTAAAGGAAGCGAGCCAGATATGGAAAAGTATATATATTTGTGATCAGCGTGACCGCCTTAGTCGATATAGCCATGTCCGTCCGTCCGTCCGTCCGTAGGCACGATAACTCAAAAAATAATGGAGCTATCTTGATGAAATTTTAACTGTAGGTTACTAGGACTGAAAGTACGGCGGGGATTGCATATGGGCGAAATCGGCCCATGGGTTCGGATTCTGGACCTTTTAATCGGTTTCAGGGCTAACGAACAAATATAAAAAATCACGATAACTCAACAACTAATGACGCTATCTTCATCAAATTTGTGCTGTAGTTTACTAGTAATGAAACTACTTCGGGAATTGCGTAAGGTCGGGATTGGACCATGGGTTCGGAACCTAGAACTTTTTGATCGAATTTAGGCCAAACGAGCATAATTCCGAAACCAATGAAGATAGAACCTCCAAATTTAGTATCAGGGTGTCCCTTCCTATTTCCTAAGTGTCTTGTGAATTTGGGTCCCATTGGAGTAGTGGGTCGGGGACCAGCCACACATTTCCGAAGACCTTAAAGCATATCTTTAAAATTAATAAAGATAACAACTTGAAAAAATGTAGAAGCTTCCAATTTGCCACAAGGGTGTTCTTTACTATCTCTTGCGTGTTCCCCTAATTCGGGATCAATTGGAGTGGTGGTTCTGTACCCCTCTCAGACCTCCCAAGTTTTAAAGGCTTATAATCGAAATTACTAAAAATAGTTACTTAAAATTAGGATAGACCGTTCAAATTGTGTACAAGGGTTAACTAGTACTATAAGTACAGCGCGGACTATATAAGGGCGAAATCAGCCCAGCGGTTCGGATTCCGGACCTTTTAATCGATGTCAGGGCTAAGGAACATATATAAAAAATCACGATAACTCAACAACTAATGAGGCTATCTTCATGAAATTTGTGCTGTAGGTTATTGGCAGCGAAACTACGGCGGTGATTAAGTACGGTGAGGATTGGACAATGGGTTCGGAACTTAGAACTTTTTGATCGAATTTAGGCCAAACGAGCATAATTCCGAAACCAATGAAGATAGAACCTCCAAATTTGGTATCAGGGTGTTCCTTCCTATTTCGTAAGTGTCTTTGAAATTTGGGCCCCATTGGAGTAGTGGATCGGGGACCAGCCACTCAGTTCTTAGGCCCTTAAAGCATATTTTCGAAATTAATAAAGTTAGTAACTTGAAACAAATGTAGAAGCTTCCAATTTGCCACAAGGGTGTTCTTTACTATTTCTTGCGTGCCCCCCTAATTTGGGATCAATTGGAGTGGTGGTTCAGAACCTCTCTTAGACCCCCCAATGTGTAAAAGCTTATCATCGAAATTAATAAAACTAGTAACTTAAAATTAAGATAGAGCGTTCCAATTGTGTACAAGGGTTAACTAGTATTGAAAGTATGACGGGACTGCATATGGGCGAAATCGTGTCATAATTTCGGGTCCTGGAACCCTTGAAAAGTTCAAGGACTAACAAACATATATCTTACAAACACCATAACTCAAAAAATAATGCCGGTATTTTGATGAGATTTAACAGTAGGTTACTAGTAATGAAAGTACCATGGGAATTGGTTGTGGTCGAGTTTAATTTCGAAGCCAAAGAATATATTTCCTATGTCCTATGTGTCTCCGAAATCTAGACTTAATTGTAGTGGTTCAGCTATGTTCAAAGGTACTTGCTGCATTTATGTAAAATTTATTTTTATATTTAAATGAATTATATGAAAAGGTGTAAATTTTTAATTGTATTTTAGAAATACATTTATTGCATATTTTGCGTTTATGTATAAGCTTTTTCTATTAGGTATATAAACTAACCATTTAAAATAATTGCAATTTTTAAAAATTTGGATTATTAAATATATTATGCTTTGATTATCTTTTTATAACAAAATTTAATAATTAGAATTTTTTCATTTTGTAATTGAATTGGAATAAATATATTTTCATTTATTTCAAGTTTGTTTGTTTTTTAATATTTTTAAATAGATAAATTAGTAAGAATTTGTAGTATTTTTTAATAGATAGGGTAATTAGAAAATGTTTTTAGTATTATACAGTTAATTTGGTTAGCTATGTCTTACGATCAAATTAATAACAGCTTCTATGGTGTTAAAATGACTTATGGATATGTCCTTAAATTTGAACCAAATAGGTGTAGGGTATTTCTAAGTCGGTTGCACCGACTGACTGTTTCTTTACTTGTTTTTTTAATATTTCAGAACTCCCTAAACAAATATTTTCCTTTTCTTTTTTGAATTGTTCATGTCTTTAAGTTTATAATAATGTTTCAAGAAAAAAAAGTTTAAAATGATAAAATTATAATATAAAAGTTTTTAAATTGATATTACAAAAGAAATTATTCGTTGGTAACACTCAGTTAGATAATATCTTTTATTTAAATATTGATTACTTATTAGTGATTACTTTCTCCAATATCGATAAATCGACTATTTGACATTCAATAGATTTAAAAATATGAATTTGACAGAAGTTATTAATTCAATACTAATTAACTGATTAACTGTATAAGTGATGTAGATGGGCAACTATTTCTAATTGACATTGACATTAGGTTTCTATATATTTCAGTTACTTCAGATATTTCACGCATATAGGAATAAAGGAATAGAATGATACAAAGAATACCCCTAAATATAATAATCATATGATATCATATGATTTTGTACAATTGTATGACATTTCATATAATTAACTATGATAGTCATAACCATCATTAGTTATCATTAAGAAACCATTCGTCAAGTCATAGACTTACGAAACGTATATGATATATGTATATATGTTATGTATATTATGTATATTGTAAGAAATTAAAAGTAACTAAAACTTAAATTAAAAAGAATTTAAAAATTTCAGAATCAAACATAAAATTGACATTTTTGACATATGATTTGTTATGATACCTATTATTATAGTTAAGGTTATGATTTTGTATATAACATGTAATCATATCGAATATTTATCGAAGGATCATATGATTATTATAGTTAGTGGTAAAAAGAGCATACATACAGGTATAAAAGTTCCAACATTCCAAAAATTTTCCATACCCTATAGATTGGATAGATGTTTTTGACATTTTATCTATTTGTCAAACTTCTTTTTAAGTAAGATTGTAGTTTAAATTGTCATTTTTTTTCATTAGATCAATGTTTGCACTTTAACAGTAGTTTCACTCCAGTTTTTCTCCTTTACTTAAAAATAGAAACATATTTTTTAATTAAAGTTTATTTTTATTTTTTTATTTACTCAAAATATTTTTTTTTTTTCTATTTTTTTGAATATAAATTTTTTTTTATAAGGAATTAAGTTCAAAAATTATTTGGCAGATCACTTGTTTTCTTTTTGGAAAAAAAAAAAAAACAAAATATCAAAAATAAAAAAAAATTAAAACGATCAAATTGTAAACAAAAAAACCTTAAAAAAACGTAAACAAACTGCGAATACGATTCAATGTTAATATTTGACATATAAATATAAAATTTTATAGATACTGACGGATACATATATACAATGTTGCATTTATACACATAATATAGAAATTTGATAACAATATCAAGTATAGATCACTTACAGTTCAATGACTTTTCATTTGCGATCACTTTTAAAAAATTTTAAAATGAAAAAAAAAAAATTTTAAAAAATAATTTCTGTAAAAATATTGATTTCTATATAAAAATTTGAAATAGAAGTAAATATTTCGGCAAAACTTCCGCAAAGGGGTTGTGAGCTATCAAGATGACGTCATCACATAACGGTACTAAATATCTCAAAGTTTCCGAATATATATACCATTAGTGGCGATGGCGCCATCTAGTGGTGAAAAATGCATTACAAAATGTTCCTAAGATTTTGTAGCATTTTTATTAAAATGTTATATTTTTCCTGTTAGTCCATAAACTGGAACCAACATCTTACAATATTGTAGGGCATGATATTGTCTTTCATAAACATCTTGTTTCATCTGGATCGGTGCTACCATTTTTGAGATATTGCAATTTAAAGTGAAAATTTAAAAAAAAAAAAAAAAAAAATCAAACTTTCAAAAAAACTACTATAACTGTGAAATTTTCAAAAACACCCTGTATTATTATTATACCATTAGAAAGGTCTCTTAAAACTCTTTCCAACGGTATATAATAAGTATGGCATTTGTTGACAAATAGCCTCACCAGAGAACATAAATGCAAAAATGACGCAACAATTTTATTAAAAAATACATTTTCATACTTTATTTGTCATAAATTTATTTTGCCTTTTTGGCAAATTTAAAAATGTAAGAATGCATTTTAGTTTGGATAGAATATAGTTTGGTTCTGACAATTTGTTTTGAGGGATTTTGGAGGTGACAACCTCAAAGTTTTAAAATTTTTTTTATTTAAATATGTATGTAAAAATATAATTAGAAAGGCCCTAAGGCTACAAAATCAGAAGTAATTTTATTTGTGAAAATAGAAGCAATTTAATTTTCCAAACTTTTTTATTTAAATAGTTAGGAAGGAGTTTTAGAGTTGGTTTCAAAAGCAGGGTTTTACGCTTTTTCCAGAATATTTATATATGTGTATATGTGGGATTCTCAATTAGGAGGGATTTTAGAGTTGGATTCAAAACCAGGATTGCCCCCTTTTCCAGAATATTTATATTTATTAATTAGGGTTGATTATTTTTTGTATGAAATAGCTATGCCGAATTCTAATACCATTCTTTTCATTATAGTGTTGGATTCAAAATCTAGTTTCAATAATTGAGTTAGCGGGGGTTCGGGGGCGGCAGCCCCCGGGATGAAAATATAATATTATTTAACATGTTTTATTACAGTGTATTAAAAAAATTAGAAACTTATTAATTTTTTTAATGAATTAGGTATCCGAATTCTTATACCATTCTTTTCATTTTAGTGTTGGATTCAAAATCTAGCTTCAATAATTGAGTTAGCGGGGGTTCGGGGGCGGCAGCCCCCGTAATGAAAATATAATATTATTTAACATGTTTTATTACAGTGTATTAAAAAAATTAGAAACTTATTAATTTTTTTAATGAATTAGGTATCCGAATTCTTTTACCATTCTTTTCATTTTAGTGTTGGATTCAAAATCTAGCTTCAATAATTGAGTTAGCGGGGATTCGGGGGCGGCTGCCCCCGTAATGAAAATATAATATTATTTAACATGTTTTATTACAGTGTATTAAAAAAATTAGAAACTTATTAATTTTTTTAATGAATTAGGTATCCGAATTCTTATACCATTCTTTTCATTTTAGTGTTGGATTCAAAATCTAGCTTCAATAATTGTGTTAGCGGGGGTTCGGGGGCGGCAGCCCCCGTAATGAAAATATAATATTATTTAACATGTTTTATTACAGTGTATTAAAAAAAATTAGGAACTTATTAATTTTTTGAATGAATTAGGTATCCGAATTCTTATACCATTCTTTTCATTTTAGTGTTAGAATTTGTATCAATTTTACTATATGGCTTTATTTCGTAAAATTTTAGAAAATGATATGGCTTTATTTCGCATTCAAATGCGAACAACCTGTTCGCCCAACCAACGAAAGGGCTAAATAAAACGTTATACAGGTTGTTGGAACAGTATAAGCGTAATTTTATATCCAACTCAAAACCCTGTCAATCTTCAAAATCTTAGTATATAAATATTCTGGAAAAAGCGTATAATTCTGACTTTATAACCAACTCTAAGGTCCTTTCTAATTGTACTTTACATACATATAAATACCTCAAAAATCTTCTAAACAAAACCTAACTCAATATTGTATCAAACTATAAAGTACATTCTTAAATTTTAAAATAAATATTTCAAATGGAAAACAAAAAGGCAAAATAAATTTATGACAAATAAAGTATGAAAATGTATTTTTTAATAAAATTGTTGTGTCATTTTTGCATTTATGTTCTCTGGTGGGGCTATTTGTCAACATATGCCATACTTATTATATACCGTTGGAAAGAGTTTTAAGAGACCTTTCTAATGGTATAATAATAATACAGGGTGTTTTTGAAAATTTCACAGTTATAGTAGTTTTTTTGAAAGTTGGATTTTTTTTTTTTTTTTTTTTTAAATTTTCACTTTAAATTGCAATATCTCAAAAATGGTAGCACCGATCCAGATGAAACAAGATGTTTATGAAAGACAATATCATGCCCTACAATATTGTAAGATGTTGGTTCCAGTTTATGGACTAACAGGAAAAATATAACATTTTAATAAAAATGCTACAAAATCTTAGGAACATTTTGTAATGCATTTTTCGACCACTAGATGGCGCCATCGCCACTAATGGTATATATATTCGGAAACTTTGAGATATTTAGTACCGTTATGTGATGACGTCATCTTGATAGCTCACAACCCCTTTCCGGAAGTTTCACCAATATTTCTTGATATGAATTCAATATTAGCACAGGTGAATATTAAACAATAAAAGATTAAGTGCATTTGATAAATAAATATGTTATTTCTAGAATTTTCTTAAAAAAAAAAAATAACTTGAAAATTATGGAATTTTCTAAAAAAAAGATAGTAATGAACTCAATCAATTTACTTGTAGAGAGTTTCAAGAATTTGGTCTAGACAGTATTTTTAACACATAAATGATTCCTTTTGAAAGTGGGTTCAATGCAAGTTGTACTAGATAGCTCTGTCTGTCAAAAAGAACTTAAATCGATATAAATGTCTCTTAATTTGTCTTGGTTCCACGTTTTTTAGAATTCTTATAAATTATATTTTATAAACGACTTCTAACAAAGTTTATAGGCTTCTTTATAAAATTGTTCTTTCCTTTTTTGAAAGAACAGCTGTCCTCACCTCAACAACGGTATGTAATGGACTATAGAAATTTCCAGTTTTTAAAATAATCTTCTAATAATTCTAAAGTTAGAAACTAAGAACAGGATAAGTTTTAATGCTTCAAAAATCTAAAGTTGTTTGTTATTGGGCTCTGATAATTGAGCAATCAGCAGAATGGAAATCATCACTCTAAATAACATTCGTGAACATTGAAAGAGGATTTGATAGAATAAAACACAGGGCAATTTGGAAGAGAGCGGTATACAAGCTCAAATAAGAAATATAACTTAAAATATGTATTCCAACATCGAGTCCAGGGTTCTTCCAATGAAAACCTCAGAGATCGAATTAGTCTAAGAGCTGGAGTCAAACAATGGATGCCCTCTTTCTTGTATCCTGTTCAACATCATTCTCGACGACATGTTGGAGAAAGCACTTACACAATAAATAGGAATCAATTGGCTCATCTCGCCTAAAAGATTTTAAATACGTGAATGACATTGCCCTTCCAAATCATACCCACACAGAGATATGCAGCGAAAACTTGATTTGCTAAACGCAGAAGCAAAGAAGATTGGACAAATAATAAACATAGTACAGACAGAGTCCCTAAAACTAAATGCTAACAATTCTAACCAGCTAATATTTAATAAACATAGAGCAGTAACAAAAATATTGAGGATTAGGAAAATTTCAACTACCTTGGCAGTATCATTACCACAAGCGTAGAAGCTGAGAAACATTTAAATAAGTATTAAGTTAACAAAAATGGTGATCGAGAGACTTTGGGCAATCTTAAGATCTCCACAAGGCCTAAAAACAAGAATATACGAAGCATAGTTAAAATCAATCCTTCTCTACGACAATGAAACGTGGAAACAGAATACTAAAACACTCAACAACAAAGAAACTTCAAATATTTGAAAATAAATGCCTTTGAACAATACATAATACATATAAGATAGTCTAGAAGGCTAACGAATGAGGAACTATTATTTATCTAAAGACAAGTGGCCGTACTCTGCCGAATAAAAAGAAAAAAATGGAAATGGATATTCTCATTAGTCTTGCAGTTGAACAGTTAACACATATAAAAAAAATATGATGTTATAAAAACAATAGAAGTGTAACTTCTTGGAAGACACTTTTGTGCAATGTTTCCTTACAACTGATATTTTTTTTTGATATTCATGAAAGGACCCAATATTTTTTTTTTTATAATCATTCTAACAATGCAGATGGCACCTTTAATTTTTTTTAATATATGTATATATAATTTAAACACCATTTGCAATTATTTGCCTATTTCATAATAATATTTTTCTAATTTTTTTTAAATAGTTTTTTAAATATTTGTGATTAGTCTTTAATTTTATAATTTTTTTTTTTTTTAACAATCAAAAAAATTATTGCATAATAACTATCATAACCACTTTTTATTAATTCCATCTGTTTTATTTCATCAAATTCCATTTTTTTTTTTAACATTAATTTTGTTTTCAGACAAAAGGATTGAAAGGACCTTTAAACTATTAATAAGCTGCTTGAACAAAACAGATGTTTTTCCATTTGCATTATTATTACTATTATTATTATTATTATTATTATTATTATTATTGAATTTATTTTCTATATTCATAAATGGAATCAAACAATAGACCAATCTTACCATTCTCTCATTAATTAAAAAAAAAAAAAAAAAATGCATTTCAAACCACTATATATAGATACGCGATAAAATAATTCATTCCTTTTTTTTATATTGACTGCATTGGCGTACACATACATACCATTTTTCTAAGATCGTGGTTCAATTTGCAGGAGAAAAGATTCTTATCTTAAAAAAAAAAATAATAAAAAAAAATAAAATTAAAAAAGGGTAGAAATACCATATATCATAGCATAGTTTTAGTCAACACAATTATTAAAATAGCGGACTCTTTTGTTTTTTTTTTTCAAATTCACATCAAATTGAAGATAAAAAAAAACACAACTAAAAAACTTCATAAAAAACAAAATATTATTATGATGGTGCCAAGTTCAAGAACTATCGCATCATATTGTTATTAAAATAAAAAAAGAAAATTATCACCACCACCACTTTTTTTTTTTTTTTTTATTTTATCACATCTCCAGCTGACATTAAAATAAATTCTCATGAAAAAAATTCTCAATTTTTTTTATTTCAAATAATTTTAAATAAAAGGAAAGATGAAAAAAAAATGCATAGAAATGCGAAATACATCATAATATAGATTTAAATCAATAAACATTGAGAAAGAGCAAACGATCAACAACCAATAAATTGATGTATTTAATTGTACCATCAATTCAAATAAAAAACAAACCCGCAGCTTATAAAAAAAATGTATGTACTTTTCTCCAATATATGCGTTTCCTCAAAAATAGTAAATTTTTATTAATCAAATATATTGTACACATTATTGAGCCTTGCCTTATGTTTTGGCAGTATATACAACTATGCATTGTGCATTGCATCAATATACTAAATAGGGGTCGATGTCGATTACTTACGAAAGTAAGCGCAAAATTGCGTGTGAAGTACTGCTTTTTTTAATTTATAAAACATAGGGAATCTCTTAACTTATATTGAAGTGAAGGTATTGATGCGTTTTAAGTGATTGCATTTTTTTACGCGATTTTATGAGGGTTTTTATTTTTTTTTATGTACTTGTAATTATATGAACGTATGTGTGTATCCATTTGACTCAATTAAGATATATCTAACCCTTAATTTATGATCAATTTAAAAAAAAAAATTAATATGAAAAGAAAAATTTTGATATTTATTGGAGAATTAAAATGATGATTATCGCATGTTAACCTGAATTCAGCAGTTACAACCACATAGAATTTACACACTTTTATAGAATAAAAAAATTGTCTTTGTATAAGTATTTTTTGAATGTTGACTAAAGAAGTAGTGAATTACTACTGGAGTTCGGCGAAATTAATGAAACAACAATAAAGTACATCAGTTACTCTTTATATTGCTTTCTTTATACCCATGCATACATATATTACATCGGATATATTAAAATTGCTCCTCCGTTTGTAACGCATTGATCTAAACGAGTTAAATAAAGTGTCAAGAGTACGTATCAGATCAGCATCGAAAAGTAAATCGATCTATATATGTGGGATGAGTTAAATTTTTTTTTAACCATTTAATTTCTTATATTTGTTTTGTAATATGTGTAATAGCATAAGGGAAATAAATAACGGTTTATTTTATTTTATACATCATAGTGGGTATGCACGGGTATCTAAAAGTTGACAAGCGCATTTATAAACTTCCTTGTTTTATACCTATTAAACCTAATAGAGTGTTACTTTATTCCATCATTAGAAAACTGAAAAAGTATTGAAAAGTATGTTAAAAGAACTAATTCCATTCACCACTGAAAAAGTGTTTCTTCTATTCACCATTAAAAAACTGTTGGAAAACTACTTCCATTCACCTGATTCACTGAAAAGGTACGGATAAAGTGCTAAAACGGAGTAGAAAAACTTTCAATGTATTAGAACAAAACTAGTGAATTTTTATCCAACCATTCATATTAAATTCAGTAGAAAGAAATACTTTTATTCAGTACTTCTGCACTACTTAAAGGTTATTAGGGTCATTTTTAGATTGACAGTGTTTTGAATCAAAAAGGAACTGAATTGTTCTGTTGAATTGAAATTCATAATGTATACCTTCATACAATTCAAACACATCTAACGGAACACTATAGGGAGGCTTCAAGTACACTAATAACTGACACGAAGTGGAAGATCGAAGGTGAAGTTTTAAAATATATTTTATGTGCTATGGTAACTCAGGTTGTGAGAGCCCTAAAATGTAGATATTTCTACCATTTAATATTTACACCTTCGTTAGAAATGATCCTAGTGACAAAATGCAACTTTTCAAAAAGATAAGGTTTATTTCAACTTAATCAAATTAAGGTTTATTTCCAACTTAACTTCAAGCTCTCTTCCTACAATTACTTAAAATGCTTTTGTAGAGCAGAATCCTAAGGTTTTTTTTGCACCATAAATGAAAGAATCAAATAAAAATTATAAAAATTCATAAAACATTTAATTTTAAAGTTTTTATTTAAAACTAATTTAACAATAACAAAGCAAAAAAATATATACAAAGTTTAACAAATTAATTTTGTTACAATTCTCGACATTTTATATCCAATTTCCACATTTTAAATCATTTTTAACTGAACATATACCGGCTACAATCGCTTTATAAAATATAAAATGATTTTTTCCAACTGCTATAAAATAAAAATCTGGACAAATTGAAGATTTATATGATTGTATTGTCGGCAGTGAAACACTTAGTAATTTTTCAATTTTATGTTCATTCGTTATCTGTGCAAATTCAACAAATCCTTGAATTCCACGATAAATATACATTTTAATAATATTTTTACCATCAATAAAACCCAATACAGTTTCATCACCTATATTTAAAACCGCGAGATTTCTTGGACTAGTAGCTTCAATTTTTTGGAATATATGACCTTGCATAACATCAAAGAAAATTGTAATTGATCCCTGACTTTGACTACCATACTGATGATTTGCTGAACTTATGACAGCAAAAAGTGTACGTTGATTTTCAAGATAACTTACTTTTATAGCTAAAACTTCACCAGAAATTTTATTCGGAATAAAATTATTATCAGCTATTAATAAATTTCGTGCTTTCGATTCAATTTCATGACTAACAATCGGTTCATGAAAATATTCTTCCAACAGTTTACGATTAAATAACGGATTAGTTGAATTAATTTGATTATTGCGTGGTGAATATTTTGTTATAGTTGGTGTATATAAAATACCTTTACCGGAATTATTTGAAGTTTCTAATATTGATGTGACAGTTGTACTATTTAAATTTTGAGAATTTTTATCATCAGAATCTTTTAAAAATTCATAACGATTTACAAGTAAATTAATTAAATTGTGTAATAAACTCTTAAAGTTATGAGTAAATTCTGACACTTGAATTTCTTTTTCTAAAATTTGTAAAATGCTGGCAATACCTTTTGTTATTGTTGTTGTTAATTTTTTTATAAAAACTTTCAAATTTTCCAAGTAGCCATTTTTTTTATTCATTAAAAGATGTTGTTGAATTTGTAAATTTCCATGACTAATTTTTGCAATTTCTTCAACATTTTTTATTCCAATCCACAGATAATGAGTGACATTTAAAATTATTAATTTTAGAGGATCTTGTAGACTTGTATTATTTTCAAGTTTTTGATGGAAAGTTGTATAATAACTATCTGGTATGTTCAATTTTTTTAATTCCTCAAATTGTAAATGAATATCGTAATTATTTTGTGCAATTTCTGAAGTATCATTAAGTTTTTGGACAATTGCTAAACTATTTGTAATATTTTTAATTAAATTTTGCAAATTAGTTTTAAGTTCATTTTTGATTAGAGTAACATTTGTTTCAGCTTTGGAATTTCTTTCATTACTATAACTGCTAATATCACGTTTTTTACGAGTTTGTAATTCATTATTTTTATTAACGATTAATATTCTCTTACCATCACTAAGTGCAGTACCAAATTCAGTATCTTTGGGCAAAAATCTATATAAACCTTTTGATTCGGCAGGGAGCTCCCAAACTCGATTCTGATCTATTTTATTATTATTTATAGTCATTTCAACAACTGCATTTTGTTTCACAGGTATACCATAAATAATTCCATTATTATTGGGATCATAATGAATCGAATCAAAATTACCAAATGATTGTAAATGTTCAGAGAAATTACCACCATTAAATACCCAATTATTGATACCATCATTCTTGCAACTCATCAATTCATTTAATTTCGAATTTATAACAATATTTAAATTTCCATTAATATCAGTAACTGGAACATATTCAGCCACAGAACCAGACTCAAATTTATTTATCAGAATCCATTCTGAATTTATCTGATCCCATTGATAAACATTTGTATAACAATTAACATTTGAAAGTAAATAATTAAATTTATTGTGTTGAAAAACATGAATATTAGTAATTAATCCATTCTCTTCAAATTGTGTTGATTTTTCAAAATATTTTACAAAATAAATTTTATGTCGAAATTCACTAATTAATTTGTGAACTTTTTGACACAAAACATTATAATTATCAGCCATGTGTTTAAATTGCTTTTGCTGATCTTCAGATGGACCATCCAGTTGGCCTCTAATCATGTCTAATGGAATATCGTTAACATTATGATTTCCAAATATACGCTCTTTAACATTCAAATTTTCTATATCCCAATTCCCGGTTATTATCTGTTTTGAACGTCCACTAGACCAAAGAGATTCATCATACCATTCATTGAAATTAAAACCAGATATAATATCTTTTGTATACATATCTGAAACTGTTATATCTTTAAAAAAAACTGGACTATTTAATTCGATTGTTGAAGATTGAAGATGAACAACATCTGAAATATTTTTGATTTCATTTACAAGTGATTCAATATATAAGTTTTTCAGAACTTTAAAAGTTTTTGCAGTAATTGGAGAAGTGATCCTTTGTGATTTTTGATTTTTCTAAAATTTAAAATTTGTTGAAAACAATATCTATTAATAATTTAATATTTAGTAGTTACCATAACTGTGTTCCTCATTTCAGATTCAAGATCAAAACGATCATTAATTGGATATTTAGTAATTAAATGACCAGTTAGAAATACTTCGGATATATGAACACTTCCGTTGAAATTTTGTAGATTATTTAATGAAATGATATTAGAGATATCATGTCCATTCACATAAGCAACATTCATCGAATTAGAATCTAAAGATCCAGGACCAAATAATAATGCTAAAAATAAAAAAATTAAAATTTCAAGCTATTAATAGAATTTGTCAAATAAAAATAATCATACTTGGTAGATTTACTGATTCATCTATCATAAAAGTATTCATAGTCCATTCCATTAAATCACAACCGCCCAAATTTGAAGTATATAAATTTTTTTCTACTTGAATTTCTTCAAAAAATACCGAATCTTTAAACAATACTGGAGTTTCAATTTTGACAATATCGTTTTCATTATCGTATACAATATTTTCAAATGCATCTGAAATATTTTTATTATCTAACATTTCAATAAATACTTTGACCTTTAATTCAATCGGTTTTTCAAAAATAATATTGCTGAATACATTTGCAGATTCATTTTTGTACACTAAATTGTTTATAAAATCGCCACATTTTTCAAAATTATTTAAGTTTCCTAATAATTCCAAATTTTTTATAGAAGTAGGCCCTTTAAAATAAACCTGTCCTCCAATAATAAAATGATTCAATTCAGAATCGAACCGACATAAATTTGTAAAAATTTCTGATTCGACTTCATTAAAATATTGTCCAACGTACAAATTCGATACATCTAAGTCACCATTAATAAATACACTTCCTTTGAAATGACAATTTTCATTGGTTTTGGCCAAATTTGTTGTTGAACCTTCATTTAAATACATAACATCAGTATTGCCTTCAACTTCAATATTATTAAGGAAAGTTTTCTGAGCATTTATTTCTAAATTATTTGTTTTATTATGAATTTCGATATCACTTTTCCAAACAATATCATTAATAAGATCATTAAAATTTTGATCATTCAATAAACCACCAATTTGAAGTTCATTATCAAAAGTGATCGGAGCAGTAAATATAATAGGATTAATTATATGATTTGGACGATTCAACCAAATTACTCGTGATAGAATCTCTTGATCAAATATTTTCCCATTAATGGCATTGATTGTAACATTTCCATTTATTACAAATTCGCTAACAGTTACTAAACCTTGCTTAACCATATACGGTATATCATGAACTTGTTCAAGAATTTTTATTGCCTTATGAACTTCATAACCATTTAAAAATTCAACTTCAAGACCATTTTCGAATATAATCTCATCAAAATGCATATCTTTGGAAAACTGGTTTTCTTCATTTTCCGTATTATTTTCGCTATTTAAACTTCTGAGATCCATTCCATTAAATGTACTATCAGATCCAATGATATCACATTCAGATTCAACTACATCAACGTCTAAACTATCAAATTTAAGTTCTTCGAAAGTCATATCTTCGTTAATATTTCTTAAATCATTGCATGATTCATTATTTAATGAATTGAGCACTAATAATGTTGATAAATTTAACAATTTTGGATCTTCAAAAATTAAAGTAATATTCAAAAAATCAGTATTTTTGATGGAAACATAATTTTCGAATAAATTTTGAATATTAATCGAATTATAGTATTGGTTAAGAGTTAACTTTTCAAAAGTTATATCTCCATTCAAATTTGTTATATCAAGTTCTTGATCGGAGTCAGCTGTAATGAAATCCTTTATTAAAATATCATTAATTCTGTCTGTTGTCAAAACCACATTATCTGTGCACTTAATTCCATTTGTGAATTCTTTTTTTGAATTAATTAAAACTGGATTTTTAGAATCACTTTTTATGACTATTTCATCTAAAATACCATCAACATTTTCGCCATTGAATTCATTTAATATATTTATATTTCCTTCAACTTTAAGTACATTAAATTGACAAGCTGAATTGATAACAGTGCTGTCTAAAATTGTTGGATTAGCAAGAAAATCAGAAAGACCCTGGCCTGATACAGTACCATTCAACTAAAAATTAAAGTTTTAGCAAAGAAATTTGAATATAAATAGGATTAACTTATTAATTATAGATTTTTTAACTTACTTCTAATAGTTCTGTTACTTCTAAACTTTTAAAAACTGTTTTTCCAGGAATTTTTTGATCTGTTGACAATGTAACAAAAGTAAACGGATCAATTCCATTGATTAAACCTCCAGTATCCAAAGCACTTGTTTCTACAATATATTATCCATAAGAACTTAAAATCTTAAGCCAGACAATTTTTTTTTTACTCACTTAAAGTTCCAGTGAAATTTTTTCTTGCAGTTATTATACTTGTTGTAGGACCACTTGACCATAAGAATCCATCAGGGAATGGTATTTTATTTAATGTTTCTATTCCCAAACTTTCATCAATAATAACATCCTAAAAAAGGAATTTAAAAAAAACATAACAAAGTATATTACATAATATAATACTTACGCCTTCAACGATAAGTGTTTCAAATTGAGCTGGAAATTGTGTTATTGTCACTTTACTCAAAAACTCAAACCAATCTAAACCATTGACAATATCAAATTCCATATCACCATCAATAGTTAATTCATCAATTTCTAAATTATTATCATCTTTTCCGAAAGCTCTGTTATAATGCGAACTATTTTGAATAATATTTAATTCATTTTTGATAATTAACTCATTTTCAAATATAATTGTTCCATTAAAATTTAAAGTATCATTTTTAATTAGCATTGGAATGGTATTATTATTAATTGAATCTACCAATAGATTATCTACAATGATACTGACAAGTTCCAAATCGGTAAAGTTAAAGTTAGTAATTGATCTATTGAATCTAGGTTTTGGATTCAAACAATCTTCAATATTCTCTTCTTCTAATGATCTTGTTTCTTCACCTGTTTTACCAATATTAAGTTCTCCTTCAATATTCACAACTACTTCATTCAATTCTTTTAATTCGTTTATCAATGCCTCAATATCAATTATTTCTTCATTTTGATTTAATGCAATACCGTTAATTAAAATTTCTTCAATCTCACCACTAAATAAAAGTTCAGATGCACTAAAGTACTCCAGATTCAAATCAGTAATGTTATCAGAATTCTGAATAAAACATTCGGTAGCATTAATTATTTGTTCTTGTTCCGAGGCGGTCGAATTTAAAAATTTATATATTTCTTCCAATTCCTGAACTTCAGTTTTTCTTTCTTTCAGAATCGTATGAATAGTAAAAATACCAGATGGAGCATCCTCCCTTGGTACAATAATCGAAATATTTTGTCCACCACCAATTATAGCTGCTCCAGATATTCCACTTTCACGTTCCAAATCAATCATACAACTAACACCGAAATTAAAAGTTTCACTACCAAGAGTGCATGGAATATCTCCGCTTGCTTCAAAAGATTGTCCGTTCCATACTAAAGCTTCTAAAACCATAAGGGAGTGTCCTTCAAATTCCATATAATGTTGAACTAAAAGTATAAGATCATCTCGATATGTACGTGCAGGTATTGGAAAATACATATGAACCCATTTAAAATGTTCTCCGAAAAGTGTTTGTGTTATAAAATCTCCACGATAATAACGTAAAATTTTTGAATTTCTTCCACTGATCGCCAAATATGAATAACCACCCATTTTGAAAGCTGAAATAGATTTTAAATCTTCTGAAGTGAATTTTTCAGCAAGTTCATATCGATTTTCAGAATCCGGATTATAATCATAAACTAGAACATTATTTCCTTGTGTTATTGCCAATATTACTTCACGTCCAGTATCCAAGAAAACCATTTCTTGTGTTGGATATTTTAATGGAATAACTTGTATTATCCAAAATTCTTTTGTTTCTTCTACAAACTCATATACATTAATGGAATAGTTTTCATTTTTATCGGTAACTGTTAATATTGCCAAAAATTGACGACCATCTATTTCATAATATTTCATAATTTTAGCTTTTTTACCAATATTCCATGTCCAAGTAAATTGAAAACCTTTAGATTCTATCCACAATATAGAATTATTAATTGATATTAATATGATACCGCTTGAATGATCACTTGTTTTATTCCAAAATGTAAATATTTCAATATTTTCAATCCTATATCCAAAATCTAATCTAGTAGCATCATCATATTTTTTATTATTTATTATTAATATATCATGTGATTTAATTCCAATCCAATAATGTTCTTCTTCAGTTTTTAATATTTTCCATTCTTCAACACCATCTCCCAAAATAAATCTTGGATCTTCTTCAATTGATGTTACTGTTAACAGTTCACGCTCCACAAATTGTTTGGGTAGGAAATCTTCAAGTAAATATTTTTGACGATTTTCTTCATCTACTGGTGCCAATTGACTATGTACTGTATTAGGTTTTATATTAATTTTTGGGTTTTTTTTATTATTTGAATCATTTTGAACACCTCCATCATCATATGAAAAACTTGTGTCATTATTGGAAATTGATGGAAATTCATTTGAGTTGGAATCTTTTATACCACTATTTCTATTGAAATTATTTCCTACAACATCCTCTGCTTCTTTTGCCTTAGGTGAAACCTTTACTACAATTTCCTTATTTGTTTTAGTTGTCGAATTATTTGATTTAGAATCTGGTTGCAATGATGAGTTTATATTCGAATTTGTTTTATTCGAATTTTTTATATTGATGCTTGACTAAAATTCATAAAAATTTTTAAAAATAATTGTAATTGATCTCTTGAAATATGTTTTAATTATATTAAATTAATTATTTTAATTATACTGTTAATAATTCTACTACCAAATGACAACACAGATTATTTTAATTAAAACATATACAAATAAATGAACATGTCACAATTCACAAAACACGCATTTACTTTACTAAATTTAAAACTTCTCTCACATTTTTCAATTGAGTTGAGTTTTCATATGTAACATGATATCGATCTTCTTGAACAGCTCTATTAATTTCTTCACGTAAAGCTTTAGTTTCTTTTAATTTTTTATCAGTAACCTCAACTTTAGAATTGTTTGGAATGCCATGTGTTTCATTAGTTTTAATTAGCCGATCTGGTGTTACAATTTGACTCTAAGTCAAATTAAATTACAAAAAAAAAAAGTGTTCAGTTCTAGGTTAATTTTTTTTTTTAATATTTTAGTAACTCGCTTCTTACCTTTCCAAAACTACTTTTACAAATAATTAAAAACAAGATAATAAAAACAAATATAGAATGAAATTTTTTTAACATTTTTTTTTTTTTTAATTTTAGAAAAATATATTTTGATTTTCAAAATTAAATTTCTAAAATTTCATTTCTATATAATAAAACAGTACATAATATCACCACTCTACAACAAAACTATATTATAATTTAACTGGTCTGAACTTGAATGAATTCTTACTCGACTGAAACAAATTGATAGAAATCCTAAAATGAAGATGATGTCAATGCATACAAGACAACGGTAATATGAATATCTTCCGCACATTACAAATTAAATTGTTAAAGAGCAAAACTTTAAAGAGATAAAAACAAGGAAAAAATTAAAAAAAAAGAGTAAAAGTTGCAAATGACATTTTGCATATTTGTTCTACTGTAAATTAATAATTCTAAAGGATCTATCAAAATTAGAATGACGTTTAGAATGTACTTTGGAAAACATTTTTAAATATTTTTTTAATAATTAAATATTTATTTAGTTTTAAAAAAAATTTTAGTACAAATAAATTAAGTTTATATTTCTTAACAAATTTCAATCTTCAAATCATACGTCATTTTCGAAGTTGAATATTTTATAAACATTTGTTATTGTTAATATAGGGTCGGCCAAAAGTCACCATGGAGTTTAAAAATTTAATAGTTTTTTCGTTTATATATTTTTTTTATTTTTTTTTTCAGATTTTTATAATCGAATCTTGTTAACCCAAATGGCCATTCAATTTTAATGGCTTTTTTGTACAAAATTACTGAATAATTTATTTAGAAATAATGAAGCATACATATTTGCATCTTAATGATTGTGAATAGGAAAATATGCGATTTTGGGGTACTGCAATCCCAAAAGTTGTTTATCAGCGAATTTTACACTCGTTCAAGTGTAAAGCATGATGTGGGGTGGAATCACAAAAGGTTATACAGCCCCATACTTCTTTAGGAATAAAGTTGTTATTGCTGTGACAGTAAATGGAGACAGGTATCGTACTATGATTAATAATTTTCTGCTCCCTGTAGCTTCCTACAATTAGTTCTACAATTACTCTAATGTGTATTATGTTTTTTATTACTTTTCCACTCCTTTAAGGCTATTAAGACTACGCTTTAGTTTCTTTAATCGTTATATTCCCTAAGCCGTTGATTACTCGGCTATAGCTTTTTTTTTTTTTTTTTTTTTTTTGCCCGCACCTCTACGTGCTAACTGTTCACTGTGATAGGCTAAACAGCCTGACTATATATGTATGTGCATGTCGGAACAGGGGAGATATATTCATATATTACAACTGATCAAATGAATTCCACATACAATTTAAACATGAGATAGTACTACGCCTTATAACATGTAGAAATGCCTTAGATTTTCAATAAATGCAGTTCTATTTTTGTTTATATTGTAATATTTTGTATTAGATTTATATGGTATTCTATATCAGTGAGTTATATTATTTAATTGAATTATTTGTTTACATTTTGTATTTGTTTATATTGTTATATATATGTATTTTTTATTAAAGATATATAATTATTAATTATTAATTAAGCCATTAATTTGAACCCAAAGGCGAATGGTAGCTGAGTCAAGTTGAAAACCAGATAAAAGTTTTTTCACTTTCACTGGGATTCGAACCCGGGGCCTTTCGCATGAAAGGTTGGCACTCTAACCACTGTGCCACCCAGCCGAAAATTGTTTATGATTATGAATACACAAATGTTAGTTTGGTGCGCCATCTATTATCCTACATAAGATTTATTTATATACTTACATGTATTAAATCTTATCTTATATTACGATATTAACTATATTACAATATATTTATACAATTTTGCGATATTTTTTTATTAGACCTGACCAAATTTTGAACCCGTGACTTTCCACATAAAAGTTGACGTCTTTACCACTACGTTATCGGTCTAATTACTATAGACTTTAAACTCAAAACTACAGACTTTAGAATCAATTGTTAGATTCTAGATTTTCGTTAAAATGAATTCCCCAATATTAGAACGATGTTAATCGAGGTATATAAGTGTTGAATATGGTTAGTTTTAAATTTGCATTAATTTTGATCAAATAATTTTGATAAATTATTTCAGCTTAATAACAGTCATAAGATTAAATTTTACTATAATTTAGTAAAGTGATGAATGTAATGATAAATTTAATTAATTTCGGTAATTTAATATAAAACAGCAGTGCGAATTGTTTCATAACAAAATATATAATAACATAATACAAATTATTTAAGACTCATAAGTCATAATGTATTAGATTACATTTTTTTCCAAGCTGGAGTAAAAATCGAAATACCGGCACATATTAACAATCATTCAATTACAATTCTTTGCTTTGTTGAAAAAGTTAGAACGATACCATTATATTAAAATACTTCTAATATTTAACTATACTTTTTTAAAATTTTGCCAAAAAAAATCTACAATTCATAGTAATCAAAACTACTATTATTAATACCCATAACAAAAAACATCAAAATAAAAACCACAAATTATTGCATTGTATTCTTTTGTTAGACCTAAAAAAGTACCGGAAATATGCAATTGTAATGAAATGCTTCATAAATTTTCAAAATGTTATTTCTGCACATACATTCAAGTGGTCTATTATATCGTTCTTTGTTTTCTAGCTATATTTTGTTGTAGAATGTAGATAGTGAACTTCCGCCTTCTTTTATAATATGATTTTAATTCTAATGTTTTTCCATCATTGTTATATTTAGTTAATTCATAAATATCAGTTGTCATTAATTTAATTCAATTTATGCGAATTTAAAGAAAATCAGAGTCAGTCAGAGTTCATTTTAATTTAATTTATAAGAATTAAAAACTTCTTGAACAGTTTGCCAACAGTATAGTGCAATGTACAAATAGATCTTTGGATCTTTATTCTGTTTTGATATTTTAATTGAATACATATTGAAAAACCATCCGATCAGTGGCGAAGCGGTTAGGACGCCGGTCTTTCAATCGCTCGGGCATAAACGCTGGAAGGGTCTCGGGTTCAAACCATATCCAATAAAATAATATAATTTATAATTTATATCATAATGGAAAGGGGAAAGAGAAGGCTGAATTACTCAGTTATCACATTACATGTGGTAGAGGGGGCCATTCATAAATAAATAGAAAAGTCGATCAGCTTCTGCTGCTTCTGTCTTATAACAAAGGAATACAATTAAAAAGTTCTTTAAATAATTTCTTTGTTATTTAATATTTATATACTATTTATATTTACTTTCTAATTATGATTTTGTGATTTATTCTATAATATATGTACATACATACGACATACATATGTGGTTTCTTAACGATTATTATCAGTCGTAGTTGTCTCCAATATGTTAAAAAAAACCCAAATAACAAAATAATTTTAAAACTCTCTCACGAAATTTACAAAAATTTGTTTAAAAATTTCCGATTTAAATTATTATTTGGTTTTTTTTTTAAAAAACTTATTTTGAATTTTAAATTTTGTATTCTTAGAAAGATAACAAATGAATTGTAAAATGCACTTTAAACCTTTCTGGCAGAATTACATGGGTACTCAGGTAAAAAAAATTGTATGTAAATAAATTGTTTCCCCTTTTTTTTTTGGTGTTGATGGTTACCTTTATGCAACAAAACATTTTTTATTATTAAATACTTGCTAATCATTTACGCTAACTTTTTTTTTTTAAAAAATAACATAGAATATGACTGATAATTTTTTTTTGATTTTATGATTTTTTTTTTATTATTTATTATGACCATAGCGCATTGAATCACAGTAAGTTGTAATATAATGTTAATTTTTTTTTAACTGATGGCACTTTGGTTTTTAACAAAAATAAACAAAAAGCAAATAAAATAGGAAAAAATCCCAAAATCATGACAAAGATTTAGCTATGTAAGATTAAACAAGGCAAAAAGCGGCTTCTTCTTCTATCAAAAAAAAAAAAAAAACAATTGTTAGTTAGTTTTTTTGATGTTGTCAAAATAAGTTAATAATCAGAAAAATATAATTAACAAATAAACAAGTAAATGAATATTAAAATTTAATAGTTGAACCAGTTAATTATAAGGTATAAAATTATTTTAAATTAATGCAAATTTTTAGGTGTCGTATATGGTTATTAAACAGCCGCTTTTTCATATGATAACTGCAATTCGGCTAATTATCCTGAACTTACTATGTTTGATCAGTAGGGTAGGAGCCGTTCATAAATTTCACATACGTCTAGGATGGTATACTACTAGATCTTATTACATGTAGTTGGAACAGTAGGGTAGGAGCCGTTCTTAAATTTCACATACGTCTAGGATGGATTCATGTAGAAACGTCGTAGATTTTCAATAGATAGAATTCTATTTCATATATAGTATATTGTAATAATTTTATATTTGAATTAAAAGGTATTTCTTTATCTGTGAGTTATATTATTCAATTCAATTATTTGTTTAATAATTGAATTAATTTAACTTGACATAGATATAGAACTATTAATTATTGGTTATGCCTGAGGTAAAGGATTTTTAACTATTAATGGGATTTGAAAAATTCGGAGCCTCCTACAATAACCGGCATTCTAATCACTGCCCAATCCAGCGGCTAGATTTTTTAATTAAAGCTTACACTGAAAATAGTAACCTTTAAATCTTGCATATTTCAAATCCTCAAAATTTTTATTCACATTTTGGGTATCGAATATACAGACAACAAGCGTGTAATTTCTCCAAAAGAATCCAAAACTTTATTGTCATTTGCTTTAAAAAAAAAAAGGTTAGCTATCAGCATTTTCCAAGCAAGTCTTATAAGCGGTATATTTTGTATACATAACCTATAGATCGAATAAATTACATGTGCTTATTAAAATACTACCTAAACTTCTTAAATGCCTATAGTTAAAGAGTTTCAGAAAGTTTAATATCAAATTTCCAAAATTAGTAATAATATAGAGCTTATAATATAGAAGAAATGTCCTTAACTCTTTATTTATATATGCTTGCAGTATATGCATCTAATACCTATTGTTGGCACAGCAATTAAAAAATGGGTCAAAACAAATTTATTTTGAAATATAGCATAAATATTTTGTAAATTATGATTTTTATATAAAAGAAACCTTTCATAAATCTCTTCTTTTGGGAATTTAAAAAAAAAAAGTGGTGTTTGGCAATATGTAAATTTTTTTTAAGATCTTTTTTTTTTTTATTTTAGAAATGTCACAAGTTCAAAACAACAACAAAAAAAATCAATTTTTATTTAAAATATTTTTTAACACATTTTTCACATAAAATTGCTGCAACATTAAACGTCAACATCATTTAAGCAACATATTAACATAATTTTGACCACCAAAATTTTGTTGAATATTTCAAGGAAATTCACATGTTTAGAATTTTTTCAAAATTTTTTAATATTTGGAGTGATTAAACACGGTTGACCTACAGCTACAGTACATTGTGAACAGATAGATAATATTAAAAATAAATATCTTTCATAAATAAAATGTCTCGTGGTGTTTTAAAATCAAAAATATCAAAGACATTTAAAAGTAAGCAAGCATTCAGTTTTGACATATCAAAAAATAGCAAACACAAATCGGAAATATTTGAATTAGCTTAAACTTTAAAAAAATGCTTCAATTCCTTCATTTTCTATTATTTATTTTTCCCATTTCCCATAGACTTCATTTCTGAACTCATCGCATTAATTTTGAAATAAACTTTTTTTTAATTTATTTATTTTTTTGATATATTGCACAATTTTAATTTAATTTGGCCTGCAAATAAAATTAACCCAAAAAAAAAAGCGATAGCGACAACGCACTTCAACGCATGTACATATTATTATACACAAAAAGCACACACTAATCATAAGTCAATGAACTTTTAAGCTCTTTAATAATAATAGTAAAAAAAAAAACAAAATATAATATTCAATTTTGAAAATTTATACTTAAATTTGAATGTGTTGGTTATAGGGCATTTATTATTTAGTTTTTTTTTTGTAAAAAAAACAGCAAAAAAGCTAAACGTGTTTAAAAACAAAATTAAAATTAAAAACTACACCGCAACAAAAAAAAATATATATACATAATTTTTGTCAACAAATTAATGTTTTTACTGATGGCTATGAGTTATCAAAATTTTTAAGCCTAGATTATAAATAAGAAATTGAAAACCTTTTTAACGAGTGCGTGCCTACCATAAATTTTTTATGTAGCTATTGAATTGATGACATTTGATAAATATTTAATACAAAGTGATAGGGTACTTAGTGATAGTGAAGAGTAAGACTGTCTTCCTTCAAAATTCCTTCAAAATCTTCAAAATTCATTAAGAGTATTTTCGGGGGCCATTCGGTAGTAAAGGGATAACAGAGTCTAAATTTTTCAAAATCTTAGGACAATTTGCACTTTGACTCTTTTAGCAATGCTTTTTTTGATAATTTACATTAATAAATGAAATATATCTTTATTGTTCAAATTTTATGAGCATATGTCTTTGGTTTCTTTTCGAACCTCGTGCTACATTTTGGACAGACGTTGGTTATTAAACTTAACAACTTTTGTAAAATTTCAAATACCCACCTTTATTAATTGTAGAATTTTTGTAATTTAAGAAAAAAAGTTGTATGACAGGTACTTAAGCCCTGGCTTAATTTAAATAACGAGCCTTTTACAAAAAAGAAATTGGTAAAAAATTTCAGAATCCGATCTTCTTTACTTTTCATGTTATCGTGTCGTCGAACGAACATACAAAGTTACCATATCGATTAACTTTTCGATTCTTATTCGATCGATACATTTTCCACTCTTCCAATTCTTTACCTACCAACTTCGTCCTTTAAAACTTCACAAACATAATGGCAAAATAAGTTATTTTTTTGTAGCTACATTCGTACGCGTTTAAGTTTTAATTGTCATCCGTCTTAATTATACGTTTAATATTTCAATTAACTTTTCAATTCTTAGATTAGAGAAGGTTGCCTACCTCTGATGTCTTATGATTCTTTTTGTTTCATTAATCTATTAAATTTTGTTAATTTTTTCATTATTTTTTTTTTTTTTGTATAAATAACTTTTTTTATTTGTCAAAAATGTTATCAATATTAAGCTACTACTACTTAGTGGCAATGCTAGCTTATTAACTCACACATATAAACATTTCTATTAGAAAAGACGAATAGTATTAATTTTTAAAACATGGAATTGAGGTTGCATTTCACTATAGTTAATTTAATTTTGGTTTTTTAGCACATTTTCAAAAAATTTTGTAAAAATGTGCCTATATAGCTTCACTCTGTCCGTCCGTCCGTCCGTCCGTCCGTCCGTCCGTCCCTTTTTACCTACGATTGACAAAAAAATATCAGGAATTGATAGGTATTGCAATAAAAATAATTTAATGTTAAAACTTTTTTTTGTAGCCCCCCCCGTTACGGAGCTACAGCCCCACAAAGTTGAAAAAAGCCCCATATTTAAACAGTTATAATTAGAGTTCTATAAGGTACATCTCCAACCTGAAAACGGTAACAGACAGCTGCTTTTATAAGCTTTACAAATTTTTAAAAGCCAATTGTATAGGGTTACCATACGGTACTAAAATTTACCGTTATTCAAAAGTAAGTTTTACAAAATTTTTGGTCCCTCATAACTTCGGAACGGCTAAATCTAGAAACTTGAAATTTTGGGAGAAGTTAGATTCTTAGAAATAAGTAAGAGTCAGTTAACAAAATTTTTTTGTCACGCCCCCTCTTTAGGAGCTGTAAGCGGTCGAAAATTGAAATTTTGCTAAAAATTTAGCTTTTAAACACCCATAACTTGAATACCTGTCAAAATTTTTTTTTATTTGTAAACAAAATTGAAAGCTCAAAAACGAAAGTTTGAATTAGTGTCAAAGGTTTTTCTTAATTTTGACTTTGTCCGTCCGTCCGTCCGTCCGTCCGTATGTTTACAAAACTTTTACACCGTTTGAAATAGAGTAAAGGAATTTTAACCACGGGTAGATATTACAAAAAAATTAATTTCGTAGAAGAATTTTTTTCTGTAGCCCCACCCATTCCGGAGCTACAGCCCCCCAAAGTTGGAAAAAGTCCTATTTTTAAATTATTATAACAAGAGTTTTGTTAAGTGTATTTTCAATCTGAAAACGGCAAAAGATAGCTGGTTTTATAAGCTTCACAAAAATATAAGGTTAAAATGTATAGGGTTACCATACGGTACTAAAATTTACCAGCTAAACTCAACTTTTGCAAAATTTTTGGCCCCATATATCTTCTAAACGGTTCAACCTAGGCTCTTGATATTTTGGGAGAAGTTAGGTCTTTTAAAATTAATAGGAGTCGGTTAACAAAATTTTTTTGTCACGCCCCCTGTTTAGGAGCTATAAGGGCTCGAAAATTGAAATTTTGCTATTTTCAACCACCTCTAACTTTAACACCTGTTCAAATTTTTATTTACAAATATGCAAAATTTACAGCTGCAGCATTATATTTCAACATACGTTAATGGTTTTTCTTAAATTTGAAAGGGTCTCTTTAAATTGAAGAAATTGTTTCTTAGTATTAACCATTTTTAGTTAGATAATAATATTCTAGGTAAAATTTCAAATTTTGTTGGAGTTCCAAATTGATTTCCTAGAACCGGAAAAAAATGGAAGGGTGAACACAGGAGAGGGGTGAGAAGATCCATCATAAGTTTGCTAAGCAAAAATTTGGGAACCTTCCCCATTGAAGGGCTACTAGGTCTTCAAAATTAAAACTTTTATGTTCTTATAAAACAGTAACTTATTCACTAGTGTAAGTTTTTCCAAAATTAAACGTTAACATTGAAGCTCCAACATTATATTTTGCACTTATTAACAGGTTTTCTTGAATGCATTGGGGTTGTATTCTAAGTATTTCACTATTAGTCATATAATTAATTATTAATGAAATAACAAAATTATAATATTATCATAATATATATTTTTATAAAAATAAATGATAAAATACTCAGTAAGAAACCGTATATAATTTTGAAAATGTGCTTTTTAAAAACCCTTGGTTTTTTTCCTTACTTGTTTATTTTATTTTAACATACCGGTGTTCATTGAGTGACAATTGACTTTTTAATTTAATTTTATTGTAAAACGTCAAATTAAATTTATTGAAATAATGAACCTAGACAATTCTAACTTATAAGTTAATATTACATCACAAATAGGGATTTGAAAAACTTAAGAATATTAATGAAAAAATTTAGTATTTTGCAATAAATCAAGGCTGTTCCACCTTTTAAAATGTCTCGCAATTGATTTACATCTTTAAGCGAAATAAGTGTCGCCTTATTTTCACCGTTGCGTATTCCGGTCCCATATATAAATTTGTTTAAAGTCAAAATTGATAGATTGAAAGTTAATTTTTTACAAATATAAACATTCAATAGCAACTTTTATGTTAAATTAAAAGTGGTGATTCTGTGCGTGTAATATTCGTGCCTAGTTTATGACTACTCTCATTGTAGCGATTGTGGTTTCGGGTAGGGATTTTTTCACTCCGTATACTTTACGTTACGCCTAAATAACTAGGCCTAGCTGGAAAACGTTTTTAAAATGCAATAAATGCTATGAAAAAGACGCATTAGAAATCAAACTCAATAAGTTAAAGAAAGTAATAACAGAAATTTAAGTTTCGCTTTTAAAACTGACATTTTGACGTTTGTAACGTACTTTTAATATGACTTCAAAATGTATGCGTATTTAAAAAAATGATCATCAACGTTGCGTTAAATACTCATTCAATTGTCAAAAAAAAAAAAAAAAAATAAACGATAATTTTTATTGAAATAAAAAAAAACAAAAAAAAACAACAACAAACGCAGTTCAATGTACGACAAAAGCAAAAGGCGTCAGTCAGCGAATTATGAAAGTTTTTTGCTGTTCTCATTTTAGAAATTTTTTTTTTTTTTTTACAATTTTTGATAAATAATATTTTTTAATTTGCATTTATGTGGGCATGAATCAAAACCTTTTTATTTTGGTTGGTTTTTTTTTATTATTCTTTATTTTTATTATATTAGATTTGTTAATATAGAGCGCTAATAAAACCAAAAAATTTTAATTTATTTTTTACATTATTAATTTTTATATTGAGGAAATGAAAAAAAAAATAAAAAACAAAAAGCCTAAAAAATTTGCCACGTTTAAAAATGATTGCATTTGTGTATTTGAATATATGCGTTATCTAGTTCAAAATTAAAAAGATATCATATATATGTTAAAATGTATGTAAATAAGTATATTTTATGAAAAAAAATAAATTATTTTATTAACAAACTATTTTTGTACTTTGGCGACATGTCACATGAACGTGAATAATATGCGCTCACGTAGGATTGTGTAGGTCGCTATTAAAATTTAAAAAAATTGTGTTTTAATGTTTTGCGTTTTATTGCAATTTATGATTAAGTATTTTTTAACAGCAATTTTTTTTTTTTTAATTTGGTTTAATAAAATTTAAAAAATATAAAATAAGAATTTATATTTAAAGAAATTTGTAACTTCCTTGGATTGGACAAATATAAACTCTCTTTAATTTTTAATGGGTCTATTTTTAAAATTTTAATGAATTACATTTTGTAAAAAATATTACATATTTATATAAACAAATTAATATTTTATTACTGTCATGCCTTTAAATGTCAAAACTGGTTTCAAAAAATGTCACATTATATTACAGTATATATATGTGTGTAATATGTATCATTGGTTATATCACATAAAAAATGAAATATATTAATTTTATTATTAATTATGTTTTGTGTAATAATTATTAAATATTAAAATGTTTTTTTTTTAATTTTAATTTTAATTTTATTATTTTTATTTTAATTGATTTCATTTGTTATTAGGTATATTAATTATTTTGTAATTTTATTTGTTAATATGTTTTATTTTCATTTATAATTTTTGAAATTAATTTTTGTTTCAAAAATTTCTGACCAAGACTTTGCTAGTCCAGTTGAAGTTTTAAGTTTTATATATAAACGATAAACCTTTGAAGTTGCAACATTTGAATTTAATAACATTTCTAGTCCAAAACTAAAAGGGATTTAAAATGAAGCGATAATAATTAGAAGTGTATTTAGAGTTGGTTTCAGGATTTAAATACACTTTTTCCAGAATATTTACATAAATGGATCTGTGAGATTCTAAATTAAGAGGGAAACGCGAGAATTTAAAGCGCGAGATTTTGACGCACGGTAATTTGAAACAGGACATTTTGAAATGCGAGATTTTGATACACCAGATTTTGAAACGCGAGATTTGGTACCCAACCCATGTCAGTGTTCATTGATTTTAAGAACTTGATCGATTCTTTAAAACCCTTTTGAAAACCTGTTACAACATACCTTTGAAAAATTAGTTTTTTAGCGCACAATGTGTTTCCATATATCTAATTTTTTTTAAATTGCGTTCACTGACTAAGTTCGTATCATCCTTCTCTTTTGAATACATAAAACCAATGTACAATACAAGGAAATACATCATGGAAGTATTAAATTAAATTGATATCTTTTTTTAGCTAGCTCCGTTTCTTGGAATCCAATTGTCGGATCAACAAATTTAAAAAAAAATTAATCATTGATTAAAAATAAAACATAAATAAGGCCGCCTAATAAATAGCTCTCAAAAAAATTAAGTGCAATTTTTTGGGTTTTATTTTAATTTTTTGCAGAAACCAAAGAAGTCTTTTGCTTCTTCATTTAAAAATATCAAAGAAAAATTTCTTAAGAACTCCTCCCAACTGAACTGAGACGATTACGGCTTGAACGATCTAAAATTTGTTGTTACTTTGTTTTGAGCACCTAATTGAAACAGTTTGGTAGCGCGAGAAATAACGTCTCATCCTTCAAGAACTATATTTAATATGCCTCATTATGATTTATTGCTAATTGGACTTACATCAATTCATGTAGAACTAAATTCTTAATTTAAAAGGCTTCCAATTTTTAAAAACATGTTTTGTATCAAATGTTCTAAATGTTCTATATAAGCCTACCCAAAGCATTTTTTCCACTTATCTATCACTCACTATTATTTAAATTTAGTCGTAAATCGATTAGCGATTTTGGTTTTTTATAAGTTTAACCAAAAATTTAAATAAATAAAAATATTTTTTTCCAAAATTTTTATTCACTGCTGTTTTCAAAATAATACGGAAAAAATGTTTGTATTAAAAATAAATTTAAAAGTTTAAAAAAAAAAAAAAAAAAATCCGCAAAAAGTAGGTTATTCAAGTAAACATACGACATAGTTACGCCAATATTTGAATTTTTTATTAGATTTTATTTTTTGTGGCATTTCATTAGATTTTATTTATTTTCCACTTGATACTTTTTATTATATATGTTTTATTTAATTTTTTTATTGTTTTTTTCGAGGTCTTTTTAATATTCGTACATTGATAGGGCCCAGGGCCAACAACTGCTACGTTTTTGTTATTTATTTTTTATTTTTGAAATATTTAATAAACATTGAATATAAAAATAATAAATTTGAAGATTTTTAGCGAATATATTTACAAAAAAAAAAATAGTTTACATTTTCCCATGGACAAATCTATTGGGAAACGAATTTGATATAATGTTTCAGTGCATTTCAAAATGTTGATTTTGAAAAACAAAACTTAATTAATTTTTGGACAAATAAATTATAACATTTACTATACTTTACATTTAAAATAATATAATATTGATAATATTTCCAACAAGGAGTGAAGTATTGGAAGCGTCGAAATCGCTTTTACCGATTATCAGCTTTTGTACTACGCAAGCAATTTGGGACGCATAAATTTGGGTCTATTGAAATGAAAAAGTCGTTTAAAAGATTATTCAAAAATTCTGTCTGCGGGGAAATTAAGTAAAAAGTTATCCTGCCAAGAGAATTTAAAATTTCTTTTTACCTTTTGAAGACTTCAAACTTTTTTCGGAAAATCAAATGAAATGATATTTATTTTTCTTTTGATTATCTGATCTTGTATAAGATATAAAACATAACTACCATCGTTTAAGTAAAAAGAAACTTTGTAAAAAATAAAAGAACGACTATGACCAACAGTAGTGCAGAAGTAGTGCATTTAAGATATGTATGAAAGCAATAAAAGTAAAGTATCTACCACATTCAAAAAGTCAAAATAAAATTAACTAAATGACTTCTGAAATTATAAACAAAGATTGAAATACCTTTCGCCATAACTGAAGAGATCCACTAAAGAAAAATCGGTTGCAAAGGGTTAATTAAAATCTCTCAATGCATGTGGAAGCAGCGAGAATTTATACACACTTTGAGCTCAATCTCATCCATATACTGTAAAGCTTTTTCGAACAAGAACTTTGAAATATAGAAACTTATGATTTGGAAAATTTCAAGAATGAATCCAACTTATACCCTCTATAAGTTTCCCATTTAACTCGTGATGGACAATGGACATCGTTATTCACTATTCAACCATTATGCTGCGAAGGCAAGTTGGGTGCTTATCTTTTTATTTAGGGTACGAGGAGAGATTTTTTTTCTAAATCTCACCAGGGGTTTAGTATTGCATATGCCTTTTGAAGGTTTTTCCCTCCTTTAGGAAAAGATAAATGTAAAAAGTTAAATAGAAAGGAAAATATTTCGAAAATATTTGAGAATCTTTGTTTTAAAATATCGCACGTTCAACACATATGTAATAATGTGTAATATGTAAACACAGTTTAAGAATATTAAAAAAGCTAATATAAAAGTTTGATTGTTTGTAAAAAAAAAAAATTTTATTTGTATTTATAAATTGCGGAGTGAAAAAAAAAAAAAATAAATAAAAATTATCTATAGAGTGAAAAATAGAACAAATTAATAGATTGTGAAAATTTTTGAATGAGAAAAAATTTAGGTCAAATCAATTTTAATACAAAATAAATAAAAATTAAATTGCAAATAACATTAAAACATTATAAGTTTATATATACATACATACACACTGTATATATTAACGTTATTATCATTATGTTCATAGTCATATGCGAGATTTTTTTAGATAAATTTAAAAATCAGCACAATATATTTAATTTATTAATTCTGATAGGAAAATTTTCATTTACGTTTTTAAAATAAATATCGAGGTCAAAATACGAGGTTTTTGTTTAAATATAATTTGTTTATTATCATACTTACTTGAAATTATTACAAAACAGCAGTTTAGATTAGCAATTTATAGGTATGTGATTTTGTTATAAACTCAGGCCATATTCAGTCAAAAACTATAAAATACCTATATTAAGCAATAACCTTTAATAAAAAGTACCTAAAAAATTTTACATTGAATATTAATTAATATGGCAACGCAACCTTTCTATAATTAGATATAACATTTCATACAAAAATTGTCTATTGCAAACTTTAGTGTGCAAAAAAGTAGCAATTTGTTTACAGTTGTTGTTTTATAAAAATAATTACTTTGGATGGCAAGTGGAAAAATATGTTTTTGGACTAACAAATGGAAAATAAAATTAAATTAAAGTACTGTTCATGTTAATCTTAGTAATAGAAATATAAGAAAACCACCTAAAATAAAATTAAATGGTGTATTTTTATCAATCGAAAATTCAGCAAACTATTCTTATGGTCGTAAATGTAAATTTGCTGTCAATATGCATATTTTGAATTTACGACCAAAACTTATGTAAAAAATCATTGCTAACTGAACCTGGTCGTAAATGTGAAATATGTGTAAAGTAAACGTCAACTATGCAAACTAAATTTTTTATTTACAATCAGTTTACCAAGTAGTAAGGTACAGTTTTTTGAGCGTTCAGCGTTGTTTTATTTTTATGATTAATAATGTAAGTAAGAAAATATTATGTCTTTTTTTGTACATTAATTTAAATTTAAATTAACAGGAGTGAAACTGAAAGTGAATCACAAAGTTTGTTGTAACACATCCACCTTAAAACTATTAATTTGTACAAGATTAGCGATGCAAACTCATTTCAAAAGTGGAAAACATAAAAAATCTGTTGATTTTATATCCAGTGCAAAACTAAAAAATTTACTTTTACGACCACAAAAATTTATTTGTAAATTGAATGTCTACTGATTGCAAATTGTTTGGTCTTAAAATCATAATAAATGTCAAATGGCATATTTTACGTCAAAAAGTTTACATTTATTACCACACCTTACCTAGCAATGACACTGGATGTCAAGCTAAGGTGGAATGAACATGTTAAAAAGAAAAAACTAGAGCTTCAATATATATATAAAGACAAAATTGATGGCTCCTAGGGCGCAAGTTTAAATTAACAATATATAATAAAGTGTTAATTTACAACCAAGTAATTAAACCTATATGGTTATATAGCATTCAACTTTGGGGTTGAGTCAAGCAAACGCATATTAAAAAAATAAAAACCTTTCAGAATCAAATCCTATGTAACATAGTAAATGCTCCCTGGTATGTACGAAATAGTGATATTCATAGATGATTTACAACTTCCCAAACTTATAGATGAAATACGTAGATATGCCATAAAGTATAAAGCTCGTCTAGAAGGGCATATAAATATTGAATCTGCTCAGTTAATAAATAATCAGATTATTACACGAAGGCTTGAAAGGAAAAGACTTTTAGATAATATAGTATAAAGTACAAATATCCTTAGGGAAAGTACACAAAACCTATACTCAAACTAAAGATAGCAAAAAATTAATGGTTAGTCAGATCGACTAGTTTTAATAAGGGAAAGGTGTGGTTTACTTCTGTTACGGGTCAGTTTGTATCTTTCGAAGAATCCCACCAATCCACGTAAAAAAAAAAAAAAACAGAGAAAATAAAAAATCACCAACTGAAGATATTAAACGCGTATCTTCAAATTCTTTTACATCTTTGCTCATGATTCCTCTTAATAATAACATTTTTCCAAAGAATTTTTGATCTAAATTACATTTTGAAATCTAGCTCTTAATATAAACTTTTAACATAAAATTTACAATTATGGCAAATAGTGCCAGAGCTTACTAATTGTATTTTTAGTCTTGACGACAATTCTCGAATTCAAGCTAGCGCGTGACAAGTTCCAGGATGATTTTTTGATTCTACCAAAATCTTATAGTTAATATTATGTTATGTCATCCTTCATTACATTTTTCATTTATTAATTCAAATTTACAACAATATACCGAACAAATAATTCCATCTACGTTTTAGATAACGCTTTTAAAAATAACTTATTTATTAAATCTTTGAATAGAACTTAAGTCCGATCTAAGAATCTTAAATAAAAAAAAAACTATAATGCCAAAATCTGGCTTGATGTTATTATAAATTTAACTTGCAAACATATACATAATAAAGAAATTAATAGGTTCATTCAGTAGTAGCCAATCGCAATATTTTTTCCATTCATTTTAGTATTTATAGATATTATTTACTAAGATAAATATGGTACTCTGATTTACCATGGCTTATTATTTAATCAGTATTCTACGAATAAATAAAATATTTAATATCTTCACCAGCTTCAAAATCCTCCAATTTCTATTTAATGGTGCTCGTTGTAAGCTTCGCTGGAAAAATCTAAAAATTTATCGTAAATTATATAAACTTTTCCTAGATGGTCAAATGGCTATAATTATTACTAGAGAAAATTATTACTCATTACAATAGAGTTAAGTTTTAGGTGGTTGAATTGGTGGTTTAGAGACAAAAAGAAGAATTGAATAATTCATTTCCTTGACCATTTATTTACAAAATTGCATAATAACTTCTAAAATAAGCTGAAGGATCAGAAGTAAGTTTCATGCACTTCACTATAAATTTCTTCATCTTCCTAATAAAGTATATTTAATATAATAATTTAATCGTATAATATTTTAAATTTCTCTTCACTTAAAAACAAAAAAAAAACCACTTATTAATATTTTCACCTTTTCACTCATTTTTACGCCATATTTTTACTATAACTCTAAAAGGTGTTAAAAATGTTTCCCCTCTGTAAACATAAAGTATTTATACAATATATAAACCTCAGATTGTAATAAAGATTTAAATCTTTGCATTTTTGAATTAGATTTTAAGAAAAGGTGCGTCTTTCTTAAATTATTTTCATTTTGGAGACAATAAAAAATAGGCAACAGATTTCACCAAAACTTTTCATCTTTGAATACATTATCAACAAAATTAATATACAATAAGCAAATTGTATGATCCAATCATACATCTTTTCATTAAAAAATTCATAATCAATTTAATTTCGACTGCTGAATTTCAATATAATCTTATAAATTTCAAAAAAAAACGAATTAATTTCTTCATATTTAATTCCAAATTAAAAGAAAATATAATCTTGTATTAATTAAAAGATTTTCATTACTATGGTCATTAGTATATTGAGTTCAAATTATGATATTGTTTTCATAAAGATGAATAAGATTTCAAACCTATAGTTTTAATTTAACAAATCTATAAATGAATTTATAAAGCCAAATAAATGCATGATTGGCAGTTTTTTTCGTATGGTTTTTAAATATCATACTAGAGGCCATATTTTCAGTGAACTGAACTACCTTTTATATAAGTTAAAAAAATAAATTAAAATACCTGCATTTTAAATACCTGTATTAAATTTTTATATCAAGCTTGCGTTATATTTGTTTTTTTAAATAGCAAAAATAACAGGGCCAACAATAAAAATAAACCTTCAAAATAAACCTTCAAGATTTGCCTAAAATTGTCATCAAAATGCAAAACTTTTTTTTATTATTGTATAAAAAAAACAGCCGGTTTTGGCTACAGTGACAAGGTAAAATCAATATTAAAAATTTAATGTGAAAAACAAAGACATAAAAACTTGAAACATTGAATAAAATTTAATCAAAATTATAAAAGGTTAATATTACTTGTTAATCATGAGATTCATTTGACAAAATAAATCAGCGGGTGAGAGGAAGTTGATATTCTTCAATAATCAGTTATAGTTCATAGTTCCATGAAAATAATATATATTCGGGACTTATAACTAACAAAGGAATTCACATCTCCAAAGCAGTGCACAAGTTCAAATTGCATGGAATTTCCTCGAAGTCGTGGTAAAGAAGTAAAAACTAAGGTACGTAACATAAAATCAAATTATTACCCATCTAGATCGATGCAGAAATGCAGGAAGAGGTAATTGCCTAGTTTTTAATCAGATGAACAAACACGTGGGAATGTGTTTGATCACTGACTCATATTAGTTAACGCGAATTTATTTGGCTATGGAAAGGTACAATGAGATTTGGGGAGAAGAAATAAGGTAACTGTTCTTAGAAGAAAAGGTAAATGGAAGACGATCTAGGAGAGAGATACTGTATAGAAATATGACTTATTTACTTGATGAATAATACTTATCCCATCCATGAATTCGGCGGCAGGGAGAAAATTTACGACTTTACGAAACATATTTAAAAGAAGATGATATAAGCATTCGATATTAGAAATGTTCCCACAGCACTGCAAAATCATAGTCGTCAAACAAACTAACTATACTAAAAAGCGTCGGAGGATTATTAAAGTCGCACCTAATTAAAAAATATCCGGGGCATTTTACCTGATCTGAAGGTACAACGAAGCAATTCTTAACAGAAAAGGAAATTTCGAAACGTAAACCTAAGAAGACCTAGAGGAAAGAAACAGTATCGTATTAACACTTACTAGACGAAAGCAAAACCAAGCACATCTCAGCAACTAAGAATTGCAAAAATTTGATATTCTTCAATAATCAGTTATAGTTCATAGTTCCATGAAAATAATATATATTCGGGACTTATAACTAACAAAGGAATTCACATCTCCAAAGCAGTGCACAAGTTCAAATTGCATGGAATTTCCTCGAAGTCGTGGTAAAGAAGTAAAAACTAAGGTACGTAACATAAAATCAAATTATTACCCATCTAGATCGATGCAGAAATGCAGGAAGAGGTAATTGCCTAGTTTTTAATCAGATGAACAAACACGTGGGAATGTGTTTGATCACTGACTCATATTAGTTAACGCGAATTTATTTGGCTATGGAAAGGTACAATGAGATTTGGGGAGAAGAAATAAGGTAACTGTTCTTAGAAGAAAAGGTAAATGGAAGACGATCTAGGAGAGAGATACTGTATAGAAATATGACTTATTTACTTGATGAATAATACTTATCCCATCCATGAATTCGGCGGCAGGGAGAAAATTTACGACTTTACGAAACATATTTAAAAGAAGATGATATAAGCATTCGATATTAGAAATGTTCCCACAGCACTGCAAAATCATAGTCGTCAAACAAACTAACTATACTAAAAAGCGTCGGAGGATTATTAAAGTCGCACCTAATTAAAAAATATCCGGGGCATTTTACCTGATCTGAAGGTACAACGAAGCAATTCTTAACAGAAAAGGAAATTTCGAAACGTAAACCTAAGAAGACCTAGAGGAAAGAAACAGTATCGTATTAACACTTACTAGACGAAAGCAAAACCAAGCACATCTCAGCAACTAAGAATTGCAAAAATGGATTACTGTGACGAAATAAAAACGACGAAGCAATAATCAAACCTAATTCGAAACGGTGTTCGAAAACCAAAATACTTGCAACTTTAAATATTATACTATTTTCAAAAGCACTGCGGTTAACTATCTATTGTTAAAAAAATTAACAATTTTTGTATTATTTTTTTTATTTAAAAACTATTTTTTTATTGAACATGTTTTTTTAATTTTCTTTTTTGTTTAATTCACCGTTAAATTTGCCCTTTTGTATACTTGTTGCATAAAATATTTTAAATTTCTGCCGAAGGTTTTTTTTTTGTTCACAACAAAACTAAAAAACCTCGCGATTGTAATGGCAAATATCTTGTTGTGTTTGTTTTTCAGTGTTTTTTGAATCTGTATTTATTAAATGTTGCTTTTATTTTATTGTAATTTATAAATTTTATTTTTAATGTAATCGTTTTCACTAATACTATAGTTGCAATTCAAATTCTCTTTTAACTAAATACACCTACAGAAAACTTTTGGAGAGAAAAAGAAACACATTAACAAAATTTTAAAATTAGCTTTTTATGAACACATTGACATGGACGCTCATTTTATTTAAGCTTGTATTTTGAGTACTTTCAGCTGTTTTCAATACAAACGCACAATTTATGATTAGCACACAATCATAAATTATCCAACTTGATCACTTCAAATTGTTAGAATGTATTCGTTACACATAAAGCTCCACTTTTTGTATGTGTACAAGAGAGAACACTTAACATTAAGTTTCAATCTCTTTTAATATTTAAAGGGTCATTTACAGAATAAGGCATTACAACTAAATTAAATATTAAAAAATTAAAAGGAATAATGATTCCATCCAATTTAGGTTTTACTGAAATTTACATCCGAAAAAATATTTCACTAACCCTTCTCTGTTTGCCTTAATTCAAATCCTATCTACAGCTTCTATGCTATCTGCAGCTCCTATTCAATCTACAGCTTCTATCGAATCAACAGCTTTTATACTATCTGGAGCTCCTATTCTATCTACAGCTTCTATCCTATTTACATCTCCTATCCTATCTACTATCTTTTTAGAGTAAAAGTTTAGAAGCTGTAAATAGGAAAGGTTCAACAAAAATAATATATGTCTCTCGACCGCTTCATCAGGACATTGGAAATTCTTATGACATTGAATTCTTTTAAACCCATTTGTCAATTATTATTTTTTTTAATTTTCAGTATTATTTTGTTTCATACATTTTCTTCACTCAGCTTACAATTTCTAACGTCTCGATGATTCTAATCCCGCTATCTCAATTTCGACGTTCATCGTTTCATCGATAGTTTATTAAAAATTACATAATCTCCGACTCTCGAAATTAAATTGTTTCCAGACTTTTCTGTGTTGTGCCAATCGATGTAACCATATCTTAAAAAATATTAACACAAGGTAAGGCCAGGTGAAATATATTAGACACTCTCATTAAAGTATACATTGTGTTTTTTTATATTATTATTTTATTATTAAATTAAAGTTTTTTTTATTTTGACGTATTTTAATTGCGTAAATTTCAAATCATACAAGGTTTAGTGTTTTGTTTTATGTATGTAATCATTGTTAGTTATATTCACCTTGGTTTTGTTATGTTTTTTCGCCATTGTTTTCACCACCATTCAAATCAACAAAACTGCAAAGTGAAGGTAAGCCGGTTTTATTATTTGTTTTATGGAAGTTTTAAACAGATATGAGCATAATTTTAGTAGGTTTTTGCATAATTAATCCATGGTATTTCTTTTTCATTTGTTTCGTTTCCGAATTGACAGTTCAGTATTTTTTTTGTTACCTATTTAAACAACTTTCCAAATGATATGAAACGTAACAAGACCAAAGAAACATTAATAAACACACAATTTAATATAAAATCAAGTTATTCACTTAAAAATTCATGAGTACTAATTACGTTAAAATTTCAATTGCATTTAGTGGTTTATTTTGATAAAAATTTTGTTATAAGCTGTCAAGTTGATTTTTGATTCCGGAAATAAAACATGAAAGGCAGGCAAAAAAATAATTTAGGCAAAAATTTACTGGAAGGTCGGGTTTATTTTAATAATATAAACTTGCCAACTTTTTTTTTTTTTTTTAATTGATTGTTATTTAAACTTTGCTAAAACTACTTAAATTGTGGGCCTTGAGAACTATCTAAATAATGAAATGGCAGTAAAGAACTTGTTAATTTATCGAACATATTATTCAGGTTTATAAGTTTTAGTTAAATTCAATATTGTGAATTATATTTGACTTGTTAAATAATATGCACATTTGTTATTATATAGGTTCCTTCATAATGGTATTGTAATTCTATTGCGGATAATATAGTTCAAGATTGACAGGTATTGATGTAATACTATAGAGTACGTAATTTATGTTTACGTACTCTTGGGTTGGGCATCAAATACTTCTCAGTAGATTCTAAATTTGAAGAACTTTGAAGACCTCCATTAAAAGTTTTAAAAAGGTTTTTTATTTTTACTTTAAAATTTATTAGATGTGGATATTAATAAAAATTTGGCAGCGTGTGCGTCGACGGTGAGACCATTCAAAAACAGAAAGAAAGTAAAACTATCCACAATTTAGGTTTGAAGATTTTTCTATAATCAAACCAAAACAATCTCTTCTGGATCTCAATAATTACTAGGAAGTTTTTGAAAAGACATATGGTATTTGTAAGACAATCTCTTGTCTGTTTTAAAAAAAAAAGCAAACGAAGCTTATTCTATGACGAGCACACTGCATATCAGAAAGCCTTTTAGACTGTCAAACAACTACGGTACTGTTCCGCTTTTTAATTGCATTTACTTAAAACCTATATATAAACCTAAAACTGAATTTCAGCAAAGCCTTTAGACTAATTAGTATAGTTTACTTTCAGAAAGTAATATTGCAGAAGAGAATTTTTAACGAAGACAGGACAAGAAAAATTCGACCAGATATAGCAGCTCTAACTGACTTTAACTGACGAAATGCAATAGTAAGACTTTCAATGACAGAGTCAATTTCAATTAGCCATTGTCCGTGCTCATCGTGGTTGCCTAAGACAAAAGAGTTGATTACTTGATTACTTAAAAGTTGTGCCACGCTTTAATCACTTCTTCTAGGACAGGAGACTCTTCATCTAGGACAGATAGATGTGTACAGATAGTTGCAAATCTCTTTTAATTGAATTTTTAAAAGGCTTTAAACGAATAAATAGTTAAAGTTTTTGGAACACTATCCTTGCAAATGCCAGACGCTCAACCGGAACCACTTTCGCACAATCTTGTAAGTTCCATCGTCTTTGATTGTCGACTATCTCGTTGATTAAATTCTTGATATGTTCATAATTTTTTATCTTTTTTCTACATTCAATCTTTCTTCAATGACGATTGATGTAAGAATAATTTATCTTATAATTATTACAACTTTTTCATGTAGTTTCTAGAATAGTCTTTATTCAATTTCTACAGTTTTTAAACTACGAGACAGCGAAATAATCAATTTTTTTTATGTCTTAATATTAAAATATTTCTAGCAAGCTATTCAATCAAGAGAACTCCAACGACATTTCACCAACTTCAATCAAAATTGTTTACATTATTTTTTAGCATTTAATCAAGGCGTCATTCCACTGCCACTGTTTCACTGTTGAACGTGATTGTTATCATAAAACAGTAAAGCACTCTGATATGAAGTCATTTATTTTGAGTTCTTGAATAACAGTATCCATCCGTCAAGGATTTAAGTTCAACGTCTTCGATTTTAATATTTAATTATTAAATTTGTTAAGACACCATTATTCAATGTTTTTGATTTTTTTTTTAGTTTTATCACTAAATATTAATATAAAGCACTATTTTTTTTTATTTTCTTAATGATATCAACACCTGATGACACGATACGCCTAATCAATTCACAATAAAATATATTTTTAATGCACAAAAACGTTTTATATTTTAACATCCGGAATTTTATTTTATATAAACCATAAATTTGATAGCTTTCAGTATCATAAATGCCATTGATATGTCAAATATAATTAGAAGATTCCAATACGCATAACAACAGAAATCGATAACATTCAATGCAATCTGCTACATTTAAAATATTTTAATATTAAATTTCCACAAATTATAATTTTTTTTTTTTAATTTATATATTAAAATTTTAACGTATAAAATATTATATGGGAGGCATATGATAAAAAATTGTAAAAATGAATTCACATTTGCTAACTAACTTCTTTTTCATCTGTTACCAATGCAAGAGACAGTTTTAGACCTAAGGTATAACAGAATATATTCAATTCTATTTGTTTTTATAATTCTACCTACTGTAATTATTTTGAAAAAATTTATAAATTATAATTAGTGAAATTTTAATATATGTTTTATATCTGTGAGTTGTAATAGTAAATTAAATTATTTATCTAAATTTCGTTATGCGTATATTAATGTAGAATATTACTTAATTTTTGCAATTTGACAAATGACAAATGCTTGCGGAATTGTATCGAACCACAGGAAATATTTTTCCTTTTGAGTTATGTTTAGTAGGGCTCTAAATTCGAGCCTGTTGCTCCTCAAATGTAATATTACCACTCAAACTAATGTATTCAGTCTATTAATCAAAAAATTATGTTCTTAACATACCACTAATTGCTAAAACTTTTTTAAACTTTTTTTTTTATTCCAGGTTAAGATTTTTAGGAATGTAAAGGTATATGTGTATGGGGCGTTCTACTTTATGGAGTTGAAACTTGGATCTTAAAAAAGGGTATTTATTAATCAATAAACTGGAAGCCTTTCAAATGTGGCTCTATAGAAAAAAAAAACTCAGAATTTCGTTGGTAGATCCTATTACAAGTATTGAAGTTCTTCGAAGAATAAATAAAGGCCAACATCTTTCTACATATATAAAAAGAATAAAAATATAATTTTGTGAACATGTGATGCGAGGTCAAAAGAACGAGCTCCTACAGCTTTTAGTGCAAAGTAAAATTAAAGGTTAAAGAGGATTTCGTCGATAACAAAAGGCTTGGTTATGTAATATGAGAATACTGGACAGGTGTATTAAATATTGATGATTTGGTACACATAACGATGGATCGAAATGAATACAGAAGCACTTTATCAAAAATTTAATCCGACCTCCCGATAAATATGTAACCGGTAACACTAACCAGTAGTGGAAATAGACATCAAAAATAGAAAGGTATATAACCTAGACCAGTAACTATTGTCTGAATGACGTCATTTATCCAGCGATTCACAATAAACACATTGGAATTAGATTTGACGCAGTAGAACCTGACCGATTGTGTAAAATTTTAGCATTTCTGGAATCCCAACTTACTCAAGTTTAATACGTGAAATTCGTTATAATTTAAAATAAACAAATCTAAAATAAAATCGAAAAAAAGTATGTAATAAAAAAATTCCGCTCTTATTTTTTTTTTCTATTTTTGAACAAAGATAAAAAAAATTTCACTTTTTTTTTTATTGCAATAATTTATATGCGTATACTCATAAAGACCATTTTCTAATCATATAATATAAAATATTCAATGCAATATTAATAAAATAGAAAAAAAACATTTTAATGTTTAAAAAATAAAACCGGTCGCCATTTTAAAATGACACAAAAAAAAGAAACAAAAAATTTGCATATCAACTGAATTTTATAAGCAGAATTATGCCTGTTCTTTTGTTTCGATTCAAAATTATTTTGCCTTTGAAATATTTAGTCTTCAAAACTGAAAAGTATTTTGGGACAAATTTTAATACATATATATACACATTAATTTACATACAATCATACATTTAAATATTTAAATTTTCACCCCAATTTTTTCTTTATCTAGTACTCGTATTTTTCTATATTTTTTAAATAAAGCATGAAAGTACGCAAATATGTAAAAAAAAAACCATCCGGGAACATGCAAACATATTTGCACCCTAGTTTTAACAAATTCCCAGAAAAAAAAAAACTAGAAATTCATCAAAACATTAAATAGTAAAAAAAATACCTTCATTGGAACAGAAAATACAAAATTTAGTTACCGATTTCCTTCAATTAAAAAAAGGTAATTTAAATTTAGTAGCAGAAGTTAGCAATTCGATATTTATAATACTCTGGAATTCCTCTAAAAGAAACTCCACAGAAATTCTGGCCTTTTCCAAAAATGAACATAAATTGCTTATTACAAAAAGTAAGTCTCCGAAGACTTACAAGAAATTACAAAATAAAGTCTCCGAAGAAATTGAAAATTAAATCGATTTACATTTAAAAGTTTTTAAAATTTTCAAACCTATTTAAATCTAACTCCATTTTAAATCTACTTAAACTAATTCTGATATTATATTTCTACTGTGCTCTGTATAAATTGACAGTACTTCTTCCCAACTACCATTAGTTAGATATATTCAGGTAGAACTTCCAACTAGAACTCTGAAGTTAATAGTAATTTGCACCTCCAAATTTGGGAACATATTACCACCTTATGTGTTTCCAAATACTTATGATTTATAGAGAAGTACACTTATTCCTTCTAGGTTTTCCATTCAACTTTTAATGGAAATTATGACCCATCACTACTATCTGCCATTATACTGCGCAAGCAGGTGGTGTGCTTATCCTATTATTTCAAAATGTTTTGATATAAACTTTTAAAACAAGTTGTAAGCTTTTATAATTAATAAACTTTATAGAACTTACACTTTTATAAACTTAAATTTTTGTGAGTTTTATGGAAAACCACAACCTATTGACCTTCTAAAGGTATCAATAATACTTACACGTTTTTACTTCACTTCCGATATAATTTATACAACTTTTTTATTTATGCATTCATTTTTGGTTAGATTGCGGTAATACAAAAACATGTTTCTACATTTACTTTAACTTTTTCAAAAAAATTGTTTAATTTAATAAATCACCTCAATCATTTTAAAAGTAGAACCTTACATAAATAATACTTTAAATCACTGTCAAAACTTATCCATTTTTAAATTTAGAGGAACTCCAAATATTGGCTCGAGCTCATAAAAATATAGAAGAAATCTACACCTCTCCCGGAACAATTTTTTCCTCCATCATTTGTAACCACAAAAATACAATTACCTTTAAAATTTTGCATTGAGAAAAGTTAGTCCAACTTCAATTGTGTTTCATTTTTGTAAAATCTTCGTTGCTTCGAGGCTAAGATTATATGAAAATTTATTTTAGCAGATCTCCAATTATTGGTTAAATTCATAAAAGTATAGGAAAAATCTACACCTCTTCCGGAACGTTTTTTTCCTCCATCATTTGTAACTACAAAACTACAATTATTTTTAAAATTCTGATTTCAAAAAAGTTAAATTAACTGCAATTTGTGGGTCAGGTGCCAATTAGAAAAATTTGTAAAATTTTCCTTGCTGCGAGGCCAAAATTGCTAGGAAAAATCGATACCTCTCCCGGAACATTTTTGTCCTTCATCATCTGTGGCCACAAAAATACCATTTCTTTTAAAATTCGGAATTCAGAAAAGTAGATCTAATTGCAATTTGTGGATAAGCTGGTTGGTAATTAGAAAATGTTGTGAAACCTTTTTTACGTCGAGGCGAAGATTGTATGAAAATTTATATTAGAGAAACTTTAAATATTGGTCGAGTTCATAAAAGCATAGAAAAAATCTACATCTCTTCCGGAACGATTTTTTCCTTCATCATTTGTGACCACAAAAATACAATTACTTTTAAAGCTCTGCATTCTAAAAAGTTGAACTAACTGAACTAACAATTTGTGAATCAGCTGGAAATTAGAAAATTTGGTTAAACCTTTTTTGCTTCGAGGCAATGAGTTCAATCAACTCATCATTCATTAAGATTAAATATGAGATTTCTAATACTAAGTTTTTGAAGAATCTAATAATATTCTCGGGCTCCATGACTTTTTCTTTAATTCGTTCTAGACAATCCATTGAACTTTTAGACTAAATGGAACTATTATATATCACTAATTTTGATTTTAATGTTTAAACTTTTGTTCACTAATATATTTTTGTTTTTGAATTCCTTGTAATAAAATTTTCATATACATAATTCAGTTAGCTTCTGGAATTCAAGTGTCGTATCAACTATCGAAAGTTTCATCTGCGTTTAAAATTTCAGCTGCATGTGTTCTGCACAGTTTTTATATTTGTAAAAAACAGAAATTTTCATAATTATACTGCCTTTACATTTAGGTGCATATTATTTTATCTATTGTATGCACCAAAATTTTAAACTTCTTTTGTTTTATTGGTCTTTTGGGACACTTCTTTTTGTATTACATGAAATTTGTTTAATATCTTTAGTAAATTATTTAAAAATAAGAAAAAAGACATTTAGTTCAAAGAATTGCCAATTGTTTTATTATTTTTTTACTATATAACTATGATTTTATATTAGTAATTTTTAAAATCCATGAGTTGTAAGCCCCAGTAGTTGTATTGGCAGCAGATTAAATTCCCAGCAGTCAATGAAACACATTCCTTTATCCAGAAAAAAAAACTCTTGATTTTTTTTTAATACACAGAAACCACTCCACGGACTTTATACTTTACTTAGATTTTAAATAAAATTAAAATTTTACAAAAATAATAGAATAAAATTAAAAAAAAAAAAAAAAACTTATTTTTATTGCAAAGAAAAAATTTTACAGCAAATTTTTTTGATTTTTATTTACATATATTTAATCTATTATGTGTGTTCATTTTCAAGTTTCTTTCAATTTCTACTTTTGTCATTTCTTTTTTTTTTTGCCTATTTCTTTCTTTTTTTTGTATAAAATTTAAATAAAAAACTTTCTATTTTCTCTCTGTCTTATTTAAATTATATACACTTTAATAAGATACTGCTGCTATGCAACCCCAATTATTAGATAAAAAAAAAAAAAAAAAAAAAAAAAAAGCAAAAATGTGCTTTCAAAACATACATAAATTCATGTATGCATACTTTAAGATTCGAACAGCAGCTACTGTTTAACACATAACTCATATATCCCTTTTCATTATATAGGACTTTTTATTAAATTTTTCCATTTAAAAATAAAATCAAATATATATATAAGGACTCTCTTCCTCATTTTAGAAAAACTAACTGTAAATTTTTCCAAAAACAAAAAAGGGGGAAAATATATGAATGACAGAAAAAATCTGCATGCGGCACAATTCAAACTGTTCTATTTGCTAAAAAGATATCACCATTATGAACATGTTATCATCATCCAATACATCTATATATTTGAATTATACGTTGATTGTACATTAGGTATGTATATATTCAAAGGAAAACAGTTAGATTTTCTAATTTTTAAATAAAAGAGAAAGATATATTGTAAATATTATAGAAAATGGTACAATATACGCTTTTATATGCATGTCATACGCAAAATTTAAAAAGCAAAAAAATTTTATAAATATGTACAAAGTAAAAAAAGGACGAAAAATATTTTTCCCCCCTACCTTTTTTCGAAAATTATGTATAGGTATGAATATATATATATATATATGGTAAGTAAATATATTTATATATTCTCGTATATATATAGTACTCATTCATCGTTCAGAGGTTTGGTTTAATGTTATTATGCAATTTGCAACACTCTTAACTCATATTATTATTATAACTAGCAAATTCAATGTATGTACTATGTGTGTATGTATATATATGTACATAATAATATAAAGATCTGAATAAAAAGGATATCCTTGTGGGAATAAGTATATGAGTATTATAGTTACATGTAATTCAATAAGAATTTATTTCTGGTTAGGGAACAATTGAATTTAAGATTCAGGATTTGAATTTTTGCATTTTTACATTGATTTTCATTCGTTAAAAAATATATACATATATAAAAATTAAATTTTTTCAACTATGTGTATAGGAAAATCGAAGAATTGAATTTTTAAATTAAATAAGGGATAATATATTTATAAAAAAAAAAAATTAAACACATTTTGATTTGCGAATATTTTGCGAATATATAATACCCTGAATTATATTGCAAATTGGGGTTGTAACAACATCCCTTTTGTATATTTTGACAATTTTGTCAAAATGAAAATGGCGACTTTTTCAAATGCTAAAATGGATATGACATGTGAATTTGGATGCACATTCATTTGATGTACGATTTGAAATGAGAAATTGAGTTTGAATTTGATTATAATGGGCAGAAATAAAACACTTGTTTGGCTTGTTTTTTTTCAGTTTTTATATATTTTAATGCGGAAGTTCTTCTGCATCCAGGATAATATTTTGACATCTGTAAAGAAAAAAAATAAATAAAGATTAGTACTGTAATATATTTTTTATTATTTATTATATATATTATTATATATATTATATATAAGGTATTAATGTTTTTGAAAGAATGCATATTGTATGCTGCAGTTATGGCACAAGATGCGATTTTATTGACGTAAAGCGATTAATTAAGGAATCTGCATATGAAAATTGTGACATTAACCTGTCAATTTTCAAGAAGTTTAATCTACATACAACAAATTAAATTAGGTAAAAACCCTTAGATGTATTCCAGCTTTATTGACCTCAGTGCATATGCCTGCAGCCTGTATATTATTTTTTTGCGTATATTTAAAATAATTTATTAGGAAACAGTTTCTGTTTAGAATTTAATCGGTTCCTAAAAATGCTCTCATTTTTAAATAATTGCCAATGTTGAAAAAACTAGATTCTTAATATAATTTTACACAATTCATCAATTGTAACATAAAATAGAAACGGTTGCTGCATGCATTATGAAAATTTTTTTTTTTTAAATACGTGCTGTTTTCTGACGTTATTTGGTTATAACTGTTTTTTTTTTTTAATTTTAAAACGCTAAAATTAAAAAGAAGCGGAATTCAAAATTGAACGATATTTCCCCCTCTTCAAAATTTTGTTATTCTCTACAAAGAACAATTTCTTAAATTCAATTTCTTAAAAAAAGTTATAAATTATCATTTCTTTTTTGCAACAAAGAAAAAAACTGAGCAGAACACAATGATTAATTCGTATGCAAATTACGTAAACCGAATTTATTTATGCGTGTATACATATTCAATATATTTATATATATACAAACACATATTATTATAAATTAAATGCTTGCACAATATTTTTTTTTCTCCATCTAATTAATTCAAAAATATTTAATTATATACATATATATATATATATATATATATATATATATATATATATATATATTTTGCTAGAAACGGTATTTTAAAGGATATGCAAATTATCTTCTGATCCTGATGCGTTATTCTTTACACACACATTTATTTTTATTATTGTTGTTGTTATTTTTTTATTATTTTGGGCTACGTGTGCATTTTTAATTAATTCATAAAAAAAAAAACAAAAAATTATTCTTAATTTGATTGTAAAAAATTTTGAAGACCAGATGAGCACATCCGAATATTTTTTATAAGAAAGTAATAAGAGATTGAAATCATTTTATCTAAAGGGTTTAAATATTTTGAATTCGTGGGAAAAATTTGATAATTTGCAGGTAAAATGCCATGCAATATATAGATAAATTTTTGCATTTGCATATTATTTCCTAATTATACGAATTTTATTCGTTTTTTGTTGTATGAAATTGTATTAAATTGATTTTAATAGAGGTCCTTTGACATATAGGTTAATGTCATTTTTGCATCTTTTATCTTCAGAAAATGTGACAATAAATTTAATGTTTGAATGATAATCATTTAAAAAATTATGCAAATTATTATTTAATACCCGAAATTTTTAAGATTCTATTCAATTCAAAAGAAAATCAAACTGATAAATAAATATATATATATATATATATATATATATATATATATATATTGGTGATCGTTACTACTTAAAAAAACAGTTGTGTATACGTGACTATATAATTGCTCATAGTTATTTTATAACTTACGGAAGGAATGGAAGATACGGTTACTTTATGCAGTCGTCGCCTCTAGCGGATTCGTTTGACATTTAAATAACTCGAGTTATAAAATACAAAACGCAGCAAGAAGCACTTTAATGGGTCGACGCTGGAGTCAATAAATTTATTTAAAATTAACTCAAAATTTAATTTCATTAGCCATCTGAGTGATAGCTCAGTGGTAAGAGTGGCGGCTTCGAAAAAGCCTCGGGTTCAAATCCTGGTCAGATCATATATAATAAAAAAATATAATTTATAATTGATATCGTAATAATTTATATCATAATATAAAATAAATTTAACTGCCCAACCTGAAAAGGAAAGGTGGATTCACTCACTTATCAAATTGTATGTAATTAGCCAAATTGCCACAAGGTGACGCTATCTTTTTGTCAAAGTGACGTTATCGTTTTCCAAACCAAACATTGATGCGAAAACTTGGCTAATATTTTATTTAAAAAGCAATGCTAGAGGCTATTGAGTAATTGCATTATATTTAAATAACAATTATAAATTTAATTATATATATTCTAATATTGATGTATATATATTCTAATAGAGCCATAAACATTTCTAATTTACTACAAACAAATCCTGAACAAATATTACATCAAACAATTAATTGTATTGATATTTCCTTTCACATTCAAAGAGTTCTTTCCATGCTATATGTATATCCTGATTCCTGATTGTTAATAAATTCTTCCTTCCTCAGTTATACAATTTCCAACCAAATGTATATAGGAACATAGGTATACAATATACATATATATTAACGCAAAAGTCTCTTAACAACCAAATAATCCATCCAACAAGTTTCTATACAATATATAAAAAAAATCAAATAAATTTCTATGTTAAACTTTCTTTTCCTTTAAATCCTTTCATTTGCTTTCTCTTTCACTTCAAACAAAATCTTCAAAAGTACATTCTCTCATCACATCCTAACTAATTTTGTACTATTATAGTTTTCCTGTTTTTTTTCTTCTTTTTTTTCCTAAAGGGTTACCAAAGACAGCAGGAATAGCCGGAAATTTGCATATCATTTAAACAAAAAAAAAATAATAATGTAAAGAAAGATAAAAAGGAAATAGCATCAGGATAGCATCGACAACTTTCACTTCAATTCACACAAAATTTCCTTAAGGAATATACACGCATACATGGACAAATTAATATAATAAATTATTAATAAAAAAAATTTCTACGTGTATTTGTATTGGTGATTTGTGGGAAAAAAAATTCCTTTGCATAAATTTTTTTATTTAATTTTTATTTTGGCCAACAAAAAAAAAGGAGCAAATAAATATGCAAAATAGTTTTTACGCAAACATTATAAAGGCTGCAGATAAAATTTATGCTAATTCTTTTTTTTATGATTAAATTTAAAGCAAAATAAAAATAAAAAAACAATAGTTTGTATAGATAAAGATATTCTGAATCTATTAAAAAAAAATTTAAATATTTATTTTCTCACGATTTTTCTTTCTAAAGGAAATCTGTTTTAAAATTGCATAACATTAGATTAACATTAGACTATAGAAAATACATAAAAATTATTGATGATAGGGAATTAATCGATTTTTGTTAGGAAGACAAGGATTTATATTAGGAAGACAAGGCTTAACATATATTTTGTTTGTGATTTGCACTACACATAAACAGAAAAGGATATTTGATCTAACCAAAAAAAATAATAATTAAAGCACTATGTGAAATGAAATTTCGAAATAAAATTATGCTAATGCTAGGTTTTTTTATGCAAACTACATTTTTTATTAGATTGGCTTTTGAGAACCTATTGATTTTTTTCGAAGAAGAAACACTTAATCAAATTGAGAGTTGAGATTGATAAAAAACGTCAGTTATACAGTCAGGTAATATTTAAAAAAAAAGTAACCGACTTTTGAATTACATGAAATATATAGAGCTTCTTGTAATAACTACTAGTATAGACAAAAACTCTTAGAATAATTTTTTATTATGTAAGTATATTTGTTATATTTATTATATAAGATTGTTAAATTGACAAATCTGTAAACTGAATGTTGCTCTGCGAATTTTTTCGAGATTGGTGAACGTAAGGAATTACCCAGGATGGTGAGTTAATGTCAGAAATGTATAGGTAATATAGATTAGTTTGCTGAAAATAGATAAGTGGACCAGCTAGGATTGTAGCTTATTTTTAGAGGACAATTGGTGGAATACCGTCCAGAGGTTGAAGGACCAGCAGATTAGTGAACAAAAACGCCTTTAGAACTTTATCAGCAATAAGTGGACGAAAATATATTTTTTTAAGACTGGGATCCACCAGTGCATTGACCGGAGGTAAGGAAGTTATTGCTACCAGCAGTGTTGAATTGTCTGTGAAGATTTTTGCAGGCAAATTTGCCTCATTTTCGGGGTCTGTAATACCAGATTTATTATAAATCTGTGAAGAAATTTAAGATGAAGTGAAGTTGTTGTTTTCATTTTGAAAGTGCCCAAAAATTTTGCTACATTTTGGGAAGCGAATTACTTTTTCCCTTATTTAACAATCATAACTGAATTTTTTTCTGTGTTAGAGCTCGTTTACAACTTTTACTAAATACTTTGACAGACGTTTAGGTTTTCTTTTGTTGAAATGGTTCTTTTCACAATTTCTGACTTGCAAAAAATATATTGAAGATCGTTTCCAAATTACTGGCTTTACCAGCTCTCTCTAGCTCTGCTCTTACATCTTACATTCCTAAAAAACGCTCTTAGCCCTTATTCAAACGTACAATAATTTGTTATAAACGAATCCCGTTCATGGGCATTTGTGTAAAAAGAAGCAGTCCCAGATCTAATGTAATGATTCATCGGCAATTTACACATTAGTCATTATAGTATGTATGTGGTGCAATTAAAAAATTTGTCTAAATTTATATGCTAATAATAACTCAGACCCGTACAATTAATTTTGTAAAAATTTTATTTAAAATAAAAAAAAACTAATATTATTTTTCATTGCTATTTGTATTTCCCCCTATTTTTTATTTATTAATATCTTATTTTGTTTTTAGTTTTTTTTTTATAAATAATCTAGATTCTAGAACAACCATGTAATTTAATTTTGCATAAAGAAAATTAAAACAAAAAACAACAAATAGTTTTATTAAAAAAATTTCCATTATCAAAATTTAAGTTCATCATAATAATTAATGATTGTGAAAGGAAATAAAAAAAAAATATTAAATTTAAAATGAATGAGTTGTCATTCAAAACTACACCAAATAATTCCAAAAATAATATAAATTTTTTAAAATAAAATAAACACTTAAACAATCGCACTATTTTTGATGGAATTTTAATGATTGCAATATTTATCAACAATAAAAATTTGGAAAAAAAATATAAAGTTTATCACTTTGTAAATGAAGTTTGAGGTCAAAATATTTAAAACGATTTTAATCAGCCGTTCAACAATAAATTAAAAGAATTGTAATAAAAAAAAAATAAAATTTCATTCAATGAAATCACACACTGTAAAAATGATCGCTTAATGATCGCTTATATTGAATATGAACTTATTATTCCACTGATTTTTGTTTTTTAGCCAATGATTGTTTTTATAATATTTATAGTTCTCCCCTATAAGTTCAATTTCAAGTCCAAATCTAACTTTAATATTCTATCAGAAAGGCAAAATATTTAATGAATTTCTAAAGCGATTTGAAATTTAAAGCGAACTAACGTTTATTTTGCAAGTCATTATTTTGTAATTAAAAAAAACGCATTTTTTTCGCAACTGTTTAATTTTCTAACATACTCAAAATTCGCAACTGTTTAATTTTCTAACATACTCAAAATTAAGATTCTAAGATCACGAGGCGAATATGCGGTCTAGCGTAAAGGCGATAAATTAGAAAAGGCAAAATGAAACATAGGCGACTGCGAAAATAAACGCAACACTGTGCCTATGTCAGATGAAAAATTCTAAAATAATATAAAATACAAACACAATGAGCACTAACGCTATCACGCTATTTTGTAATATATTTGCGCTCTTGATATTTAATTTATTGTTTTTATTTAAAAAAAAAAATTATAATTTTGTTATTTTGGAGCAATTTTTAAATTGTGCTGGCGTAAAGGCCATTGGCACCAATTTTCAATTTATTTTATTGCTTTTTACTATTTGTATTTTTGTGTTAGTATATGTTGTTATTTATGAATTTTTATTTGGAAATACGAAAATTTAGTTGTTGTTTTTTTTTTATATTTTCGTAAACAATTTTAATACTTATCTGTTTGCAATAATTTTATGTTGACTTTTATTTTCATACGCACCAAATGCACACATACAATAAGAAATTTATTAAAAATATATGATTGAAAATTGGGAAATTAAATTTTATTACATATTTTGTTTATAGAACACATACATATACAATTTTAGACAGTTTATAGCTTTAGTTGTTTTTATTATTAGTTATTGTTAATTTTGATTAAATGAACTTTATATTAATTTTTCTTTATCAATTTTGTTGATTTTAAATATTACCTACAATATAATGTGTATTATTTTTAAGTAATTAAAGTTAATTGCAGTTTATTTTATACATATATATGCTTGATTAGTTTCAGCATAATTTAGTTTTGTAAATATATTTACCGATACTCAATTATTCAGACAGATTATAGACGCCTTAAAATAAATAAATCTACCAAAAAAATTATTTGCACTTAATTGCAATGATTTATTAGTTAAATATATAAATGGTGTAAATATACGTGTTCTATTTTAAATTCTATAGGCTAACTTCAAAACCTTTGTTAGGTTTTAATCTTTAAAATCTTATATAGCCCATTAAATTACATACATATATAATATTCAATATATTCAATATGTAATATGTAAGTTCTAAATTGATCTTAAAATGTTTTGAATTAAGGGAGCCGTATAGAAAATCCAGAATAGCATTTTGTATTGCAAATTTGGTGTAGAATTTACAGAATCTGCTACATGAAGAAGAAAGAATTATATTTATTGTTGCCAGTACTACGGTCGGAGTAGGTGCTGAGCGTTCACAATGCACAGGACACTGTTTTCCTGTGATCCTCGAGCAATTTGGCATTGAGGGGATATTAAGACTTAAAAATTAAAAATTTACTGTTTTTATAAGTAAGCAGTAACTTAGTCAGCAGTGTACCTATATATTTCCTAAATAAAACGTTAATATTGAAGCTCCAGCATTATATTTCGATCAAATATTCAGTATGAAACACTATATCATTTTGAAAATTGGCTTTTTTAAAAACCCTTTGGTTTTTTTCAACACTTATTTTGATTAATCTGTGATTAATCTCTATTTGAGCTAATTGAAAATTTAATTGACAGTGACAGTTTAACTTTGACAAGAACCTAATGCAAAAATACATTTTCAAGTTTAGTAGCCATTTATGTAGTTCTGCATTAAACTTCTCTCAGGACCTTTTTGGAAAGTCTAGTCAACAAGTACAGGTATATCTATCTTTTTTCACTGTGTATATATTCCTTTAATATAAAAGTATTCTCAAAAAATAAACATTTTCAAAATTAAACCATTAATATAGTTCTTTTTTAATTTTCTTTAATTTATCATTATTTTTTTAAAAACAAAATTTTATTAATTTAAACCCCTTTTTTTTGTTGAATATTGTACAATCATATTAAGACAACATTCGATTTTTTTTTTTGTGATTTAAATGTAAAAAAGTGCATATAATGATACCAAGCCTAAAAAAAAGAAAACCAACAAAATATAAACATATATAATCTTTTAAATTTATATAGAAAAAGAAAACTATGATCAACATATTAGAATTAAAATTTTATGGGTACGAAAAATTAATGAAATGTAAAAATAAAATTCGAAGAAAAATCAAATCTATATAATATTTTTTACATAAATTTTACATACATATACCTATATGTATATTTTGTTTCTTTAAATTTTAAATTACATAAAAATTTATATATATATATGTATCCGTGTATGTTTAAATGCAAACGAAATTAACAAACAAACATTAATTTTAAACATTTAAAAAAAAAATATAAACTTGAATCTTCTCAAAATGTTAAATAATATTACATACAACCAAACATACAAAAAAATTAAATGATGCTGTACTATTCTTATATACAAATTCATGGTTACAATCTGACACAATTTATATGTTACTTTTTCCTAATAATTTTTTTTAAAATTGTATATATACATATACATATATATAATATCCACCACGGATTTGGACAAAAAAAAAACTCAAAAAAAAAATTTAAAAATAAAAAACATAATAATTTTCTCATAAAAATTTTTTTTTTTATAAAATATCATTCATTAGCGCATTAGAATTTATAAAAATTCATATAACAACTTTTAAAATGCAACAAAAAAATCAAAACCCCAAAGAACACAAGAAAATAGAAAAAACAAGAATGACAGAGAGCAAAAAAAAAACAAAATGTTCCAAAATGTTGAATGCACCACACCTCACTTTTTTTTTCAATAATGATAATCAAAATATAAAATTTCTTCGAATTCAAAAGTATTTTCGCCTTGCATTGCAACATTACACAAAATAGTTACATATATACATACAGCAGAACCTGAATATCAAAAAAGCATCCACAATACTATATACATCTATATATATACTTATTTAAAATTTTCCAATGACCAAGTGTACAACAAAATTTACTTCACGAATTTGTTGTGCATTTAATTGATAACATGCACACACATTCAAAAAATGGGTCTATGACACTTTACTGAAAAAAAGTCCCAAATGATTTAATATCTTGAAAAAAAAAATTCCGAAAATTACAAAATCCCGGATGATTTAAAATCTTGAAAAAAAATCCCGAAAATATCAAAATCCTGAATTACGAAATCTTATTCAAGTTGGGTACCTACGAAGGTTCCAAAAAAAACTTCCACTTTTATATATGTACATATTTAGTAAAAGTCAAATATAAATACTCTGGAAAAAGCAGCGTTCCTGATTTTGTATCCAACTCCGGAAACCTTCCTAACTTTTTTTTTTATAAATAACAAGCTAACAACAAAGCATTTAAGATAATAGAGCTGCCGCCCACAAACCGAAACTAAACAAATTATTGGAACCCTGATTTTGTATTTAACTCAGAAATCCTTCTAACTTTTTTTAATAATAAGTTAACTCCAAAAATGTGGGCAGGATTTATGGTTATTAGTATTTTGTTTTCGTGATTTTGGAACATTCGGTATTTTTTTGTACAAAATTAAAATTCGAGATGTTTTTTGGTAAAATGTCATGCACTCTCCCAAAAAATTCTAAGACACAAAAGATCCCTTTTTATTTTGTATAAAAATTTTTAAAAATTACAAATTTCTCTATTTTATAAAAGACTTTCTTTGTCCATTTAAATGTTAATTTTATTTCTACTTATATAAACTCAATTTCGCCTTAATAATATTACATGGCGACAAACAATATACATATGTATCTACTATTTTGTATATTATATATTTATATATCTTATGCAAGATTAAAACTCAAAAAATTCTTTATTTTTTCAATTTAAAATGAACAAAATCAAATAATTTTCAAATACAGCAACATTTATTTACAGAAAATCTCTTCTACAAATTATTTACAGCAACATTTTTCTACTTTATAAACGTCAATTCACTTCTTTCATTTTCAAATGTCAAATTTTTTTACTTTTCTAATTTGTATGTTTTTTGTGTTGTTGTTAAATCATTTTGTTTTTTTTTTTTTGCCACATTCCGCGTATATAATATTGAATGTAACAAAAAATCTGAAAATTCTTATTTTGGTATAAAATAAGAAAATTGTTTTTTTTTTTTTCAGAATTTGACTTTTATATGACCCTGAAAAATCGTAGGTTAACGAACCCACGCATTAAAATCTGGTTTATAAAAATTTTTTAAACGCATTTTACAAACACACATACAATGAAAGAAAAAGGAAAAATTTAAAAAAAAAACACAACAACAACAAAATGATCAGCAATGTTACTTTTTTTCAATTTTGGATCGTAAAGTAAAAACAAGCAACAGCAGCAATAGCAACAACAACAACAGCAACACAAAGAGTATAATAATAAAATCAAACGAAGAAAAATGCATTTTTTTTTTTAATAAATACGATCTTTCTAATGTTCTCATGTTTTTTTTTTGTATACATGTGTATGGATAAATATATGTTTGTATACATATCTATACACAGTTTCTTTTGCCGTCCCATGTTCCTACAAAAAATACTTAAAAAGACTCTTCAATCTTCAGTGCACAGCAGAGAATTCACAAAAAAAACATGAAAATTAAAAAAAAAAAAAAAAATTAGAAAAAAAAGTGTGCACAAACAAAAAAAATTTCGAGTCCCGAATGATTTCGTAATGAATAAAATAAATAAAAATTTTAGAAAATTACTAACAAAAAACATACAACAAATGTATAACGATTTGAGTATATCTGACCTGAGAGTTCAAGAATGCATAAATTTTATAATTCCTCTGCATAGTGTAGTGTATGTATGTATGTTTATACGTAAATTTTATGTTTATAGAAAAAAAAATTTGAATCCGCACATTAAATACAATTTGTATTTGAAATAAAAATTAGATTCTCTTTTTAAAGATTCTTATAAGTTATAAACGAATAGAAATAAATGGAATTACAAAAATGATAGTACCAGGAATAGTTTCTGGCAATTATTTTTGAGCACAAACCCAAAACTAGTGTTTAGATCGAATATTTGATGAGAGAAAGTAAAAGAAGCCAACTTATAAACTTTTCTGTAAATCTGTTAATTACTGCAATATGGAAATGTTTCAACAACTTATAGTATTAATTTGTGTCTTATTGTGTCCCAGATGAAGAACCATATTCCTTCATGTGGGTTCCTTAAATATAGTAATAAACTGAGATACTTCAGCTTTTACCGATCCGATACTTAGAAAAAAGGTGTTATTAAATAATTGTTTATTATTTCACTGCTGTTTAACTTTTGTTCTAATGGATCGGAATTTGAATGGGAGCAAGTTGGTGCATCCATTTAAATAATACAACTGAAGTAAATTTAGAAATATAAAATAAAAATAAAACAAGTTTCCTGTAATGTTCATATGCTGGAAGCTAATTTATTTATTAAGTAACACAATATTAAGAATCTTATAAGTTCTATCAGAAGTATTAGAACATAGATCTAATTTTCAATTTTGTATCAACATTCAGACTGATTACGTTACCAACCTTATGCAAGAGGATTTAAAATTGAAAAAAAGGAATTAAAACGGCGGAAACGTGCTGCGATAATGTAAAAATGGTTTACGTCATACTTTATGATTAGATTTTCGGATAAAAGGACCTCTCACTTAAAGATACCGATTCGAGTTTCAGAAACGTTTGGGTTTCCGAACTATATTAGTTGAATACGAAATTATTAAAATCAATTAATGATTCTCTAATCAGTTAATCCCCTATTTATTCCGTTTTTCAAAACAACCCCCACTTTGCTATTTCGACCTACATTTACTGTACTTATTATACTTTCATCACCTCTTAAGTATTTTTTAATTTTACTATAAAATTATTTTTGTTTTACTCTTATTTACAGATTCAGGTTAACGTAAATAGTAAAGATTTGACTGCAATGGAATGGCCTATAACCCATATGTAAACCCATGTGCTCTAGGTGGCTCGACGAGAAACAGCAGAAAATGATCTTAGAACCTTAACTAGGAACAGGTTAAACTTGTTACCATGTTCAACATTGCAAAACTTACCCAATTCCATGAAGAAAAGGTTTCATGTAGTATTGCCTCTAAAGAAGGGCTAATTATAAAAAGCCCTAAAGAAGGGCCTAGAATTAACTAAACAGAAACCTTAAATAACTAATCAAAATAAAATAAGATACGAACTCACGAGTTTTATTAGCTATGAGTGAGGTTTAATTAGCTGAATAACAAAAAAATACATTAAAATAACAATATTTTATAGCAATTTTAATATTAATAAATAAACTAAAAAACATTTATAACTTGAAAAGCATTTAAATATCATTATACTTCTAGAAATTTCAATTTTATTGAAAACGAGGAAGAGTGTAGTAGAGTAAACTGTGTCAACTCTGGGATACCCGTATGACCGTCATCCGGTTAATTACTTTTGTCAAAATTTCAAACATACAGGTTTATTAAGTGTAGTGGAATACTCAGATAAAAGAAGAAGTTGTATGGCAGCTACTCGAACCCTCTGCAGTAGACCAACCAAATTTTCCTGTAACTTTGGCCATTACACTAAACTAGTTTTAGCAAAATTTCAGACACCCAGCTTAATTAGGTGGAGAGTAATGCTCATATAAAATAAGAAGTTGTATGGCAGCTACTCGAACCCTCTACAGTAGACTAACCAAATTTTGCAGAAACTTTGGCCAATACACTAAACTAGTTTTAGCAAAATTTCAGACACCCAGCTTAATTAGGTGTAGTGGAATGCTCATATAAAATAAGAAGTTGTATGGCAGCTACTCGAACCCACTCTACTAGACCAACCAAATTTTGTAGACTTTTTGGCCATAAAACTAAACTACTTTTGGCAAAATTTCAGACACGCAGCTGTAATAGGTACAGAGTAATACTCATATAAAAAAAGGAGTTGTATGGCAGCTACCCGAACCCATGGACCAAAATGGCTGGATTTAAATAGCGATGACGGCTATTGCAAAAAAACGAATTTGCGAAAATTTGAAGATCCTAGCTCCTTTAGTTTTTGAGTTATCGTGCGGACGGACGGACGGACGGACAGACGGACGGACGGACAGACGGACGGACGGACAGACGGACGGACGGACGGACATACATAGCTAAATCGATTTATTTTTCGATTCTGATCCGATCCATACACTTGAGTCTATATCTACCCCCCCTCCTTCTCTGCGTCACAAACGTAATGGCAAATTTATTATACCCTTTGACTATATAGTCATACGGGTATAAAAAAAAACATTTTTGTGCTGAACAGGTTCATTAGATTTGACGTCCATAACATCAAAATAAAAAAAAAAACCTTTAAAAAAAATTTGAAACTCAATAAGATAGATATTCTGTTTTTTGTATGATTCACACTCCAATGATGATTAGAAATTATTGTTGCTATAATGCAATTTAAGACTTAAAATACGATAGTTACTTTTTTTATTAGAACATTGAGTAGGGTTTGGCTACTTTAACTGGCACATTTAATTTTGATATTTTTTGTATTTTCTCATTAAAATTCTCATAAAATCTTAGATTTAAGCGGATTTTTATATAGTAATGTTAAGCTTATAGACACGTTTTATTAATAACAGAAATAACAACAATTATCATCATCTCCATCATCATCAGCATCATTAGAAATATAATATAATAAAATAAAAATTCAAATAAATTTTAGAAAAATCAACTTTTGCTACAAGATTTAATTTTATGAAAAAAAACCAGAAAATTTATGACATAAGGTAAAATACAATATCAAAATAAAATAAAATTTAATAACGATAATAATAAGTGACATATGTGATGAAATGGGGGATATTAAAATCAGAACTGCAGTATTCCAATCCTTTTTAAATGTTTTGTAAACAAAAAGTATCAAATTTTCTGAAAGATTTATTTCACATCAATTTCAATGAGTGACTGAGACTCGATACTCTAAAAAAATATTTTAGAAGAGTTATTTGATATTTTTAAAATAATTTATATTTATCTTATTTTTTTATAAAATTAAATTTTTAATAAAATTTGTTGCAACTTAAAAAACATTTTTTAAGTACTAATTAAAAATTGGTATTAATGAATTTAAATATAAATAAATAAATTTATATTCGAAATTTATATTAATTTTATAATTAAAAAATATAGTTAAAGTTTAAAAGTTTTGAATTTAGTCGATTTTTTTTTAGAATTTAAATACTTGTACATTGAGGAAGTGCTTGGAAATTGTGGAATTGGAAATGACTTTTTACTAGAGCAAGTCAGCACAGGAAAACTTGGACAAAAAAACACGGTATATTTGTTTAATAATTAGAATAAAATAATTAGGTTAAACATATATTTATTTTGAAATATCTATAATGCAAATTTAATACTAAGGCAATACTAAGGAAAGATTTAACACCGAGGTATATATATTAAGATGGTATATATATTAAGATGGCTTTATAAAGTATTCCTGCCTTTTCTTTAATAATTGCACCGAATACTGCTACATAGAATAAAGTTTGGATAAATATTAAACTAAAGTTAAAAATTAGAGTACGATTAACAACTCTAAAAATTAGAGTAAGCTTAATATTACTTTTATTTTAATTTATTTCAATAAAATTTTATTATTTTTATTTATAGTGATCAAGAAAAACTTTGTCGAAAACTAAGATGACACCCAAAATAGCAACAAATATATATTTTTATAAAAAAAATATAAAAATCAAAATCAAAAAAAAAAAATTTCCCATACCGGGAATCGAACCCGGGCCTGCTGGGTGAAAGCCAGCTATCCTAGCCACTAGACCATATGGGATATAAATATATCAAAACTAAAAACCTATTATACTGATATTTTTTTACATAGCTACATATATTTTTAAATTTACATATTATATATTTTGACGATTCATTATCTTAAGTGCCTCAATTTAATTCATAATATGATTCATATCTTATGAAACCTTACAAAAAAAAAACAATAAATTTCAATAAAGTTTCTCGAAATATTAATATATAGTAAACAAATTAGTCTAGCCAGGTCATCTAATGGATTTCAAAGCTTTAAAAACAAACAAAAAAAAATTAAAAATAACTTTTGAGCTTTTTTTATTATTTTGTGCTATTAACATATTGAAGATCTCTCTTATATGACTAAGACAAAAATCTGATAGATGAAATTTAAAAATCTCAAGACTTATAATGTATAGTAGATAATTTAAAAATTTTGCAATTGTAAATTTTTGAAAAAAAGGTAAATTTTATTTCCTGTGTTGTCTTATAAAATTTCTTGAAACGATGTAAAATCAAAGTCTAATTCAGTTCTTGATTTCTACTTAAAATCCAACTTTCTTTGATTAATGTAATTATTTTATGTATTAATTATAAATATGTTTTATTCTAAATATAACAAAGAAATCAATTCATTTTAAATTCACATACAATAAAATTAAAAAAAATTTCAAGTACATTAGTACTCTGTACAGTGTATTTCCACATTACATACATTCATATATGTATAATTTCTTAGAATTATGAATTAAAATTCAAAGTCAAAGATATGTGATTCAAGTTCATTTTCAAACCAATTACAATGGTATTGAAAAGAATGAAAAACTACTTTTAAACATAGTGTTAGAGTTAACACTGCAACTTTTAAAAGAACAAAATATTCAATTGTTCAAAAGTACACATATAATTATGCGGTACCTACTTATCCTATTCACTTCTGCTGACTCTACAATTGCTATTTGTTGGTTTGTATACGTGTATTTTTGTGGTTATTTTACGTATAGTGTTAATTTTACGCTCTAAAAATTTTTGTAAGTGACTAAAATTCTAAAAAAAAAAAAAAACAGGAAAAACAAAAAACAAAAAGGGAAAAATCTTATTTTAAAATGGAAAAAATGTTCTGACCATGAAAATTTTTAATTTCTTTAATATTTTTTTCTTGTATTTTGATTTTTTTTTTATTTTGTTTTTTTGCTTTTGGAAAAATAATTATGTCAAAATAGTAAAACTCTTTTTTTTTTTTCATTTTAAATTCAAAACTCTCCAATTTCATAAAAAAATTAAATTTCGGATGTAGTGGTTAATGACTTTCAAGAAAAAAATATCTAACAAATACATTTTAAAGTCACAAAAAAAAAAAAAATTGACAAAGAACTTCTTTAATAAAAAAAAAAAAAAAAAAATGGAGAAAATCCAATATAAGATTAAAAAAAAAATATGAAAAAAACGGGTTTAAAACTTAATTTCAAGATAATAAAAAATTCAAATGGGTATAATAAAAAAAAAACGCCTTTAAGTTGCGACTTCTTTCTATGTTATCTTTTGTCAATGAATAAAACAAGTGCATTCAACTATTTTACAATATTTAATTTGTGTGTGTATGTGTGTTTTTATTTAATTATATACCAATATTTCAGAGATTCATTATTATTTTGATTTTTTTTATTGAACAAGAAAATTATCGGGAGAATTTTAGAGCGCTTTAGTGCGCAAGAGAATTTTGGAATTTTCAGAGCGCTGTGGTGCGCAAATAAAAATTATTATTAAAAATTTTCAATTCAAGACTTTTTCTATATATCATTAGGGAAATCAAACGGAATTCAAATTGATACATGGACAATTAATTCACATTTAAAAAAAGAATTTATCTTCAATTAAATTTGCTTGAAGGTTTAAGATTTAAGAAAACCTTTTTTAATAAAGTCCCATCCCAAAATGCATCTTGTAATCGTTCCGAAACTCATTTTAAATTGTTTTAAAAAATATCCAAATTTACTAAAAGATTTTTAAAAATATAATACTTAGCTTCTAATTCAAATCAATTTTTTAATTGCAAAGAGACAGAGATGGAAACAAAACAAAAAAAAAAAATTTTTAATTAACATGAATTATCACTTAAAGAATCCATTGTTAATTTTTTTTTTTTGTGGAAAAGAAAGCAAAAACAAAACAACTAATTTATATGCATCCCATATCGTGTACGTACTTTGTTTTTTATATCTTAAGATATATTATATTTTTAGTTGCGCACCACACTAGTATCTTTTATAATATGTTCTTTTAAATGCACACATGTGTACATCCCCATTATGATCTTCTATAAAAAACTAAAAAAATGTATTCTTTCGATTTTAAATTCATATTCATTCATTTTATTTCTTAACTTCTTGATTTTAACGCCCTATTCAAGAACAAAATAAAAAAAAAAAACAAGTAGAAACCAAAAAATTTGTTGGTGTAGGCAAAGAAAGTCCGCGAAGCAAATACTCACGTTCTAATAATGGTTCAAAAGCAAAAAAAAAAACGAATTCTTTTATTGTGTTGAAAGTTGAAATTGAAAAAACATATTCTATATACATATATGTATATTTTTATTTTCTATATATTTCGGCTGTTGCACGAGTTTTATATACCATTGTGTTCGATCAACATTAGATACAATGGTATTCATATCGTCGCAACAACTTGCAATGCTGCTTTTTTTTTGGTTTTCTTCTTTTTTTTTGAAATTTTATAGAATCCGCGCGTCAAAACATTAAAATGATCGCGGTTCGCGTTATATGAAAAATACATAATATGGACCTGATGTTGAAAAAAAAATGTCTATCGTATTAGTAAAAACGATCACGCACATTTTGAATGTCTAGATTTCATTTTTTTATAAAAAAAAAAAAAAAATATTAATAAAAAAATAGAAACATTTATTTTGGAAGTTGTTCTTTTTTTCGTATTTATGTGAATTTTTTTAAGCGACGCCATGATGAATTTTTCGAATTTTTTTTTTTTTTTATACGCTAAAAACAGAATTAAAATAAAAAGAATACAAAAAAAGGGTATAGTGATTTTTTAAAATAAGAAAATGGAGAATATTTTGGATACTTCTAGAAAAATTATTAAGATTTTTGTAAATTATTTAGGTGCGATAACTTAATAACTTGGGTATCATCAGATGATAGGCCTATATGAACCTATAGATAAATAAAACTTTTCATAAATAATTCCAAATTCATATGAATTCTAAATTATTTTTAATTACTAATCAATTTATAATCAACTATAGAAGCTTTTTTTAAATTTTATAAATTAAGCTCAATATTTTTTAATTTTGCATCAGGCATCAAACGCAACTGACAGTTAATACTAAAAAGATCTTTTTGATGACGTATACGCTATTTCTCAATTGTCTTTAAGAATTTATTATTATAATACTATCTTGAATAATAATAATGTTGATTTTACCGGAGATTATTATGTCCCATTTTTAAATATTGTTTTAAGCAAGGTTAACTATTTTGTAGTAGACTGTAGGTACCCTTAGATCATTTATGATCGCTCTTTTATAACTATAATTTAGAAAATATTATGCTTGATATACTAGATGCGGTGATTCAGAATACAAGCATTTACAAAAACTACTTTTTAAATTTAAGCAGTAACATCATTGTTATATCTTTTTAACATCATTAGTTTGCGCATCAAAGCGCCCTCAAAATTGTTTGTCCAAAACTTATATACTTAACTATTGAATCAAAAATATCAGTTAAATAAACTATGTATAAGATTTTATCGTTGTGTTTGTATGCATGGTTTGACATTTTTTGGGAGAATCTAATTCATTTAAATTGAACTGTAACTTAAACTTTGTATACTTTCGAAATATCAAACTAAGTAAATTTACATAATTACAAAGCCTATTAAGCAACTTTCAGCTTAAGATATAAAAAAATTCAAAATGTTAAAATACCAAACGTATAACACCTAATAATTTTAAAATAAGTTAGTAGTTATATATATAGATATAAAATTATAAAGCTAGACTCTAGTTTTCGATACAGACTTTTTATTATTAAAAATTTTCAGATATTTATTGATTCCCATACAATAAAAACAGTTGTGCAATTAATTTACTTATTATATACTTTCAATTTTTACAAAACATTCAAATAATGAATCTTATACCACTATTTCATAAATAAAATTTCTATTTACTTAATGTAAGTAAAGGTGTACATATATTTAAACATTTTATAATTTACCAAATAGATCCAACCATAGTTAAAAATCCATATATTTTTTTTTTTTTTTATTTAAACTACAATAAAATCAAAAAGTCCAAATACATTGTATCTTATATTTTATAAATTACTCAGAATATACAAAAATATTAATTTCCTGCCCAAATTCAAATATAAGAACAAGACAAGAAAACATAGTTATAAAAACCAGACCCAAAAATTAACAATAAACACGTACAGACGCAACAAAATAAAAATATAAAAAACAAAAAACACAACTGATGCAACCATCCTAAATAAGCACACATGAATCGGAAGATATACGTGTTCCGCTAAAACGTATATTCAAAATATAAATTGCATCTCCTCTGTATTCTATATGAATATCAAAAAAAAATCCAATGAAAAAAAAAAACCCACCAAACAAGTTATAAACAGCATCCATTATAAATCGCTCATCTATACACTTTCCACAATGTCTACTTTAAGAATTACTGTTGCTATTTCAGTATTTTAAAATAAGAATAAAAAAAAAAAAAACAAAAATAAAATAAAAATATCAAAAAAGATACAAAATAAAATCGAAAATGAAAGTCCAACATTAAACAACTGCAACACAATCATGAATCCAAAACCAAAAATACAATAGAAACAAAACATATACAAAAAAAAAAATGGTTGGTACCTGTTTCAATCAAACAGAAATTAAAAAAAAAATAAATTAAAAAAAAAATATCAAACAAACAGGAGAAAGAAAACAAAATATATATATAGGATAGATATATATATCCTGAAATTTATTTATTTTATATTTCACCTACGTTCCATGTACAACAACAAAGTTCTTAACAAAAAGACAAATTATATGTTATATAATAAAGAGGGGTAATCCAAATAGAAATCATATCAAGATTTGTCTCTTTTTGAACAATTGATTGAAAAATCTCTTGTAATATAGGATTTGTTTTTTATATTTGATGCCACATATAATAAAGTAGCCTTAAAGTTTGGTAGAGGTCTAGTAGTCCATTTTAAGGTCTGGGTAGGGAATTTATGTATAGAAAGACAAAAGACTTTTAACTCATCTTTGAGAATTAGAGCGAAATATCGACTTAAGAACGATGTGTCTATAATAAAAAGAGTAATATTAGGCAAACGGTTTTAGAACTTTTACATCGTGTATTAAGATAATTTTAAACTTTGCTTTGCTTAATCCATTTTAAAATTTGAGTAAAATAATACAAAATTATACAAGTCACTTAAAATATCTTTAAAATAATTTGAGTAAAATTTTATGACGGATAAAAATAAAATATTCCAACCCACTAAAAAAATGTGACAAAACCAAACTAATGAATAACTTCTTCTGTTTGAGCTTCTACTAGATATGTTCAATGACACCTCCTTATATCTTTCTTTCCTATTAGATCTTTCTTTCCTTTCAGTGCATATATGGTTCATTAGCCACAGTTTTACTTTCTTTCAACACTCCCTTTCCATTTCAGTCTGGCGCTGATACATGTGTAATTTTACTAAGCCATCGCAATTATTTCCTGCTAACTTCTTCAATATGAACGGATTTAAGTTTTGTTGTCGAATATACAATTTAATTACTCAAATTCCAGAAACCTTATCACCTTTAATTCTAAAACACGCAAATAATCATTCAGATCACTGCAACAGTATTTGCACATCAAATAAATCTACATCGCAGTACTATACACCAAAGATTTCCCTCAAATTACCAAAGATTCCCCTTACAAACAAATTACATTGAACATACCATACAATTGTCCGAAAAAGGAAAAATTGTTGAGATTTAAAAAAAAAAAACTTAAGATTACGTAAAGAATTACGAAAAAAAAAGAACTATATTCTATACTGTACTAAGGGTGCTAAAAGTCATACAAAATAATATTCAAGCCACTTAAAAGATCTTTTAAGATTCAACAAATATTTTTTCTTTTGATTTATTCTTTTTACTGTTTATATTTTAGGTTTTGCTTTGCCATTTTTTTTTGTTTAGGATCAAGGAGTTGTTTTTCTTTATTTCGAATTTTTTTTTTATTTATAGGATATCTTGTATTATATTTACCTCATCTGTAAAAGGAATCCTTATTTTGGCTTCCTTTCACAAAAAAAAAAAAAAAAAAAAAAAAATTGTAATTTTGACTGAGATAAATGTTATGAAATGTTATCTGTAGGTGACAATGAATTCATGCAAAAAACAGAAAGAAGTATAAGTATAATAGCTCTGCAGGATATTTTGGGAAGAAGTTAGTTAGTTTATTGTATTATTATTTGTATTTATTACAAAAATAATAGCAAATATAATAAATATAGTACATATATATTCTGCCGTAATTGTAGAATGTTAAACAAATTAAAGGACATTAAAATAATTAAAATAATAATTTGTTATAATAGGTGATAAAATTTACTTAAAGTATTTTCTTTGTTATATATTTTGTAAAACATATTTTCAATAATGACCAATTGTAAATTAATAATAAGAATTACATATTTTTTAATGCCCGTATAATATTAAATTTCATTAGACTAATGATTTTAGTCCAAGTATGTTTTATTTTATAACAAAATAAATCTTTAAATATGATATACCCATATTTGCTTTGAATTTATTTTAATTAGAAATATGACGGGCTTTTTAGTTAAATAAATAACTAAGCTTGCATGGTTTGGTCAATAATGAAATAAACAAGTGATGAAAAAAAAAACACGGGTTTTTAAAAAAGCACATTTTCAAAATAATATAGTGTTTCATATACTAAGTATTTTATCGGAATATAATGTTGAAGCTTCAATAATAACGTTTAATTAAGGAAATATATACGTTGGTGACTAAGTTACTGCTTACTTTAAAAACAGTAAATATTTTATTTTGAAGTTCTAATAGCCCTACAATGGGGAAGGTTGCCAAATTCCTCAAGAACCCAACTTCATAGGGTTAGAATTTAAAGAAAAAAAAAAAGGTTAGAATTTAGAAATTGGGATTATGTTGGATTAAATAAAAAATTTATAGGGAAGTAAAGATGGATGTTAATGTTCTTCTTAAACTTTTTTGGATCATACATATAAAAACTACCATCTTTGGGAAACTCATTATATGGTAACTGAATCCATATTCGCGATGTACGTATAACAAACGAATTTCCATAAGCCGTGTTTCGCCATCTTACTAATTCAACAGTGAAAGGATGAGAACCTATCGCACTCTTCGTTTCACCTTGAAAAACTTTGAGAGGAGGCATTAATTGTTTGATTTCGTGATATATAAGGCATTAATTGTTTGATTGGAACTAGTGTTCGTTCCTACGGGGTGTATATAAAATAGAGTTAGTGTTCAGGAGGTTAAGATTATGCATATTTTTATTTTCCATTTGATTATGGACCTATTTTATGTTACAATATCAATAGATTTAAAAAAAAGATTTAATATTGACATGATTCAAATGCTTTAGTTTGATTTTGAAGTATTACATACATTTTTTAAAAAAATATAACTTTTGCACTACAATATAAATATAAGGATCCTTATCAGACAAAAAACTCTGGCAAATATAGAAAGAATGCTCAGGATTACACATTAGGATCTGTTAGTAAAATAATATTTTTAAAAATAATAAATCTTATAGTAGGACCCTATTGCGCTAACAACTCATCACAAAAAAAAATAATCAAATAATCATTATGTTGATAAATTTTAGTTTAAATAAAACCATATTTGACACTAATAAAATTCGATTTGTAAAAACTCTCACTTATCAAAAAAAATTATTATTTAATTAGTGGTAAGTGGTTGATGCAATGGTGCTTAAAACTAAGTGGCGTTAAATAACGCTTCAGTTAATTACTTTGCGTAGTCTATTATCGCATGTAAGCTTTATTTAAAAAACATTTTCTGAACAGTAAATTTCATAGTACTTTCATTTTAATCTATAAATATATAAATTATATAAATTATCTGAATGTATACTAACTTTCCAAAAATATGAAACAATAACAAATAAAATTAATATAAAGACACCCATAAATCTTTTAAATTAAATAATACCAGTGAGAAATTTAATAAAAGAAAACAAAAATAAAGGACAAAAATCATACAGCAAAGATTAAAACACCTATTGATATATACATACATATATATCTATTATAAAAAATCAAAAAAAGTTGAAATTTTTAATAAAAAAATGAAATCAAATAATACGGGTCAATAAAAAACACATATTTTTTTTTATAAAAAAAGGATATTTTATACGCGTTTCTAGCTCACTTCTTGCGTAACGACTTTTCTCCCACATTCTGAGTCTACAATAATACATAAAAAAAGTCCTTAGTATTAATTCTATCTATTTCATTTATTTGATTTGTGATCAATATGATCATCATCATTAACTTTTTTTCACGTATGTAAGTATATTTTTTACTATATCTAATATATTATAATGTACAATAGTGCATCAAATGCATCGTCATCGTCATCATCATCAAGGATCGACTTTGAAACCGAAACAAAAGTAAAAGAAAATAATATAAAAAAAAACTCCCCCGAAAAAATCCGCTTATATATACATATATATATGTATGTATGTATAACAATTATTGAATCAAATTTCGATCAATTTATTTACTTTTTATGCAGGTACAATAATTGTTACACTATCCATAATATGTACGTATATATACACATGTGTTCATTAAAATTACAAACAAACAAAACAAAACGAAGGAATCAAAAAAAATAAAAAAAAAATAAAAAAAAGTCCCTTATTTTTAATATGTTACATAATAAAAAAAAAGGAAAAATAAAATTTCATAAAAATTCCAGGAAAAATATTTTCCCATGGATTCGATAAAAGATAAATATGTATATATGTGTATATGTGCTTTTTTTTCTATAGTCCTTATTTGTACAAACATAATGTTCGCAAAGCATGGTGCCTAAATAAAACGTATAACATTTATAGTGAGTTTGTTTAAATTTAAATTATAATGGTATAAAAATGTATGTTTGTTTGAATGTCATATTAATATAAGGATATTTTTTTTACGTTTTGTTTTTTAAGGATCGCCTGAAAAGGATAAGAATTTTCCAAAATTTTAAAAAATAATCTATATAGAATTTAGAAATAAAAATAGATAAATTCATATATTTGGCTACATGTCTATACTTATATACGCATATATATATATTTATATCATAAGAATCCTTTTTATTGTGGTTTTATTTATTTTTTTAAAATTTTAAAATCTAATCAGAGAGGAAACAATTAATTTTGCCAATTTAAGAAAAAAAATGATACATTTTAGAATTACTACTAAGGATAATGGAAAATGGACTATCAAAAGTCCAAATTCCGATGTGCTGTGATAAAAAAAAATATTAAATTAAATTGGACACAAGGAGCTACGATATTATAAGACAATATTAAAAAAAAAGGTATGGCGACACTAAAATCTTTAAAAAAAAGAAAATGACTCAGACAATTAAGATTTCATATATACTAAGTTACTATATGCACCTTACAAAACTACATAGTATATTATTTTTAAATTAAATTAAATAGACATACTTCTTATAATTTATATGATTATGAAAATAATTCTATTGTATTTAAAAAATCTTTTAAAATATAATACAGTAATAATCCGATTAACGTGATACCCCCTATTCGGATTAACGTGATATTCGGATTAGTGGATACCAGACTAGCAAGTATAGCTGTGGCTCAAAAACTCTCTAAAATTAAAAATAGTAAATCAAAAAGAGTTAAAGTTCTGTTAGCTCTTTTTTGTGCCATATTTCGAACAAAAGTTTATAGTTTTTACTTTTGTACATTCTGATACTTACAAAATTTTAATTAAACAAACAATAATAAATTTAAATTAAAACTTCAACAATTTTATAAAAACAAAAACGCATACAACAAAAATCTAACTGTCAATAAATGTTTTTTAAAAATATTCATACGAAAATATAAAAACAATAAACATATTGAAATTTTGAGCATAATTCGGATTATAGAATCTCCAAGCTGCAATCAATTCGGATTGTAGAATAGTTTAGTGCTTTGTAAACTGTCATTCGGATTATAGAGGTTTCGAATTATAGGGGTTTCGAATTATCGAAATATTACGTATACACATGCATATAATAGGTATACAAATTAATATTTTTTAAATAACTTTAACTTTTAATTATTAATATAATATGTAACCCAGTCTAAATGTATTAACATAAATACTGGAAAATACTCGTACTAAATTAAGTACTTATTTAGTAACTATAATAATAATAATAATTAATTATTTTAAAAACTATGTACTTATTAATTCCTAAATTGACTAGTATTTAAACGTACCTTTGGGAATATTTTTATTTAATTATCCATATTTTTTTATTCGGACAAACTAATTGTTACTTTTAATTATTACTATTTTTCTTTTTTTTTTTTTTTAAATTTTTTTACTAAATATTGTCTTTCTTTGTTCTCGAGTTTCATTACTTATATTTCTTTTTATGAACTCAAATATGAAAAATGTACTCAAATTTCGCCAAAAGATTTGTAAATTTATAGCACTTCAGTTTTTATTAAATATTTTTTTAAGTTTAATATAAAAATCATTTCAATCATATGTCAAAATTTATATTAAAACACTTCAAAATTTTTTTTTTAATTTTCTTTTAAAAAATAAAATTAATAGTTTTCAAAATTTTCAAAAAATGATTAATGATTTTGTTCTGTACACTGTATTTTATTTTTAGATCTTTGAATATCCTTTATTGAATTATCAATTTTGTAAAAGACCACACATTAATTTAATATTTTATTTTATTTTTAAATGTCCTTAAAATTATAACCCAGTTCATATTTCATTTGTTTTTGACTTTTCCTAATTATTGTAAATGTAAAAAGATGTCCAATGTCTATATTCCGTTCAATTAACAAAAACATATATTTAAAAGAACAAACAACTTCAAAGATCCACAGTCAACTAAATTTACAAAATTAATTTAATATTAAATATGCCTATAAATTTTCGCGAACTAAAATTTACATGCGAATTGCGAATTTAACTCTACTGAAATAAACTCGCTTATTTTTCTAACTAAAACAATACTCATTTCAAGATCATAAGTATGGTGAATATAACATTAAAACAAAATTCACCTTGAGCTTTGCGAATAATGTTTGCAAAATATAAATATGAATTCTCTATTGGAGAATGGAATGGACTCTTTTTGCTCAATGTCACGACAAAATTCTCTTATTCTGATACTCTATCTCTATCTCTCTGCCTAATGTGGTTTTTCTCTATATAGAATCTTGAAATTCATATTATTTTTTAGGAGATCGTTTTAGTTTTTAAAATATAGGGGAAAATAAAGGATTACAATTTACATACATTATTCATTATGTTATTAATATTCATTAAGTTATATTGAAATTTATAAATATATTATATATATAAGCATATAGAAATATATATAGGGAAATAAAAACTTAAATAAAAAATAAGAGAATTTAAGAAAGAATTGTTGTTGGATTAGAATTAGGTAGAGCGTTAGGAGAGTTTTGGACAACTAATTTTTTTTTGTACTTTTTGCTTTCTTATTTTGTAGTTCGTACATCGTACATCGCAGTTCGTACATATTCAGTTTGATTGACAATTCGTTTAGTTCGTATACAAATTTGTTTGATTGAACTTCCATTGCAAAACAAAAGACCAAGAGTATATTACAAGTTTGTAGATAGATTTTGCGTAACATAGAGTGTTACAAGCAAACTACAATTTGGTTTGATAGTTTGCCTGGATTGTTCACCACACATTTTTTAAATAAAGCACCATTTTTAGACTTTCTTTATTAAAAAATTTATAGGAATATCGGAAGGCTTAAATTTTGGCACTAGAAATTGATTAAAGCAATTTAATTAAAAATTTCAAAAATAATTTATAATTAGATAAGAAAATATGTAATAAATAAGTTGAAAATATATATTTTTCAGCAATTAAATTTTATTTATTTAACACAAAAAGATAAGCTAGTTTATTTTTAATTAAACTTTAAATATAGAATGAGTTAAATAAAATCTAATCAATGATAATAATTTTAAATATAGAAGTTTTTAAAATTTAACGCAATCTTGATTAGCTGTTTTTATAAAAATCCTGTTTTTTAAATATTTCAAAACCTAATGGCGGCAAAATTTCACTTTAATTATAAATTCTTTTAGTTATATCAAATTAGACCAAAAATACTGTGTTTTATTTATTAAAATACGACTACTCTCTTTAAGTTTCATCATTTGTTCATAAATGTCAAAATTAATTAAAGGGAATATGTATATCCTGCCGGTAGCGTAAGGGTTAGGACGTCGGCTTTTCAATCGAAAGGTCCCGACCTCGGCTTCAAATCCCAGCCGTATAATATCTAATAAACTTATATACTTATCACACCTACAAAGGGAAGGCTGAATCACTCATTTATCACATTGAATGTGGTAGGGAACTGTACATAAATAACTAAATATATTATAGCACATATACTAGAGGCAAGACAAATTTAACAAAGGTTTATAATAAATTACAACCTCAATCAATTTATTCACTTAAAATCTAAGATTTCTTAAAATTTCATGTTGCTAACTCAAGAATCTTGAAACAATTGAGATTCGCATAATGATAAATAAAAGTACTGTATGGCATCTATTCTTTCTATACCATTTTCCGATAATTGGCCACACTTGTCCATCTAACTTAACAGTTGTCTTGAAATAATAACAGTAAAATAATAACAAAAATATTGAACTGTATAAATAGCACCTATTTAAGAATTATAAATTTGCTAAATACTTAATAAAAATATAATAGGCTGGCAACAGTTTTTATCAGTATTATTTTACGAAAGAGTTATTTAAGAGTAACCACAATTTATTTTTGAAAGAGTTGTTTCTACAATTTTTGTAAATATGAGAAATAATCAAATTAGAAAATTTTCCAATCAAATAATAAGATAGAGTATATTCTAACTATATACGGAACCTATTGACTATTTGTGGATTTTGGAAACTCACAGCGAAAAGTTGTTAAACCCTTTAATATCAAGTTTTAACCGATATTTTGAACTTATCATTCAAATTTTATTTCCATTGTTTGAATATTTATTTTTTTTGAAGTTCTACACGTGCTTTGAATTGGTTTTTTTTTCATTTATAAAGATTATAATGGAACTAATTTGGCACAGTTCTTGAACTTGACACCTGGAACGTGGATTTTTTTTAATATGCGAATTTTTGAAACTCGTTTTTTTTTGTTCCTTTTCATTTTTTGTTCTTTTTTTTTTGCACGCGTTTTTTTGATAAAGAGTTTTATGTTTTGCTGACTACCCAAAAAAAAAAACTTTGGAATTAATAATTTTATTATTGGTTAGATATTTTTAGAATACAAAGCTTTAGAAAAAAAGGAACTAAAGAAAGAAGAGAGAGGTGAAGGTGAAAAAAAATTCGCGTGAAATTTATAAATATTTGAACTTAGCAAAATATTCATCGTAATCAATTTTAATGGGGTGATGAGGAAAAATGACGTCAACATATTAGAGAAAATTAAAACAAACCTGGTTTTAGTAATTTTAAAAAATATTAATTTAAAATTTGGAAACATATTTGTAATTATAGATATCAAAATTTTAATAGGAAAAATATAAAAATGTTATTACTATTTATTTTATTATCAAAGTTAATTTTTTTTAACCTTAATTAAAAACTTGATTTTTTAAAAATTATGCAATTTTAGTAACTGGAAAATATTTTAATATCGTAATTTAACTTTGTTGCAATATTTTTATTATGACACAGGCCCATGTAAAAAGTCGACCACATATATATATATATATATATGTTTAGTTCAATTGATTAATGGGATTCTTAAGATATTAGTTAACAAAATTATCCTAGTACATATTATGATTTTTTAAATTACTATAATATGCCTGAAGCTATTCTTTTATAAGTTCTACTAAAATTTTAGTATTTTGACTTTATAAAAAGTAAAACTATTTTAAAAAACTGCTGGATGACCCAGTGGTTAGGGTGGTGACTTTTCATGCGAAAGGTTTGGGTTCGTATCAGGGTGAAATTGAAAAACTTTTATCTGGTTTTCAACTCGCCTCAGCTATCATTCGGCATTTTGTTCAAATCTTAATCACTAATTAATAATTATATATCTTTAAAAAAAATACATTAATTTAACAATATAAACAAATACAAAATGTAAACAAATAATTCAATTGAACAATATAACTCACAGATATAGAATACCATATAACTCTAATACAAAATATTTAAAATATAAACAAAATAGAACTGTTTCTATTAAAGATCTATGACATTCTAGTTGCTATAAGGTATATTGATATAGTATTTCTATTATTTTGAAATTGTATGTGGAATTCATTTGATATTTTTAATCAATTTTCTCAAAACCATTCTAAAATAAAATTATGAAAAACTTTATACCAACTGATTTTCAGTGAACTTTCCAAAAAAATAACTATTGATCAAACCCCTAGCTATTTTGTAAAAAAACAAATTTCAAAAATTTTTTTTATTATCTTTAAAAAATTGAAAGAAAATTTCTAAACTTAAGATTTTATAAATATCAAGTAATATAAATGTTCTTATACAAAATACATATTAATTTAAGGATGTTTAGTACATTTGAAAATGTCTTTATTTTAAAATTTAAAAAATTTCTTTAAAATTTAAAAAATTCTTTTACATCAGATAATGTGACACCTCTTATATTTTATATTCGTAATTTGGAATCATATTTAATACTGGAAAATTTTAACCCATATATACATTTAAAAATTTCCCAGTATCGATCTTAAAAGATTTCTCTAATATTTAAAAAAAAAGGGTAATTTTAACCTTTATATAGTAGGAAATAATAAATAAATACTTGAAAAAAACATATATTGAAGATACTATTTATATATTTACTAAAAGAAATTTCATATGATTTATATTAAATATATACATAATACATATCCATCATATTGTCTTACATTTTACATTCGTATATGAATATCTGTCTGTAATTTTATTCAATATAAACAATCTATAGATTAAAAAAAAAAAAAATTGCGTAAAAATTATTTTTACAATAGTTTTACTACGTTACAAAATTACTACGACTTACGACTTTACAAGTAAAACAATCAAAAACCAAAAACAAAAAATTTAATTAAATTCTCTCTTTTTCTTGATTTTATTTTTACTTTTAATATTTATTTATAACTTTAGAATTAATTATTGAATAGATACATATTTCATAAATATATTTATCTTATAGATACAAATATACATGTTATAAAATGAATGATGGCGCAATCTCTTCCATTAAAATTTTACGCAATATTTGCAATTTTTTTACTCTTCGCAGTTCTCAATCCTCCCTTCTCACATCTCAACGCTCATCCCTTCCCTCATCCCATCCCTCCTTTTTTTATTTATGGAAAAATAAAGAGAAAAACTAATAAATGAATATAAACATAACAATACAATAAAAACAAATTCACCACCACATCAGCCACCATTCTCTGTCTCTCTATTTATTTCTATATGGAATGGAATTGGAATCGAAAATAAACAACATTTTCTTCTATCTCATTGGCAAAAAATAAATTACAAAAAAATTTGTTTTTTTTTTTTTTAATTTTATCAATTTTGTTCGGCCCTCATTCGTATTATATTCGTTTAATTTTTTTCTACATAGCTTTTTATATGACGCGTTGCGCAAATCTTTGTATATTTATTTTGTTTTTTAGCAAAATGTTCATTCGTTTTCGTTTCGTTTTTCTATAAAAAGTGTTTTTTGTTTTTTTTTTTGCAATCTTCGCAAAAACCGAACTTTTACGAATTTAAATTAAAAATTTTACTTTAAAAAACTTTTTGGAATCGGATATTTTCGGTAACAAAATTTTATAAAATTTGTTTTTTGTTGTTTGTTTTTATTAATGGCAAAATTTTTAGCGAATCAACAAAATGTGGAACAAGGTGGCGAATTTTTTTTTTTATTATTAAGTTTTGCACGTAGACATTTTTTGTTTCACTTTTTGATGAGAGATTTTGTTGTTTATATAGTTCTATATGTTTTTGTTTTTGTATCTTATAGTTTATTTTGTAATTTTTGTTGTTGTTTTATTTTACTATAGTGATTTTGATTAGCGAATAGAGAATAATAGCTTGAGGTATTGAAAATATTTTCATTGATGAATAAGTAAAATATACGTAAATTTTCTTTTTGAAGCTTTTTTTGTAATTAAGTTTTAGATGAAATAAGATCAAATTATGGTAGGTCATGAATGATTAAGTTGTTTGTTATTTTAAGTAGTATAGATATGAATATGGTATTGTAATATATGTAATATCCATATTTATAAATATATATTTATTTATTTAAATAATTAGAAAGGCTAAAATTACTATTTCTGTTTTAATTTAGTTGTTGTTTTGTATGGGATATTATGTTATAGGTGCTTACAACAGTTAGATCTTTAGGTCGACCACAGTTGCTAAATATTCATTTACTTAATTTATACTTAATTGTAAATTTAAAAAAATTATATCGATAAAATAACAAAATTTTTTTAAAATATTAAATATTTTTTTAATAGAAAAAAACTATTGAAAAAATAATTTTTCTTTACAAATCTCCATGGTGCCCAAATATAATTTAAATATACAAATATATAATTTAAACTTAATAATTAATATTGTATAAATAAACAGAAAGTATTTAATTTAAGAAGCCCAAATGCCAAAAAGGTAAAGGACTATAGTAATATCAGGCAATATTTATTATTATTCTGGTACTAATTATTAATAAATAAAATAATAAATTTATAGAATTAGATTATTAAATATTATTTTTTAACTTTTTTTTCAGATTTGTCTCATCTGTATTTAATGCGGATTTGCGGCTTATGAAATTTTTTTAAGTGCAGCATATATTATATATCTATATTAAAAATTTATAATTTTAAAATATAACTACAAATTTACAATATAAGTTCAATTGTAACAATTACAAGTTTATTTCTTTTAAGATATAAATTTGTACGAATGTAGTAATATGGAACGCTATAGTAAAATTTTAAAAGTTATCAGTTTCTTCGATGTTTTCTTCTTACAATTCGAATATTTAATGAAAATTATTCCGAAAGCCCTATAGATTGTAATCTTAAATTACTAAGTAAATAAGCGCCATAATATATGCAATAGTTTTCCCAAAGTTCAAATAGAAATTTTCTTTAGTTTGACAGCTTTTAAAGCAACTTTTAAATGAATAATTAATATAAAACTTAGCAGTCAGTCATCTTTAATGATTTCCAATTTTTGAATTTCATCTAAGTTTTGAAAATTTTAAAATAAATTATATTGTTTTTAAATTTTAAAATTCATTTTATTTTAATAGGGCTTTTTTTAATAATCCTTCATTCCCTTGAATTCGGATTTAAAATCGCTACTCGCAACGTAATTTTTTTTGTAAACTTACATTTACAAACATTACAAACTTACAAACATACAATCCCAATATATTTATATTTATTTATTCAAAACAAATTTTATATTGTGAAGGCCTTAAAGCTTACATTTCTGATATCTATGTTATAGATACACTATATATTTTTATGTTTTACTAATGCTTAGACTATATTTAAAAAATAATAAACAGATACTTTTATGCTTTTTATGCTTACATCAGTGATTATGTTTTTGTTTTTTTTTTTTTTGGTATAGAAAAAATTAACAAATAAAAAATAATTTCTCTCATTTTTTTAACTTAAAAAAAAAAAAACAAAAAGAAAAACAAAAAATATCAAGTTCAAGTTCAGCGGTTAGTTTGTTAGCTTTTCACTGATATACAACATAGAATCAAATGATGATAATAATTATAGAGTGCTGGTAATTGCGGTAAGGGGTAAAACATATTGTATACTGTATATAATTATTTAGCTGTTGATGATTTTTAAGCTTTTTTAAGCAACTTAAAATCAAATTTGTTTTGTTTTTTTTTGTTTTTTAGGTTTTTGTAGATTTTGAAATTGATTGTACGTGTATTTTCAATGAATGGTTTATGAGAACTGAACATAATAAAAAAGAAAAAAAAACGCGTGGTTTACGCACATATTAGTAAAAATTTTGCACGTATCTTTGCACGTAGTTGTATTTAAAAAATTGTTAAATATTTATATAAAAATTTAATTTTTTCGATTTTTTGTTAGTATTTTAAATATAGTATTAAATTAGTTTCAATTAAAAGACTTTATAATATTATTAATAAGTATATTATAAGGAATATGAATTAGTATTTGTTTCAAATATTGTATTTAAATATATAAGTTGTTTGGCAAAAATTTAGACTTTATAACTGTGCTAGTTTAAGTTAATTTTGGGATATCTTATTTTTTAATTCTGTTGATGAGAACAGAATCTATTTTTTATATATATATACATATATACATTTAGTACATACTTATGTAAATGTTACATACTTGTAACTATATATATATATATTATCTAATATAAATTAAATTCACATATACAATATTTGGGGCGAATACGGGGAGGAAAACTTTGAAACTCAGAAAAAAAAAATATTTTAGGGCTTTGTATATGTACATACACGTGTTCAATTGTAATAGTAAATATTTCTCAATTATAAATATATATATATATATATATTTAATTTTTTTCTATACTAAAATAAATTTAAATACATAAGTTTAGTACCTTCATGAATATTGTAAATCTAACATCATGGCTTTTATTTCAAAATAAAATTTTTGTGTTAAAAAAAAAAAATATTGTTAAAAAAATTTTTGAATATAGAATAAAAATTATTTAAATATTTTTTAAAAAGTTGTTTTATTATATAAAATTATATGAAATTATTACAAAATTTTTAAAATAAATTTTAAGAATATTGCAGGAATTACAGTAATAAGTTTAATTGAAATATTTGTTTTAAAAAATAAAATTTACTTTCAACTGAATTTGATCTTGAAATTTTTTTTTCGGAACCATTTTGAAATTACAAAATTTTCAAGTTTAAGGTTAAGTTCATCTTTAGTTGTATGTATATGTGAGATCCGTACACGTATTATACGAAAAAAAAAAAATTTAGTTAATATTAGTATATGTTTTTAAAAAATATAAAGTTATGACATTTCAAATTCATTAGAACTTGCGCAATATACAATTGTCACATCTCCTAAGGCAGACTCTTTAAAGTTGTGTTTGTGACATTGGCCGTTCTACACACACCAAGAAGCCATACCTTTTCAAGGTTATAATTGTATTAACTTCTCAAAAAAAACCAAATTATATATATTTATATATATATATATATATTATTACTATGCTCTGTTATATACATACTATGCTATATACATATTTTTGTTGTATATATATATATATTAACACATAGTTTATATATATATATAAAACTAAATTATGGAAACTTTGTCCAAATGTTCTAAAGAATATATACTAGTACATGGGGAGCATAATGCTTTATAGTTCATTTTGCCCCCACAAAAAATATAGGTTTATAATAGTGTTGTTCAATAGAATCTATGATAGTCGTTGTAATATATAGAACCTCTAACAGTATTTATATCATTTAAATTTTTATTAGTCTTAGACGGCTGTTTTTTTTTTCATATATGTAAGTATTATAAGAGCTGGGAAATTATATTTTTTTTCTGAAGAGCTTTGCAAATTTTGCAAAAACAAAATTATATATATATATATCTTTTTATATATTTACAAGGGAATTATTAGTTAAAATTTCATCGTGTAATGTGAAAGATCGTTTCCAAAAATTGATTTGCACAGTTTTTTTTTTTTTTTTTTTAATTAAATATTAACCAAATATTTTAATAAAAACGATATTTTTTAACCAAAAAAATGATTTAAATTCAATTAATTTATTCATAAAATTTCCAAACTTTTAAAAAAAATATACGCATATGTATATCAAAAATTAAAATGAAATTTAGAATATATGAAGCCTAAAAAACAATACTATGAAATTATAGGGCAGTGTTACCCGATCAATTTTAAAAAAGATATTACTTTGAACTTAATTGAAAGAAATCAAAATATTGCAAAAATATGTGATATTATTAAATATTTTTCTTTATTGTTTTAATACATATACAAAGAAAATTCTGTGTCCGGCATTTTGTGTGCAAAAAATTAAAAAAAAAATATTTATAAAATTTATGAATTATTAATACAATTTAATTAAATTTTCCAAAAATATAGAAATATTTTTTGAACTAAAGTTCTTATATCAAGAATTGTGTGATTTAAAATTGCAAAGATACTCTAATTTATAGAAAATATATATAAATATATTTGCCAGTCGGACATATTTCGGAAAATTAATAAGAAAATTTTAAAGTGTGAATAAACTGACGAACTATTTGGCAATCAACATCGGGTATATTGGATACAAAAAAAAAATGTGACTATAATTCTTTAGATAAATTTTTTAATACGAGGACTTTGAAAAAATCTTAAGAAAGTAGCGCTAATATTTGTTCAAAAATATTAAATGTTATTAAAGAAGTATTTTTACTTTTTAATATAAAGTCCTTGTGATCAAATTAAACTAATAATACTTAGTGATCCATAGTAAATTCAATGATCATTGAAATCCTTCCTCAAAGTAAAAAAAAACACTTAACCCATTAAAAACCAAATTCAAATAAAAAAACCAAATTACAGGTAAGGAAAAAAAAAGGAAGCTTTAAAAACAATTACAATACCTAGTCATATACAATACAAAAAGTTTTTATTTTAATTGTCATACAAATTATTGGATCATGAATTTACAACAAAGCAAATTTTTTTTTAAAAAAAATTTCTATCCTATAGATAGAAAAAATTTTAATTGACCATGACATTGAAATTTTTTTTTTTAAATTTCAAATTTTGCGGTATTATATACAATGTCTGATACCTAAAAACGCTTTTTTATATTTCGTCCTATTTCTATGCCAATCGTATGAAATGAAATTAAATAATCAAATTGAAATAACTTTTTTTTTTTGGTTTTTCTTTTGCTTGTTTTTTGTTTTTTTTTGCCATTTTAGCAATTAATAAATTAAAAAAAAAACGTTGAATGTGGTTTTTTAGAATAGTTTTTAAAAGATAATGATTCATGTTATTTGGTTTTTTGTAATTCTTTAGATATTTTACAAATTATTAGATACGATGTCCTTTAAATCAATTTAATTTTAATTTTGTTATTTTTTAAATAAATATATATATATATATATATATATATATATAATATATATATAATATAATTATTGTATAATTATTAATTTGGATAAGTATGTATGCGTGTGATTGTTAAATTGTGCGGAATTAATGTCAAGGTTATATAGATATATTTATATAATAAAACGATTTTAATTAAACTTATGGGGTAAACTAACATATATAGGGCATAATATATTTTAATATTGAATTTTAATTACATACTTATTATTTCCGTACTCTTCATTTTTAATTAATGAACCAAAAACCGAAATTTACACAGGTGAATATAATTATTTGATGTAAATATTATTATTATAATAATAAAATATATGTTTATATTAATTATTATAATAAGACATGTGTCATAGAAAATAATACAAAAGCTTGCAAAATGTTTAATGGAAAATTAAAAAAAAAAGAAACAAAAATTTTTAAGGTTTTTAGTAGCGTGTTTTGTTCTTTTTTTTTTTAATTTACGTTTAAATTACAGGTACCTACAATGGTTTTGTTCGAAAATTTACCTTTTTAAATGTTAATTATTTTATAATAGAATACAAATTTGATTAAAAATATTTGTTTTAAATTGCGAATTATTCAATTAGTAAGCATAATCCGAATTAAAGTGTATGTGTAGTATATGTAGTATACCTTTATTTATATATATATATATATATAAATATATATTATATATTCATATGATTATATTTTTTTATTCCTTTAAGGAGTATTATAGGGCATTCACCAAATCTATTTATACTAGGCTTCAGTTTCTTTAATCGTTATATTCACTAAGTCGTTGATTACTCGACTGTAGATATTGTATAAGATTATGAATACACAAATGTTAATTTTGTGCGCCATCTGTTATTCTAAACAAGAGTTATTTATAAAGTGTGGCTGATGAATATTGCTACATTTAGAAACTAAAATAACTTTTTATTAAATCCATTATGCATTTTAAAAATTAAACAGTTTTATTAAGTTATTATAATTGGTTTTGAATATTATTGAATTTAAATGGCCTCCACGTTTAGTGCTGCAAGTACAACATCTTATCAAAAAGTTGTTCATCACTGCTTGTAGAGTATCAGCGGGAATTGCTTCAATTACCGTTCGAATTGATTGTTTTAAAGCGTTCAAATTTGTTGGTTTTGTTTTGTAAACTTCTTGTTTGCAATAACCTCATAAGAAAAAATCAGATGCAGTAAGGTCAGGAGACCTAGGAGGCCAACGGAATGTGTAGTTTCTTGAAATCAGTTTATTGCGGAATTTTTTCTGCAATTCTTACATAACTGGTCCTGCTATGTGTGCAGTTGCACCATCTTGTTGAAACCAAACAGAGTTGAAAGGAATTCTCTTTCGGCGTAGTTCTGGATAGAAAAACTCTTTCAACATCTTTAAGTAACGGTCTCCAGTGACCGTAACAGTAACACAAAGTGGATGCGATTCCATCTCATGGAGTATCTGTGGGTTTGAATTACTCTATATTCTATAGTTTTGTTTATTAACATTGCCATTTAAGTCAAAATGGGCCTCATCAGACATAAAAATGCAGTTTAGGATGTTTTCGTCCTGTTCTACCATTTCAATTATTTTCTGGCAAAATTGCAAGCGAATCGGCAAGTCTGCTGAGTTTAGTTTACTTGTTAGTTGCAATTTATATGGAAATAATTTCAAATCTCTATGCAAAATTGTCTGCAGCGACTGTCTGGTGATATTTTTTTGAGCAGACAAATTCCTTGTCGAAACTCGAGGATTGGCTTGTATGGCAGCAGCTACAGCAGCAATAGTTTCCTGTGTTCTAACTGAGGGATCCCGATATTAAGGCCTTCTTTCGACCGATCTGTAATTTTAAATATCAATATGTAAGAAAAAAAAGAAATGGAGAAGATTACTCAAACAGAAAAGATTTTATTGCGATTTATTTTGTAGCAGCTTTCATCAGCCACCCTTTATATTTAATATTATAAATTATCGTGGAATATCATACAATGGATTCTTAATTGCTCATGCATATATTGGAATCCGTTATTACTCTGGACAAAGCCTTGCCACCTTTTTCTATTTTGTTCAATGACTTTCGTTTGTAACCATTTCATTTATGTTATTTCATTCTCTATTATTATGCACCATGTATTTTTAGTTTTTTTAACATTTCTCTTTCCTTTAGGGCTTCGTTCCAGGACCTGTCATGTTAATGTGACCAATTTATCTGTACTTTCTTTTCTTGATTGATATTTCTATTAGTTCTTGATCAGTAGCTTTTTAAAGATCTTCAATAATTATTCTTCTTGGCTAGTGTATTTAACACATAATTCGAAGGCATTATTTACGAATACTTGTAGTTAGTGTTTTTCCCTCTTGTTTATCAGTCAGGTTTCACTACTATACAAGAGGGCGGATTATATACATGCTTGGAATATTCTTAGCTATGGTTTTCTTTGTATATTGATATTGACGATATCATATTTTTCACATTCTTCCAGATTTTCCTATAACTTTCGACAATCTGTTGTCAATATCTACATGTTTCTTTATAAATACTATAAGTTCAAAAGGTAATAATACTTTATAGATAATTGAATTTATCTACATTTTCAACTATTTGGGAACAAATCTTGCTTGTCTTCATAATAAGTTTATTAATACGTCTTATTACCTGCTCCTAAAATTTATTGAAAACCTAGAAAATTATTAAAGATTTTCCTTTATTCTCTTGTAGTGCTAGACTTATCCGAACAGTGACAGAAAAGATCAAGCTAGTTTCAATGTAATTGATTAACGTAGAAAAGATAATTGACTTATACTTTATGCAATATTTGTTTTAAAGTTCCTGAATCTATAATCAAAATTAACCTTCGAGTAGTTCATTTATTTTGTTTAGTTCATTTGCAATTGTTTAATTGTACGTCTTTCACTTTTTTTTAAATATCATTATGATAAGAAAATGAAACATACGTCAACGTGTATTGATTTCTTTCCTAGAATTTAAAATGTCTTTTACTGTCTTAGTTTTTAGCAAATCATATTGAATTATCATTTGTAATTATACTTCCTCACTAAACCCTTTTTTTTAAGTGTCCGCTATATTATCCTTTTTTGGTACATTTTACCTATGATCATTATTAAACATTTCAACCTTTAACTAATTAACATTCTTGTAAATTTTTTTTCCTTGTATTTATGACCATTACGAAATTTTTGATTCTTTGTATATTTTCAAAAGGTTTTCGCATTTACCTGCAAAAATTTAACTCTCATATATTCATCCCTTGTAAATACTGAATTCTTCTGTGTTTTCAGGACTTCAAAGGATACCGAAAATTGAATTTTTATTACTAGAATTGGCACATTATACACACAATACACTGCATAAACATCCAAAACAAAACAAAAAAGCAAACAACAAAAGTGCTAAAATAAATTTACAAAATTCAATGAATGATTCTCAAAAAATTCATAAATATTTTATTATATACATTTTGTTTGTAATTTTAACAAACAATACAAAATTACAAAAATATTTCCATTTTTTTTTTTTTTTTGTGTTTAGGTTCAGTTCAGAAATACCTAACAAAAATGTTTTGTTGTCGATTATGTCTCAATTTTGAATAGAGTCTTTATATTTTATTGGCAAAATATTTAAAGTAAATTGTATAAAGTATTTATATTGATTTTAAATTTTTAAAAATTATACTCCTGCTGTGTATAACCATAGTTGATTCATGTTTAAAATTTAAATCTATTTATAATTTTTTAATAGCAATCAAATTAAATTGAAATCAATTTATATTTTTTACAGATAGAAATATAATAGAAATATTAATAAAATTTAAAGATACAGAACAATGAATATAGAATTTTTGTTACATTACAATTAATATCTATATATAGATGAATTGAGTAAGTTTTTATATTAGTCCTTTGCCACATGACGTTGTTCCTTCAAATGTACAATATGATAAAATATATTGAAGTAAGCTCCATGTAATATGATTAAAAACGATTATAAAGTCCAAAGTCAAACGATACTTTTAATTGCTTTAATTCATTGGCCATGTGATGCCCAAATACACCAAACTCATTATTGTGCTGTCTTTTGATCATATTTTCGTCAAATATCTTTGAAAGAATCCTTCCTTCAAATCCCCGATATTTGGAGTAATATAGCTATCCGTATTCAAAAGAAAAATTTTGAAATTTAAATGATCTACAATTAAAATTTATCAATAAAATTTACCTTAAAAGTAAAGTCAGAAAAATACTTTTCCTTCTGTTCATTTGCCCTTCAATTTTTTCAGAAAAAAACTTTTATGCAACCTATGACATAAACTGCTACATCCTGTGTTGACAAAACTTCTAGATCCTGTGGAATCCCTAAAATAATGAAAATGTCCCCAATTTCAATTTTTTTAACTAAATTCAATCAGATATTTTGTGTTACAGATCCAACTAGGCATTCTTTTGTTTTAAAAACGCCAAATAAAAATTGAAGACCTATTTTTAAACAAGAGGAGAGAGATGAAAGGAGTTATTTTCTTAGCATTAATTCCTTTAAAAATTAAAATACTTTCGCTTGGTAAAATTATTTTTAAATATTGACATACGAGTACTCATATATTCGCCTAATGATCAAACATCATATTCATAAAGTGTTTTATTTACAAAAGATTAAAAATTTCTTATAAAAAACCCCAATTATTTTTCAAGATGAAATAAACAATTTCTAAAAAAATTAAATTTTTTATTAAAAAAAAACCAACTACACTCTAAAACTTGTTGACTGTATAATATTGTAAGTCAAGATATATTCTAATAAATTACCATTTGTAATTTGATTCTTCTGATATTTGTACCAATTTTTTTTTTTTTTTTCAAATGTTTTTCAAATTGTGCACATGTTTCCTCAATTTTTTCAACATTCGTCCTTTTTATTATAAACTTAAATATTAAAAAAATATATTTCTCTGATTATAAGTGTCTTTTAAAGCAATTTTAGATGATATGTTCTAGATTTTAAAAGTTCAAAGACACCATTCTAAATCTAAAAATAGAACAGGACATCTTTTTTCGAATATTATCAAAAATTTAATTAACATACACTATATATTACCATATGCACAAAATGTTATAGATTTTTTTTTAATTACTTTGTATATGCATAATTTATGCATATGTATTGCGATGCAATAAGTACAGTTAAAATTTTTCATATCTACAATAACTGTAATTCACTTTTAAAATTGAATTTTCATTTATTTTCAAATTATTTCGAATTGCATATATATGTATAATGTATATATATATATATAGTATATATACATATATATACATATATAGATAGAAAGGAAAATTAAAAGTGCATTTAGTTATACAATACTTCATATATCTATTTTATTTTATTATGCACATGTATGCGTGAAAATTTAATTGCATTTCCAGTGCGTTGAAATGAAGAATACACGCACTCGTTATTAGGGAAATATGAAAAACGAAAATTGGAAAAATAGCAGACGTGGTATAATATAATAAAAATTTTCCCTTTTTTAATTGATGCCACATATTGCGTGTTGTTTTTTTTTTTGGCAGAAAATCGTCTTTAATTTTTAAATTAAAATGGCGTATAAGTCAATTAATAAAAATTGAAATTTGGTTTTTCATTTGAAAGAAGAAAATTAGAAAAATTAATATAATATTTTGAATTTGTATAATTACTTAAAATTAGGTTTAATTTATTGAAGGAAATATAATGACTTTGATTAATCGTTGCTTCCAAAGGTATTAGACTAATATTTGAACGTTTGCACTATATCCTATGTTGCAGAACTATTGCAAATTATGCAGAAAAAAATTTAAAACACATCTTTTATTTGTTTTTCTATTATACTTATGTTTGTAACTGTCCCGCTGCCTCATTGGTTCAAGTCGTGGTGATGAGCCGACCCATCAAAGTTATTACGAATTTGTAACTTTCATAACACTTAAATAGAATATGATTCGGAAATCTGGAGTCAATATCAAGTACATATGATAGGTATATAAATATTTTTCAAAATTTCATCTACATGTATATTTATATACCTATATGTATATATATATATATCTATATTTAGAAGATGTTTTCCAAAATTTCAATAAAATATTTAGTTATCTATCTGTATATTCATAAAATAAATAAAAACCCAACCTCTTTTAACTTAAACTTAAATTCTTATTTTTATTTTACACTTTTAAAATTTTTGGAATCTAACAATCAAAAAAAAAAAACAACAACAAAGTGATCGCAATATGGTTTTATACAATGTTTCGTTTTTTTTTCACATTAAATTTGTTGCAACGCAACAACAACAGCGACTGCAATTATCATCTTTCCATATCAAAACAAAAATACAGTAATAATGACTGTACGCCATTTTTTTTTCACTGCTTGAATTGTATAGATAAAGAGTATGCGTATATATACATATATGTATTTTAAGTAAAATATGTGTAAATATAAATTAAAAATTATCTATAAAAATAGAAAATAAAAATCTCAAAAAAAAAATTTTTAATATTTTTTTTTGTGCACTGCAAGCGACTAAGAAAAGTGCAATGACCGCGAAAACAAACGAAATAAGCAAAACATATATATAATAATAGATAAAAATGCGATCGCAATAACACAACATAGAATATATTTATATATATATATATATATATATGTGTATATATATGTATAAAAAAAAGAAAATCGGGAACCTGGGAGAAAGAAGGGCGAACAAAATAATATTTACTAAAATGAGCGGTTTTTTTGATTTTTTTTTTTATTTTTTTTTATATTTTTAGAACGGCATTAGATAGTCAAAAAGATAGCAATATGTTTACATTCACAATATCAAAATATATATATATATTATATATATGTACTTATATGCGATTCACTAACATTTTTTGTTGTTTAATACCTACAATAAAAATTTTATTTTTAAATTGTTTTTTTTTTTGTAAATTTTTAAATTGTGCGATCAGATAGAACCATATTATAAATTTTAATTTTGTTTATTTTTACCAAAAATTGAAACATTTTTTTTTGTGAATTTTAAAGTTTTGTACCTATTTCAACAGTTTTGACTTTCGTTACGCTCTAGCTCTATAATGTTTGTTAATTCATAATGAATGCAGACTGATGACTCTTTGCGTATATTATTCAGTTAGAATCACTTAAAAAATGACTGAATTTTATTTTTTAATGATTTAATTTATATTATTGTTTATAAAATCATAATTATAGAAATATATTTTACATTTATAAGGTATATGTACATTTTCATCTTTATTAAGGGGTTCATATTAATAAGGGAATTTTTAAATTACAAACTCATTTGTAAAACATTGATTATCGAATATTGATAAAAATACTTATATTAATAATTAAAATGAATTAAATTCTTTCAGTTTTATATATATTCTACATACTTAGTTGCAGTTAGATAAAGTTACAATATTATGTTTTAAATTATATATTCCATAATGTCCGAAGGTTCCAAATAAGAAGAGGATATTAAGTATTAATATACCATGACAAATAAAAACCCACAATACATATAATAATACCACTAATATGGCTATATTAGGCCTACAAATTTATAAAAACATCCTTGTTATTCAAAACTTCGATCCCTCGGATATATGTTCGAATCTGAATCTTCTTTGTATCAAATAGAGAAAAACAAAGAGGATTATTTAAAAAATTGCACTATAGGATTAACCTAAATTGCAGCTGGATATATTACATTGATTGAAATTATATTTTATATAGTAACAAGGCGTAATGTACTATACACTTTCAAGTAGTAATAGTACCTATGCAGAATGCATTAAGATCAATTCTAATAATAATAAGAATATTATATTCCCGGTGACTTCCAAGTTGTTTCAACATGCATTAATACTGCCTTATAAGCCTGCATATAGCGGTTTAACAATTACATTAAATAAATACCTATAAATAAAAAAAGTGAATTTTTAATAATTCGTGTAATATTATTTTTTCAACTTAAGCTTTTATTTTTAATCTATGAAATACATATAATATAAATTAATCTAAGAAAAACATATAAAAGCATATGCATGTAAACACTCAAAAAACATTGCATTAAAATATTACCAAAAGTACTATCATCTACCTGCGTCAAAAAATGATTGACAACTTAAATTAATATTAAATACCGTTTTTTATCAAAAAAATAAAAAAATAACTGAAATAATTCTATATTTTAAAACTCACTAATTTTGCTCAGCAATTCTATTATTCATACAAATGCACATATACCTAAGTATATTATCGAAATATTTACGTACACATAAAATAAATCGTACGTTAATCCCGTCAAAGTCGGAATACAAAAAAAAATTGGGTCATTAACCTCTTTTCATATCTTTCAATTTTCAATAAACTTCTAATGCATTTGCCAATGGAATTATGTTATTAAATGCGCCGAAATTATTAAAAAAAAAAAAAACAAATATAAAAAAAAAATTTAAAGTCCATTAGCGCCTTTTTTTTCATAACATTCACCTATCAACACTTTAAAGCTTTACATCAACAGTCAAGAATATATATATTTTATTTAACGAAAACAATTAACTTTCAGCCACTTTCAGCGTTGAATTTATTTGACAGTACTGTTTATTATACTGTACTCTAATCTAAACTCTTAAGCAACATCAGTAGAAGCAAAAAATAAAATAAACACAATAGCTATTTTTAATAAAAATATAGGAACAAAACAAAGTCTATTCAACTTTTTTCAAAAATTCTTTTTACAATAAAAGTCTAAACAAAAACAACAACAAAAAACCAAAAAATAAGAAAATACTCTTAAAATTAACTTCTTATCGCAAAAGATAATAAAAAAAATAAAATAATTATAATTCTTTTATCCACTAAAAAAACACAAGTGTTATTAATATATGTACTACGTGGTAGAAAAATTAAAAAAAAAGCAACAACAACTTTATAATAGAACAGTGGCCATTGCGCTTTTTCGTCTTATCAATTTTTTGTTTTTTTTTGTTTTGACAAACGTCATTTAGCAGTCACTCAATCTATAGAATACATACGCATAATGATGACACACAGTACTATTAAATATAGGTACTTTTAGTGGTTCATTATCAAAAATTAACTTTCTAAATATATAGAGGTTTTTAATTAAATATATATATATATATAATATATATGTATGTTTATTTTTCATACTTTTTGTATATGTATATATCTATACATGTGCTTACAAAAGGTTACTTAATTTTATACCAAAATTAATAAGTGAAAAAAACAACCTACATATTAAAACTTTACTGTTTTTAAATGCCATTTTGTTAAAATTTTGATGAAATTAAATTCTAATAACTTTTCTATCAACAATTTTTTTCGAAATACAAGTTATGTACCTAATGTCTTATCAGACAAAAAAAAATATATATGTATATATATTACAATCATTTAAGTCAAATGTCAATATTTTTTATAGATAAAAACAAAAATTCGAAAATTTTAAAAAGAAAATGTTGGGAAATTTTTTTTGCTGTATTTATTTTAATAGTTCTTTTATCCCATTTTAATTTGTACACTCGTATGTATATGGAAAAAAAACGGTTAATGAACCCAATAAAAAAAAATCAAAATAATGTAAACAAATATACATAGATATATTAATATATAACAAGTAACAAATAATCTTATATAAATTAAAAACTTTTAGAAATAACAAATTAATACTTTAAAATATCTGCAATTGCATGGAATAACCCTACCAGCATTAGCACAAATTTTTACAACAAGGGAAAGTCACATAAAAATTTCATTCACATCTTATTGCTTTCCTTAAAATGGTTTGGGTGAATCACAAATTGAAATTTTCCTAAGAAATTTTCAACTTAATACAAAATCGCAAATTCCGAAATCTTATTCTGGTTGGGTAAATTCAAAAAAAATCGACTTAAAAAAATCTAAAATACTAAAATTAATTGGAATTTCTTTTTAAAAACATCCCACCAAACAAATTAATAAATTCCTTATTTTATAACTTACTTTAAACCCTTCGTAAGTCATATAAACATACATATTCTGCAAAAAGCATATAATCCCGATTTTTTACCAACTCTAAAAAACCTCCTAATTTAAAATCTCGTATATACATATATCTAATACATATTTTGTAAAAGGCGCATATAACTTTGATTTTGAATACATATTTATATATAAAAATAAATTTTCTAGAAAACGGCAATCCTGATTTTAAATCCAACTCTAAAATCAATACCAATAATACCTACAGTCAATACCACTAACTATAATAATCATATATGATGTCATATGAACTTTCGATAAATATTCGATATGATTACATATGATATACAAAATCATAACTACTATAATTGTCATAACCAATCTTATGCATAAAATGTCAAACATAAACATTTAATTATTAAAAATTTATGTATTTACCCTTTTATGTTTAATTCTGAAATTTTTTAATTTCTTTTCAATTTAGTTTGCTTGTATGTATGATATCATATGATATGTACGCTTCGGTTCGTACGGTTATGACTTGACGAATGATTTCTAAATGATAACGAGTGATGGTTTTGATTACTGTAGTTAGTTATATGAAATGTCATACAATCGTAAAAAATTATATGATATTATATGACATCATATGACTATTATATAGGGTGGCGCAAAACGACCAATATGGTTTGAATGTTTAATGACTTTTTTATTTAATGGTTAATTATTATTATTATTTTTTTGTTATACAGTATATAAATAGGAAATATTTTTAGCTTAAGTAGAAAAATTATTTCTCTCAAGTGGTGACCATTTTCGGCTTCGCACATTCGTGCTCTTTCCAGTACATTTTCCATAACTTTTCGTAATTTTTGATCGCTGTTCCATTTCCAATTCCCCAAGTTTTCTTCACAAAATTCTGAAATAAAAATAAAAAATATAAATAAATTTAAAAAGTAGTTAGGGGTAATGATTACAGGATTTCCTACAAGCACTGGTATTTAATTTTGACATTTAAATATTAATAGTAAATTGTTTTTTAAAATTTCGATGTTTTTATATGAAAAAAATTAATTTTAAAAATTAGCATTAAAAAATTTCTAATTTTCGGATTTTGAAATTTTGGATTATGTGAATTGTGATTTTGTAACTGATATGTTTCTCCTTAAAAATCGTTGTGTTGCGGCTACTTTTTGCTCTGAAACCTAAAATAAAAATTTATGAAAATCATTTTAATCAATTAACACTATTTAAGATCCCATATAACTTCTTTCATTAAAGTTTTAACGGTTAAATTCAAGTATTTAATTCAAGAGAAGATTTTCTAATATTCTTATAATAAAATGGGTTACGTAATTCTCCATTTTAATTTACCTAAATTATGATTACAGCTTAATATAAGTTAAATCTGGATGTCTTAACTAAATAAGATCTACACTTAGATAATCTAAGTTAAATGGATGTCTAAGATTGTTTTCAAAAGATAAATTTTGATCAGATATTATTGCGAAAAGTATTTGATATTAACATAAAACAATGAGCAATTTCAGCGTCAACAACAAACGACGCTCCTGTCAAAGCAATTCCAAATATATATATAATGAAAAGTTCTCAATGAAAATAATTATTCAAAATATATATTTATAATTATTCAAAGCTATATTTATTAAAAACATATACAATCACCTTTCTTGCAATTGTCTTCTATACACGTGACAACATATTTTGTATTCAAAGAATACTAATTTACATAATGTTGCTAATTATATTCAAAATTTATTTTATTTTTATATTACAATTTCCTCAATAAAACTACTTTTTTATTTTTCTTCAAAATATTTTGCAATATTATTCTTTCCCGCAACTTCTTTATGAAAATCGTCAACAGAACGCCCACCAATTAAACACAAAATTGCAATAAGTTTTGGAATGCGCGGCAATATTCAAAGTAATTGTCGTCCGTCTCAAAACAAATCCGTCTTTTCAATTAAAATTCAGGTAATTTTAAAATTAGGTTAATATTTGAAAAAAAAAAAGTTTTTTTAAGGTATGTGATACAGGGAAATGAATAAATATGAATAATTATTTTTGTGATAAAAATTAAACAATAGAAAATGTACGGATACGCAAATGTCAATGGTAAATGCGAATTTGTCGCTTTCTGCTGGTATTTTTATTTAAATTTTTTAAAGGAGTTTTAAAAAAAAGTTATTTAATAGATTCAAGATAATTATTGAAAATAATAATGTAATGAAACCTGTGTCTAAATGGATATCATTTAGTATAATTGATATAATTATATATTAGCCCCTGACTGTTTTAATGGATTGTTCTGTACTGATCGTGCCATAATAATCTTATTGCTTATCACTCACATGCAATTGATGGTAATTAGGACTATTATGTCAATTAAGAATAATATTACTAAACTTATGTATAAAGTTATTTTTATAAAATGGTCTTTGCTTCAAGATTCCAATATTATAACTCTTAACTTTCCTATTTCTTACAAACCAGTTTTATTAATATTTTTAGAAAAATATATTGTTATATAGTTATTTTAACCTTCAACCCTTTAAGAACACTATATAAACTATATATTATTATCTATTTAAGTAAAATTGATTATTTTACCAATTTTCGCTAACCTTTTTGTAATATTTACTAGACCTTTCAACATTTTATTAGCACCTTAAAATTGCAATTCTCTCAAACAAAAACAAAATTCACAAATCAAATTTTTAAAATAATTCTACAATAACTCATATTTAAAGTATAACTATTTAATTTTATTACACCTATATATAGTTACAATCTTTTGAAAATTTTGCCGCAATTCTTAATGTTTTTCGTCAACAGAACGCCCACTAATTAGTTTTTAAAAAAATGCAATATAATACGGTATAATATTTGCAACCTTGTCTATTTCTATATACTCGTATATATTACTTAATGATTTTATTATGCAATTTTCTTAAGAAATTATCCTTCATTTTAATCCTTTTGGTAATTTACACTTACAAATTCAGTGCAAATATATTAGGTATTCAAAAAGGGGTAAAATTTAAAAAATTCCAAAAAATAAAAAATGTTTCCATCAACCGTTCTTTCTTAAGCGGTCTCCTAAAATATAATAGTGTAAGTTATAAAATAATAAAATAATTTCGCAAAAAAATAACAAATTCTTTTGTTTTTACTAAATTTTAACATAAAAATAATTTTTGAATGTAATAAACTCATTCACATCTATTTGTGAATCGCATAATTTTTTGTCATCATTTGTTATTTTAGGCGAAATAATTCAAGGTATTTTCTTAAAGATCAGTCGGTACATACGTACAAAAAAGGGTTTCAATATTTAGAAAAATTAAATTTCCTGGAAAGGTTTGTTTTTCTTTGCAATATTTTTATAGACAAAATTTTTAAAAGAGTTGTAATCCTTTTGCAATTTCATTATTTTTAATAAAAAAAATTTCATAAAAATTTAAAACGGAAATTACTAGCTATTTTCAAAAAAAAATTAAAATTCAACATAAAATTGCTCAGCGAAAAAATTAAAAATTTTGTCATGATCTTGAGAGTGTAAAGAACGCCTCCTTTTTAAAATGAATATTTTAGCCTAGTTTCTTATTCATAATTTTTAATAAGAAGATGAAAATGATCAAAGTGTTATTTGTACGAGTGTATATGCATATATTATTTACATATTTCGAAATTAATTAATAAACTACCACACTGGACTTACTTAAGCAAAATCTCAACATCCTTTAATTTTATTCTTTAAAGTTTCAAAGATAATATTATGAGAGCATATACCATTCATGAAGGATTAAAATATTTCAAAAATGTTCTTGCCTCCATTTTGTCCATTCGAACTATTTATTTATTAAGTACTTTCAAGTGCATCCAGCCTTTGCAAATTGACAGGCTCTATTGCTTCTGAATTTGGATCAACAATATTATTTTATAAGTAATATTATTTATTTTGTTTATATCATACATTTTATATTTAATCATACATACTGTATATATTTGGTCACCATGGGGATTTGTAAAGAAAAATTATTTTTCAATTATATTTTATTTTAATTAAATATGGCCAGAAGTCGAACACAGTCCCCATCGGTTAATAAGCCAAATGCTTACCCGCAACACCACCGCCCCAACTCCAATTCGAACTAATTGCTATATTTTTATCTATTTGTTTTAAATATTTCTCTACAATACCATATTACGAATTAATTGGGCGTTTTTAAAGATACTTGTTAAATTAATAAATTTATGTAGAATATAAGCACCTTAAAAGATTATAAAAAATCTCTCGTTTTTTAGGATAGAAAATCTTGTTTTATATTTTTGCATAGAATAGATTAACATATCATCAACTGCATCTTAAACATATGTTTGGTTTTAGCTTTTATCAAGGTTTTTAGAAGTGATTCGTCTTGTCATACTACTAGACTACTCAGGGTTTGTTCATAGGTAAAGCACTCTCACAACACAATCCAACTGAAGAGTCCTGTAATATTACAGAACAAAACACTTTTTGAAAACCTGGAGTTTTTCTTCTGAAAATCTCAACAATATTGCAGGATGAAACAATTATATAAATTTATATTTGTTTAGTCAATATAATACTGAAAGCCTGCTGAAGAGTCCATAGTAAAACAAAGGACAAAATATCCCTAAAATCTTAAATCAGATCAGAATGTATTTAAAAAAGTGGAAGGGCTAAATTACCAACAACTACCTATCTTCAATTTTCCGATTGAAGAAAAAAAAAACAATATTAATTTTAAAATTCAATATTTATTGCAACCTTCAATTAATCCTAGACAAAATTAGGAATCCATATGTCATTTGAAAATATTAACCGACAAAGCCAAATATAAAAAAATTTGGTTTTTTAACCCTTTTCTAAGTGTCTAAAATTTTTAAGATGTATTTAAGATGTTTTCAAAATTATATAAATGTCAAATTATAATTATTCAAATATATTCAAAAATCTTTAACTGTTACATTCTTAACCTTGAAATTAAATATTCGGAAATTCATAAAATATGCAAATTAATTGTAAAATCTTTCTTTTATAATAAATTTATATATATATATATATATTTGCAATTCAATCTATATACCTATATATAATAAAAAATCCGTTAAAATAAATTATGTATTTTCTATTTATTCGTGTAATTCTATTTTTAAATTACAATTATCTTAAAGAATCTTAAAGGTCCTATAAAAAAAAACCTTTTCTTAAATTCATGCAACAATAATATATTCAAAGAATATGCAATCGAATTCACCCTTCATTTTTATTTTTCTTAATCAATTTTTTTTTAAATTTTCATTTTTAATCTTAAAAATTGGGCGTTTATTAATTTTAAAATATTTATTTATATACTTACATATAAATTGCATATATAAATGCAATGCAACTTTTATATATGCAACAAATACTAAAATAAATTTTCCAATTGCATCACAGCGAATCATTTATTAGCTTCGAATCATTTTAAATGTTATTTTATAAACACAAGATACAAAAAAAAAATACAACAACATTTTATTCTGACATTATTAAGTTTTCTATACAACGTTATTTTTATTTTAAGATACACACAACACATGTATATTTCAAAATGTTCATTAATATATATTCTTAAAATATTATCTATTCCCCTCTTTAACCCCTTCCAATCAGCAAAAAAAAAAAATAAAAACAAAAAATCTTTTTTTTTCTAAAATTTTACAAAAAAAATTTTCCATTTAAAAGACCCTTTTTAAGAAAAATTCTCTTCTTCTACATACAAATATATTTCTAAATTACACGCATGCATATATTATATGTTCTTATGTAAGTAACTATGTATATATTTAATTTTCAATTTACATCAATTTTTTATAAAATTTTACAAAAGTTTGTTACATAAAATTTCATTAGTTGAAATGAAAAGGCAATCTTTTTAAATAATGCACATGTATACTTACACTGTTGCGAATAAAAACTATATTCAATGTCGTCTATGAAAAGAATAACAACAAAAACAACAACAAAGATATTCAAGTTGCAAACAACAATAAAAAACAAAACCATTTGAATATATTTAGAAACAAAATTAGAAAATGTTTCGCAACATTATTGTATATTACAAAACATTTCATTAGATAAGTTTATAAACATTTGTATATAAGTATTCAAAATATTTTATTAGATAAGTTTATAAACATTTGTATATGGAAAAATAGTATTGGTTTTGTTTGTGTAATTTGGATGCACTTTTTAAATACAAATGCAAAACTGATATTATTGTATGTATGTGAATTATGAATTATATTATATGATTGTATTATTAACTAAAAAAATATTATTAATAATATAAAGTATTTATTAATTAATAATTAAATTAAAATTAAAAAAATTAATTTCAAAAGTTTTTCGAAAATATTTTCAATTAAATAAACTTTATAAATTAATATACCTTACTCTTGTATGTATTAAATAATAATTATTTATATTTTGTCAAATAAGTGTCAAAATTAATGAACACAAACATACATACGTAGGTACTTGATAACAAATATTTAAATGCAAATTCTCAAATTAATTATGATAATTTTAATTAAATTAAATTTTAATCTGTGGAATTGTAATGTAAGCACCCCTAATTTAATTGCATATTAAAAGTGCAAATTTGCAGTTAATAATACATTTTGTATGCAGCAATTGAATTACATACATATGTATATATATTAATTATTTATTCGTGTAATTACTACACTTGATAACTCTAGAAATTTATGTATGTATGTATAGAAATTTGGACAATTAAAGCTATAATCCTTTAAGAGACTATAGAATTAAGGAGGGGGGATAAATTTTAAAATGAATTTGAATGGATGATCTGGGTATTAATAAATTTTTAAAATTAATGATTTGAATGCAAAAATCAAACAGTGCATTTTTTAAGATAAATTGACTATTTTTAAATTAAATTTTAAAAATACAATTTGGTTTTAACTTTCACATTAATCAATTCAAAATTGATTTTAAATTTTCAATATCACGATCAAATTTCAAAAGTTTACATAGAACTCGCCCTAAAAACTTACACCATAAAATTAGCAGTTGCATTCATTTTCGTATTTAAAGCAATTTTGTAGGTATGCCAAAAGCATTAGAAAAATTCCAATATCTCATTAACAAAAGATATTCACCACGAATTTTAAAATTTTCAATTTTATGGATACCAAAAAACTAATACTATAGAAAAACCCCAACGTAATGCGCAGATACTCGTATAATGCAATATTATTTATTTTCAACAAATTCAACATTTTTAAATGTATCAAGAGTTGATATAACACGTATGTATATATATATCTAATATAATTGTATATATACACATATTTATTTTCTAATATGCACAGAATTATAATGTTTACCTTTACGAAAAAACGTACATATAGCAAAAATATTTCAAGTGGCCCTTTCATGTATGTCATATGTGTAGTGTAGCCCTTTTAATAATATACATGTATATGAAAATTTTTGATATTCATTGTATAATAAACATTATAAACATTATATCTACGCACTTTTATGTCAGTGTTTCGGAATATATGTGATAATATTCTGCGTAAAATGAGCTGGTAGTAAAAATTATAAAACAACAAAAACTCCTAATGATTACCAACTAATGCTAATAAAATATATATTGAATCAAAGGGAGAATTTTTTTCTTCTTATTTTGTTCCTTTTTTTTTTCCAAAATTTTTACAAATACATTAACCATATTTTATATACATTCAAAAAACCAAAATGTATACAGAAATTAAATAATTTTTCATTAAATATTAGAAATTGCAGATTAATTTTTCTTAAGATATTTTCATTAAATTCTTAAAAGTAAAGTTCGTAAGATAGACACATGTGTATAGAAAGTCTTTTAAAAAAAAAACATTCAATACATATTCAACTGCTAATATATTGAAAGCCTTCAAAAATACTGAATTGGAGCCGTTTTTTAATAAACGTACCGTATATATGATTAGAAAAATAAAAAAAAAACAACAAAAAAAAAAAGATTCGTTAATGTTGCCAGCAACATTTTAGCATTTTTCTCAATTTTCACTCATACAATTGCATTAATTTTTCTATTATTGAAACATATAGACCTAGTCGAAGTTTTTTTCAAAAAGTTGTTAACTTAGTCATACCTAGACAAGACTCACAAGAGTAACTTTATTTATTTTCAACATTAATATATATATATATACATATATACATTAGTTTAAGTTGTTTTTTTTTTGTTTTTCTAAATTTTTGAAATTTGTTTTGATAGAAATTTCGGCACTTTATATTTGTATTAGTGAAAATTTTTTTTTTTTTTGAAAAAAATGCACTTTTGGCCATAACAAAATTAAAAAAAAAAAAAAAAAAAAAAAAAAAAAACAAGAAAAATATTTATATATATATATATATTTTTTCAAATATTCTATTTGGAATTTGAAATAGCAACAAAAGGGTCGTCGTTCATATATTATTAGAAATAATACAAAATAGTTGTATTATATATTGGTCGGAGTTGAGTTGGTGTAGTGTATCTCTAGTTTTAAAAATTTGGAAAACATTTTTTTGACAGTTTGCAATAATATTTTGTGGAGTATGGACACTTCTAACGGATAAAATAAAAATTTTAATTTTAATATACATACATATATAACACTTGTTCTATTTGTTTTCAAATTATTACAATAATAATAAAAAATCTTATATTATAGTTTGAATAAATTAAAAATAAAATATATACATATATAAAGTAATAATTGTGTCATTTTATAATTTATATATTAATAAGATTTCTTTAAAACTAATTAATTTATATATATTTATTAAAAACAATTTTAATTAATTAAAAATTAAGAAAAATTTAATTAAATTGAATTAAATGCAAAAAGAAAAAAAACAAATAAATTAAGAAAATTCTATTAAGTGTAAAATAAAATTGCTTTAGCAAAATTAGTGATAAACAACACAATTAATATTTAAAAAAACAAAATTAGGTTAAAAATAAAAAACTGAAAGCAAAAAAAAGCAGAAATTATAAATAAAATTTAAGAACAACAACTATATTAAAAGCACCACACAGCACTACAAACGTACTACATAATACATATTAGAATAAAATTTGGGGGAAATTAAATTAAAAAAAATTTTCCACAAAAATTTTAAAATATAAAAAAAATGGAATTGTATTTTTAATATATTATATACTTACAAAGCGTTTTATTATTCTATTAATTACTATAATATATAGTAAATCACATTTGGCGTTTTTATTTATTTAATATTTTTTTTTTTGGGACTAACTATTTCTACATCTTGGCAACTTTAATTAAAAAAAACAAAAGCTGTGTGGCTGCAACATTTTATTAACAATGCAAAATTCTAAATTTAAAAAAATGTTATTGTGCAAATATGAATATTGTATAATGGAATAAAAATTAAATTTACAAATTTATTAAAAAAAAAAAAACTGAACTGAAAATTAAATTAAATAAAAAAATTAAATCAAGTTTTCTGTTTTGAACTTTAAAATTTTTAATTCAATAAAATTAAATAATAAATAACAAAAAAACAAACGGAAATATAAAATGCAACATTAAAAAGAAGATTTAAAAAACCAAAACCTTAAGGTAAGTTAATAAACTTATTTATATTTTACTATTTATATTCGACCATATTTTATTTTAAATTTTTTAAAAGTTTTAATTTAATATAAAATAATTTGAACCGAACTATCTCTAAAAATAGAATACTTAGAAATAATTTAATAATATTTAAATTTTTTAAAATAAATTAAAATGAAATAGACTTTAATAAAACTATATTTCAAATGCAAGCTAATACCAAATAATTGTATGAAATTCAGCAAAATCACGATTAATATTATGTTTGAAAGCTCTTAAAAAATAGCATGACTATATTGAATCCTATGTAATCAGGCAATACTATTTCATGAACCACGTATACCGACTGTCAAAATATCAAAACATAAATTATAAAAAAGAAATTGTAAAATTAAAATTAAATACTTTGTAAAATTAAAATTTAATACTTCTACATTAATAAATAATAATATTTTAAAATCGTATTTTAAAAGCTTAGATTAATTACATGCAATTTTTTTTAAAATTTTTATTTTAAAAGAAATTAGAATTTATAACCGGGAAATAATTTAAAAATCTATTAATAAAATCACTTATATGATAAGTAAGTAATGATCATAAATCATCATAATCACAACAACTAACTTTAATTTGACAATCATACAGCACTGCAAATTTAATTATTGACAAGATCCCCAATGACGTGATACTGAATAAAAAACTTTGACATGCATCTTTATGCAACTTTTTTGCAATCGAGATGCATCAACTACAAAATTTTATAATCTAAAACGTAATACGAGGCTTGTTTAATTGTAAAAAACTTAAAAAAATTTGAAATTCATTTTGGACAAGATCCTCAATATCCTGTCAAACTGAAAAAAACAAAATATGAAGCTTGTCAAATTCTTAAAAGCTTCAAAATATTTAAAATTCATTTTGGGAGAAGATCCTCAATTATCTGTCATACTGAAAAAAAACTTTGACATGCATCAATATGCTACTTATATGCATCGCGATGCATCTACTGCAAAATTCTATAAACAAAAACGAAATACGAAGCCTGTGAAACTTTAAAAAATTATTTATAATTTCCAGAATATTTAAAATTTACTAAAGTTTTTTTTTCAAAAATTGCAAATCTTACTTAAATATTACATATAAACTAAAAAATTTGTAAGGACCTTGTATTCATTACATTAAAATTGTTTTTGACATTTACACCAACAGTAAAAATACTTAATATAAAAATCAAAAATTTTATTCACCTTTCACGTAATAATTACAACATAATGTTTTTTTTGTTTTTTGCACTATTTTATATTTTGACATAAAAATTTATTATTATATAAAAACATTGGACAGTTCTAAATATATATATAAAAAAAAACAAAATAACAAATCTAGTGCAGTCAAAACATGCAATTTTTTTACACACTCACATATATATACATACATTAATACGTATATAATTAATAAATATATATATATATATGTTTTTAATAAAAATTAAGTAACCAGTTACTTACTGGACAAAAAATCAAAAAAAAAAAATATTAAAATATATTAAAAAACATTAAAATGTCAGTTTTTCAATGCACACAATATGCACTTTAATAATTGTGTGACTCAAGTTCATTTAATAAAACTTAAGGAACATTGTTTTTTTTTTCTGATTTTTTTTATTGTTGTTTTTTTTCTTAATTTTTTTTTTTTAAATCGATAAAAAAATATAAAAAAAAATGTATGCATGCAATTTTAAATTATTGTTTTACATATATATATATATACATAATGTAATATAATATAATATTTATTAAAGTGATGTTTTTTTTTCTGAATTAACAAATATTAAGTATATATACACTTGATGATGTCCTGAAAAGGACGAAATAAATGTATAGAGAGGAACTTATGGATTATATAGGATTGCAAATTACTTTAGAAAAAGAAAATAAAAAAATATCAAAACTTAATTATATTATTTTTGCACTTAAAAATTACAAAAAAAAAAAAGAAAAAAAACCACCACCACATTGGAATGTTATTATTATGTATTGTGAGTTATGACATACTTTTTAAAAAAACTGATTGATGATGTTTTTATTGTTAATTTTTATTTTTTTAAGATTTAATGTTGTATGGAAAACATTTATTGGTTTTATGAAAAATATTTAATTCTCGGTCTTATTTATTTTAAATTGACATTAGTTTAATTTATTGTTCAAAAATAGTTACATTAAGAATGTACATTACTTTACACCTTTTCCAAGTGTGTAATTCAGGAAATATCAATGGTTATTCAGAAAGTATCAATTATAATTCAGAATGTATCAGTTGTAATTTAAACTAGTCAATTTTAATTCAGAAAATATCAATTGTAATTTTGATCAGTCAATTTTAATTCAGAAAAGTTCAATTAAAATCTGTACTAGCATTTATGTATAACGTGCGTCTAAACAAATCCACTGATTTTATCTATATTGTCATTTTTTTAATACCATTAGGGCTTTCTGAATTACGATTGATAATTTCTGAAATACAATTGACTAATCTGAATTACAATTGACGCGTTCTTCATTATGACTAATTTAAATTACAATTAATACTTTTTGAACTACAAATTCACTAATCTGTATTACAATTGACTCGTTCTGAATTAAAATTGACTAATCTGAAATAAAATATAGATGCCTTCTGAGTTACACTTGGAAAAGGCATAGATTATCGAAATCCTTTTTTTTATATGTGCATAAGTAATTCCTTAGTATTTCCCTTATATAAATTAATTTAAGGTTCAATTTAGACATTTACTAATTTATTTCAGGTTTTTTTTTTATTTCCGATTTTTGCTGATAGTCTCACATTTTTGTTTTAATTCAGGAATGTTTTTTAATCTAGGATGAAAAACAAGGATTTTCATTAAATAAAAGTTAGTTCTAAATTTCGAATTGAATTGAGTTTGAAATATCAAATTCATTAGGATTTTCTTCTTTTTAGAATTTTTTAAGGAAAATGACGAAATTCTAGTTGATATCTTTCCTGCTGAAGCATTTTTTTTGACATATTTCCCCAAATTTTTAAATTTAACATTTCCTTTATTTATTACCTAATTCTTAAAATTCAATTCTCTTTTTTTATTTTATAAATTAAAATTAATTTCAAATTGAGTTCAATGCCTTATTTTTTGTTTTCAAATGTATTATATAACATTCACCTCAACTGTACACCTGCAATTGTATTTTGTAAATTTCTATTAAAATTTTATATCCTTCATATACCAATTTTTGTTTTTTTTTGTAAATATTTAATATCCTAATTTTATTTTTTTGTGTACAAACCCCTTTCCTTTTTTTTAATTTTGTAATTTTTTTAAAACGCAATTTTTTGTACTAATTTTTTTGTTTTTGATTATGCAATCAACCTGTTTTAATTTTTACTTGTTTTGTTATTATTTTTTCTTATACTCATATTCAAAAGTTCTTTAAACTCTTCTTAATCTTGACAAGTTTTTTCCTTTTTTTTTTTTGAACAATAGATGAAAAATAAAGAAATTGCATTATTTATTATATTTCTAATACAAAAGAGACAATAATCATCAAACATATATATATATGTATAGTGATCATTTGCCATTATCCTTGCTTTCAAGAAACTGTATAGAGAGAACAAAAAGGAATTGATCCTTTTATACTTTGTATACATAGTGATCTGGCAAAATTCTCTTTTGTTCCATGATGAACAAAAAAATAAAACTGCTATAAGTCGTTGAATGATCCTCAAAATGCTAAAAAAACACTTGTATATATGTGTGTATGTAATTTTCTATTATAAGGATTTTTTTTTTTGATTCTACTTGAAATTATGTGGTAATCCAGGACGCTGCCATTATCCTGTAATTTTCTAATGTGCAACGCATCATATAAGGTTATTTTTGTGTTGTTGTAATTTTACTTTTGAAAATACCTTTAACATGAAATTTTACGAAATTGTTTTTATTAAATTAAATTTTTGCAGGTTTTTATTTTTTTGTTTTTTTTTTTTTAAGGACTAATGCTATTTTTCCGTTGCATTTTTAATCATCATTTTAAAAAAAAATATATATAATAAATATAAATATCATCATACTATCATCATCATCATCAATATCAATATATAACTTTAAACCGATATATAACTTGATATCCTTTAATAGGATAAGAACAGATTGTCCTTTAATATATTACTATACTTGTTATAAGCATATAGAAAAAAAAAAAGATCCTTAAATTGCCAAAAATGTGATTATAATTGAAGGAAACAGATATAGTTGTGTATACGTTAAGACAGGATCATTTTTCATTTTATTTTTTTTATCAAAATGCCAAAAATAGACATTTATTTTTTATTTTGGTTTTTCTTTTTTTTTTTTTTAAAGAACAGATATACTTCAGATACTATACATTTCGGAACGATCCTACATATTATTAATGTATATATATACACATTTATATATATATATATATATATACTCATTTGAAAAATTAGAAAATGAAAAAAAAAGGATCTGGTGTATAATTATTAAGGATATTTGCTTCTTTTATAATGCGTTTTTTTATTCTGGAGATTACAAAATAAATGCACTACAGTCGTCTTTGCGCATAGTTATACGTATATATTTAAGAGGAGGCATGAAGAAGTAAATTTTTCACATATATATATATATATATATATATATATGTACATATACCTATTAGAAAAATAATGACAGACGTTTTACAAAAAAAAAAAAAAAAATATTTTTAAATTAATCTAGGATTTTTGGATAATTTCTTAAAAAGTCAAAAAATTTTAAACTTATCCGATGAATGAATCCGATTATAAGTTTCTTCAATTAAAGATTATTAAAAGATTTAAAAAAATTAAAACAGATTAGTCGTTATAAACGTTAACAAATTATTGTAATAGTATATTTTTTTTTTTTAAATTTGCGAGATTCATTTAATTGTTATTAGAATCTTATTAGCTTCGTAAAGTGTATTAATATGAAATTAATTAATTTAATAAAATTTGACTTTCCTAAGTTCCTTAAATTTTTAAAAGATCATTTTTTAAGGTCTCTCCCGATTTATACAAAAAATTTAAAAATAATTGGCAAAAGTGTTCAAATATGTTGGGTTAAAAAAATATTTTAAGAAATTTCTAATATTAAAATATTTATATAAAGAAACTAAAAAATAAAATAAGTTGTATAAAATACGATTAAGAAATTCTAAAACCATCCCAAATTAATATTCGTTCAGGTTACAAATGATGAGTGCATTTGCGTTTAATATATATCTTATGTACATGTGAGGAATGTGAGCGGTGCAATTTTGTAATTTTCTAAAGATATTCGCAAAAAAAAACTTTAATTTGTATACGCCTGCACAGATAAAATATAATCAGCAATCAAGTTATAGAGTTTTACTGCAACGATCCATTTTATTAATGGATAGTTATCAAAACTCAAGATTCCGTTTCGTACAGACTAGTTAATTATAGATTATTACAAAATATTTTTAAATTATTTAATTTGAAGCTTTTTTGTATCTATTTTAACCTGAAAATTCTACAATTAGTTTTTACTTGAAGCCTAGGGTTAATAAAAATTACTCGTGTAATGCCTTTTTTATACTTAATGGAATGTTTTCAATTATAAAGTCAAATCTTTGAAAAAAATTTCAGTTATTATGCACTTTGACAAAAAAAATGACGATTGACGAGTTTTCGTACTCAAATTAACAAATATGAACTATTTCAATAATATAAATCATGTCAATTAACCCAAATCTAGTATTTACTGCAAATTTAAACGTTGGACTAAAGATATTGAAAGCAGTATAAAATAAAAGAGCAATTTCGCACATCCTCTTAACTGACTTCTGAGAATAATATTTCTAATCTTTGGTTACACTTTTTATAGATTAAGCTATAGGCAACTGCTCATCCAACCCATAGTCAATAGTCAAAAAAACAATTTAGATATCAACTATTCTTCTTAATTTAAACCCGAAAAGTAAAATCAAAATACAGGTGAAATTAAAAGCGATTCTTGACATTTGACGTATTTCGCCTTACGCAAAACTATTTTGACACTAATTAAAATACAATTTAAATGCAAATGACAAATTAAGTATTCAAATTGTAATACATAATAAATAAATTATATCATTATATAAATTGAACATAAAAACTAATTATAACATTACAAATTTTTAGCTTAATTTTGCCACAATAATAGCGAACTCATTGAAATTTACACCTTTTCTTATAAAGTGAGGTTATAAGTTAATTTTTTTACACACATTTTCAAAAATGTTTCTTATGAAATGGCCTTTGTTCAAAGTTCACATAATATATATTAACTTGTATTTATAAAATACATTTCATAATACAAATAATCTATAAGTACAATGTATTTATAAAATTTTAAGTAAATGTTTATTGTGTAGAAATTCGTAAATAACATGTCAACAAAAAAAAAAAAAACAAAACCAGATACATAAGGGACTCTTTATTATTAATAAACTCGTATTTTAAATTTATATTTTTTTTTATATACATTCAAAATAAAATAAAATAAAAGTGTAATACCTTTACCTTTATATCTTTAATAAAAGTTAACCGCGTAATATTCTGCGTTTATTAATATGCACATTTTATAAATAAAACAAAAAAAACAAAAATACGCACACCTTTTATAATAATATTCTATTGTTTCTTTTCTATATATATATATATATATATATATACATATATTATTATTATTAAGTAGATATATTTTTATTTAATATTTATGTTCTTATGTATTTGTTAGATGTTTTTTTTTTGTTTTGCATGACATTTGTGCAATAATTCGTAATTTAAATCGCTCTTAAGAGCGCGTTTTATTTTTTCGTTTCATTGTTGAATCCCTTGCCAATGCCAATAAAAAAAAAAAGAATAACAATGCAGAAACGCAAGGAGATCGCATTTTTTTTTGAATTTATTTAATAGAGGCAGAAAATTGCTTATTTTTTTTTGTAATATCTATTCGTATATTTAAAAAAATTTATTTGGAGGGTCAGACCAAACCAAAATAGCTAAAGATATTATAAATAATAAAGACTTCCTGTTTCTAATGTTTTTTGCTTTTGTTTTTTTGTGTTATTTTTTAGTAGTAGCTGTTATATATGTAATACGTATGTATATATAACTTTCTTGCCTAAAAAAAAAAATGCAAGGTAATACTGTAATACCCAAACGCAGTTTTATTATGCGTTAAATTTTTTTTTTTTTCGGAATAAATATGTGGGGGTGCAATTTTAATTTTTTTTTTTTTTTTATTTAACTATCACTTCTCCTATTCGTATATATATACATTTTTTTTTTATTTTAATTTTAATGTTGAACATTTGTATAATAAAATTCATAGGTCTTCATTTCATTTTAAAAAAAGTTTATTTAATTAAAATTTATATACAACAGAGGGCTATTATACTTACTAGATACAATTGAAGTTATTTAAGATATATTAGATTACATTCGAAGAAGACTTGCGATTATATTTGAGTTTTGTTTAAAACCCTAAACTTAGGTTATTATGTATTGGTAAGTGTAAGGTATAAGATTCTAATTTTAATTCAAGCGATTAGAGAGCTCGCGTTATACAATTACATGCAAGTCTTATACGCAAATCTAATAGGTATTTTTAAAAAATTTCCGGAATTTTCAAGTTTTATTTGATCCAAACATATTTGCACTTTGCATTTTGTATTTCTATTGTATAATATAATTAAACAAATCTTATACATAAAATAATGCGACGCCATCTTAATTTGTATTTTCAAAAACAGATTTCAATATTTTCAATATATGTTTTTTTACACATTCGTTAATAAAATGAACTGGGGTTCCCAAAAAAAAACCAACTTGTAAGTTAATACATTTTTAAAATAATGTAAAATTAATCAAAATAAGGATTCTTAAGGATTTTTTAATGATATTCTATATAACAAGTGCTGGTTTTTATAATTAAAACATATGATAATATGTGAAAATAACTTATAAATACTCGTATAACATTGCATTTTAAAATAATTGTAATTTTATTTTCAATTTTTAATCACACTTCCGTATTTACAAGGTATTCAAGTTCTTATTTTTATAAAACTTTAAACTTATACAAATTATAATTTCCAACACATTTTATAATATAAATTCTATAAATTCTAATTAGAAAAGAAGCGATAGATCAAAATATACACATTTTGTGTATTTTCCCCTTTTTATAAAAAAAAGCAAAAATTTAAAATGAAACTATAAAAAAAAAAAAAAAAAAAATAGCAATGTTTCTTTATTAATAAAAATAGAAAAATACCTTAGCCCTAACAAAATGAAATATAAATATGTATATATAACAAAATAAAAATAGACAAAAAATAAGCAAAAAAAAAACAACAACAAAAAGAGGCAAATAAAGTATATAAGCAAAAATATTTATTTCACCGTATAAAATTTTTAACCATCACCATCAGAAAAGTCGGTATGGCGGAAAATTCGACGATGCGTAGCCGCCAGTTGTCGTATTATAATTTTAATTCAAATAAATATTCAAGTATACATATACAAATTGCGTATAATTATATGCATATATAATACATATATAATATGATTAAATAAATATAAATTATGTAATATGTATTTACAAATAAATGCAGTTTTTCTTAGCAAATTCAAATTCACATATGAAAATGTAAATGTATATATACATATGTACAGGGTGGTTATTAAACATTCAACGATATCAGTGGTTTTGCGCCACTCTGAATAACATGTAGAAACGTTTTAGATTTTTTATATTTTTCATAACTTTTCGTAATTTTTGATCGCTGTTCTGTTATGTACTGTTCCAATCCAGTTCCAATTCCCTTAAGTTTTCTTCACAAAATTCTGAAATAAAAATAAAAAATATAAATAAATTTAAAAAGTTATTAAACATTCAAACCATATCGGTCATTTTGCGCCAACCTGTACTTGCGTAAGTAAAAATATCTGAATCTACTCTCTATTCAAAACCAGAAAATGTTAACACAAAGAAAAACTTTAGATAAAATGCATTAGGTTGTTGGACACTTCTTCAACTAGTGTCACTAAACTTTATTTAACATTTTTAATACATAGTACGTACACATGTGGTGTTATCAAATTTTCAACTTGATTCAGTGTTATATAATCATGGCAATATAAAAATATACCTTATCCTTAATATCATTTATTAGATTTTGGACTTTTTTAATTTAAACTATATTTTATTGAACACTCGTAACATCAAAAGATTTTAAACTTGATGCTACATAAATACCTAATACAAAATAAATACCTAAAACCACTGTCACCTGTTTTATCAAATAAACCGGAATTAATTTTTAAATAAAATCAATTTGACTAATTATTTACCCTAAAACTGTTTTTTTTTTCTAAATTCAAAATTATTATTTTATATTAACAATAACGGTTCTTTATTTTAATTCCAAAAAGATTTTTAATTATTTAAAAAAAATAATTTACACCTGAATGTATATATATACGTAAATAAATTGCATAATTATTTATTTTTCAAAAAACTAATACATAATTTTCATCTTATATACCTAATGCCTATTTTAGAATATAGGAAGAAATATTCAGATGTCAACTCAATTTTCTGTACCTATAAAGGCATAAGGGATTACACATTTTTTTTTTTTACTCATATTTAACAGTTATAATATCAGATCAATTTTTCATATATTTTGCAATTGTAAATATTACAGTGACAGTTTTGTTGTTGTTGTTGTTGTTTTAAAACCTGAAACAAAACAGAAATAACAACAAACGGTATTTTAATTTAAATGTAAGCATCAAAAAACAACATAAAAAACAAAAAAAAAAAAAAATAAAAAAAAAATACAAGAAAAATCATAAATATCCTTTTCACGTGCTCTGTTAAAAACAATACAGGTATATGTATATAGATGTGAAAATTTGCCGGCTTTATATATATATGTATTTTGTTGTTGATAATTTTTTTACTGTTATTTTTTTTGTTGTTTTTGTTTTTTATTTTATTTGTAATTTTCAAAATAAACTTTTGCGAGGGGTTGCATTGTTGTTGTTGTTTATAGTATTTAAAAAAAAAAGGAACAGGAACAATTTTTTTGCGCCACATATACATATACCATATAATGTGCAAATGTTGGGATATTGAATTTTCTTTTTAAGGATTATATAATATATATATATATATACATAACCACATATATACTAATAAATATACAGAGTTCTTGTATATATAGGTACTTAAAAATGTATATTTATAATTATGTGTACAATTTCTAGAAGGGGGATGGGTTTGCTGATTTTTGTATCATATTTTTTTTTCGTACGTTTCTTTCATAATAATAACATTTTTTTTTTTTCTTCTATCTCACTTCACTCTCATCCTCCTTGTCTATCTCTTTCATTTAATGTAAGAGAGACAAAAAAAAGGCAAAAAAACACAGTTTTAAAACCAAAAAAATAAAAATGGAAAATGATTTTATACAAAAAAATTTTTTTTTAAGGGCGCGATCTAGATTTTGTCGTTTTAATTTTTATTTTTATTATTTTTATTTTTTTTTTTTTACTTTTCTGGTCGTTTACCCTTGTGGGAGATGATGGCTTTTTATAATTTATATACATACGTATGTACGTATATATAATTTTTGAAAATGAAAGGGGATTCTTAATAGAACACTTTTTTTTTTTAATTTTATTCCAAAAAATTCTATTTTTGATGTTTTGTATTTTTGTGTGTAATAATCGCACATTATATTCATTGTGTAATACAATGCGCCCTTTTTCCCTTTAAGAATATTTGAGGGGTACTCGTATCGTACTATAAATTTTTTTTATAGGTATGTATGTATATATTTAATATTTAAAAATTTTTTTTTTTTTTTTTAACCAGACCTAAAATAAGACAAAAACAGGAAAATTTTTTTTTAAGAAATCACATGCATGTATATATATACTTATATATATATTTACAAACATATATATATATATATATAGATGAATGATGTATGTATATATATAAAAATGGCGAATTTCAATTTCAATAATGAAATTTTGATGATAAATTTTTACCGCGCGTTTTTTTTTTTAACAACAACCACCACCATCACTGCCACCATCATGCCATCACCACTGCCACCATATACGAATGTTAAGTTTTTTCCTTTAAATAAAAGACTTTTGATGAAATGATCGAATTAAAAAATGTGTTTTGTTTTTGGAATTTTCTTCTGTTTTTTTTTTTTTTGAAACAAAGTTATATTTTCTTTTAAACGTAATAAGATTTGATAAATTATTTTTTTTCGTACATTGAATTAAAACAAAAAAGAGGAAATTAGTGAGGTGTGTAAATTTTTTTTATTTTTAGAGTTTTTGTTTTGTTTTTTTTTTTACTTTGTGGTTTTAGAATAATTAAATTTTAAATAGAAATGAATTTTATATATATTTTGCCTATTATAAATATATATATTTTATAATATTGAAAAAGAATTAAGATTTTGCAGTAATAGGAAGTTTATTTAGTAAAATATGGTGAAAAAGGTGAAATATGTGAGATATATGAGGTGAATCCTTTGAATAGTGGAAATACTATAAAAAAAGAACTAAATTTAATAATTATTTGTATCTAATCAACGGTCCTTACTTTGAATTTTCAGATTTTTATATTTAAAAACTTATTTTAGTTATCTTATAGATATTTTAAAACTTATATATATATACCGGGTGTCCCGGGAATAACGTGCCATAGAACAGCAGATGATAGGGGAGTTCAAAACAACCAAAAAATTGTATGGGAAGGGGGGTCTATCTCCAACTTTAAAAAAATCTTAAAATTTAATTTCTTCAACAATAAAATCTTTTGAAGAAATTTATTTAAGGGGAAAAAGTATTTTATTGAAACTTTATTTGGTTATAACTTTTATGATTTTTAGATAAGAATAAAATTTGAGTTTCAAAATGTTCGTAGAGAAACAAATATTTTTTTTAGAAAAAAAAAATGGTATGGTAATTGCTCAATTTTTTTAGCAATAGGGTTCAAAGCAATTTATGCCTAAAAATATGCTCATAATTTTAACCTTTAAATCATTATAACTTCCAATTTCGAAGAGCAATATGCATTACTTTTTATGAATTAGAAAAGGAATTCAACAGGCTTTAATGTGCACGTTAAATTTTTTTTTTAGCTGCTAGATTTTTGCTTTTATGGGTAAAAACAAAACATCAAAAAATTTAGTGAAAAAATATAATTTTTTTTAAAAATCGGATCTTTAAGGCCTTTTAATTCCGTATGGGTTGGAGATAGACCCCCCCTTCCCATACAATTTTTTGGTCGTTTTGAACTTCCCTATCATCTGCTGTTCTATGGCACGTTATTCCCGGGACACCCTGTATATTGTATTTAAATATACATATATATCTTTTCCTTAAATTTTAATATAAGAAAGGATATCAAAAATCAAAATATTTTCATCCCATTTAATTGTTAACCATATATAAATTTATGCAAATTAATGCAATAAACCCTTATATTTGAATTGATTGCATTTCATGCATATATTATCAAAATATATATGTGTACATATACGTATGTGTTTATATATGTATATTTAAAAATTTTAAAAAATTTTTTAAGAAAACTTAATTTACATATTTTATTATAAGTATTCCCCGTTTTCAAAAAATAAAACCTTTTCTTAAAAAAAAAGATACAAATTAATAAAGAAGATATTATTATATAGTGACTATGGCGATGTCTTTAACTCTTTACAGGACAATTTTCTTACCAGTGGTAGGTAGGATATAACTGGAATAAAAATTAACATATAATTATTGATTATTGATAAGTATGTCTATTGTGCAATATTTAAATTGCTTTTTTTTATATTAAAATTTATTCGACGTTAGAAATAAATTTCAAATCCTTTAAAAATTATGCAAATTATAGACTATATAAATATATAGTTTGTATTCAATCAATTTCTTTTAATAGTTTCTTACTTAGATACTCTTGAATTCTGTGGGAATTTTTTTTAAAAAAATTTTATGCAAATTTAAGGAAATCACTTTAAGGATTAAAAAGGATTTGAAAATATAAATTAGATTCAATTGATTCTAAGCACTTACTATAAAAAGTATTATATAAGCCTTTTAAATATTTTAAAATACAAATTGTAAAATATTACAATTTAAATAGATTTGCTTTTTTTTTATTATCATGCGAGATTTTGTATTTGTTACAAAATTTTTGCTTTGAAATAAACTTCAACACAATAAAATTTTTGCACAATAAAAAACTATAATAAAATAAAAAATTTTTTTATTTTTTTTTTGTTTTATTTAATTGAAATTCATTCTTGTTTGTAAATGGATCAGCAAATGGAAATTGACTGAGCAATTTTATAAAAATAAATAAAATATTAAATAAAATTTATTATAGAAAATTGCATTTTTACAATCACATAAAAGCAAAAAAACAAAAAAACCAAACTAATAAAAATCAATATTTAATTTTTTTTCCAGATATTTTCAACTTTTATATATTACATATAATATATATATATATATATATATATATATAGAAAATAGATACCAAAACACCATTCAAAATTGATTCGATAATTAGAAATATTTTTAAAAATAAATTGGAGAAGATGGGTAGCAATGAAGGACAAACGTATTGCCTTCGATGGAATAACCATAAATCAAATTTGGTTGAAATTCTTGATGCTCTTATCAAAATGGAATCATATGTTGATTGTACAATTGTTGTTGATGAACAAATACAATTTAAAGCACATCGTGTTGTATTGGCAGCAAATTCACCATATTTTCAATCAATATTACAAGATGTTCCAATGGATCATTGTAGTATATTATTTCCAGGTGTACAAGCATTTGAAATGCGTGCTCTACTCGAATACATGTATACTGGGGAGGTAAATGTAACACAAAGTCAAATACCACGTATTATGAAAATAGCTGAACAGCTTGAAGTTAAAGGACTTTTTGATATGACTGATTTAAAAGAAAAATTTACAAAATTTGATGATAATGGTCCATCATCGAATTTTCCACCATATCCAGTACCTTTTCAACCACCAGCTCCACCACAATTGAGTGGAGTAGCAGCTATTGCTGCAGCTGCCCTTACACCACCCACATTCAGAGAAACTTCAAAAGACATTAATAAAGATCTGAATGAAAGAGACAATCATCATCATTATTCGTCAACAACAACAACAACAACCCACCAACATCAATCACATCATCGTTCATCATCATCGTCACTTAATTTAGAGCGTAGTAATAATGAACGGCGCCTTAGTAGCAATGAAAGACGTTTAAGTATTGACAGAGAGAGAGAATATAGAGATAGAGAACGTAGTGGACATAGATCATTATCATCATCGGCCACATTATCAGATCTCCATCATCCATCACAACCACAACAGCAATCTTCTCCTATTATTTCCACATCATCAAATATTACACAACACCAAGCACCAAGTAGTACTTCACCATCGCCATCATATTTATATAAATCACCGTATTCTAGTCTGTATTCAAAAAGTCCAGTCCCATCAGAAAACAGACGCAGCACTGAAGATCGTAATGATCGTTTTAATTCATTAAGTGATAGACATGAAAGACAAGAACGTGGAATACACAATGAACGAAATAATGAAAGACTTCTCCAGGATCGACAATTATCAACACAACCGCAACAAGGACAAATGACACCACCTCCACCTCCTCCACCACCTGCCACAACACAACACACTCCTTGGCCCGTTATACCACCCGGTACAATTCCAACAACAGCAGCTGCTGCAGCAATGTTAAGCTCTGTATATGAAAATGCATCTGATATGAATCCCTTAAAACGTAAAAAACTTTCATCGATCTCAAGTATGTTAATGGGAAGTGATACACCAATTTTAAGAAATGTATTAGCGCAAAGCCATGCCGCTGATTCATCTCAACCCATGCCATTAGTTAAACAGGAGAGAGAAAGTGAAAAACAAGGAACACTTAACTGTTCTGGACCTTCGGACTTTAATAATGATAAGGTAAATACAAAAATTGATAAGACCAAATTAAAATCTCATTTTTAAGTTTTAATTTTTTATTTAAATGGTTTTTCTTTTTGTCTCTAATTGCAGTATGGAAAATATGATGAACCACATTCACCATTCATCGATAAATCTTTTGATGATGAAGGTTTAGACTGCTCTCCAAATGAACGCCTCGGAAATCTCTCATATTCCTCAAATAATAATTCTCAAAAGCCAGAATGGAAACGATACAAGCAATATACAAGAAGTGATATTTTGGCTGCCATTGAATGTGTTCGTAATGGAATGAGTGCACTACAAGCTTCTCGTAAATTTGGAGTGCCATCTCGTACCCTTTACGATAAAGTGAAAAAACTAGGTATTACAACTAACCGTCCTATGAATCGTACATTAAAGAGAAGTCCAAGTACTGGTAGCAGTTCAGCAAGTTTCCCCTTTGGACTAAGTGGAACTACACATCCTGCTTATAGTCAAGCAGAAGCAATGCTTTCACAAATGCATGAATCAAATGATTATAAAATGCAAAATTCAAGTCATCTACGAAGTCACAACAATGGTAGCAATGGTAATGTTGACAAAGATCATCGTGGTGAACATCATTTACCACCAAATCTGTCACATCCAGCCGCTGCCGCTTTACTTGATCCAGCCTTTTTACAACAAGCCTTCGAATCACGTGGTGGTGATATTGCTGGACGTGAGGCATTACATGCAATGGCATTGGCAGCTGCAGCACATGCTGCAGTTAATGGAATTTCCACAAGTCCAGGTACAAATGGTACTGCAAGATCTCCCAGTCCTGGGTTTGCACTCAAATATTCAAGATCTCATCAAGACTCCCCACCGCCCACTTCAACCAATTCAAACATGAATTTGAATAGAACATCATCATCAACATCCCAACACCACCAATTATCTGAACAACAACAACAAGATTTATCAGAACAACGTTCATCTGAACGAGATGTAGACTGCATGAAATACGATCATGACCAACAACAAGATGAAGAAGATGACGAAAATGATGATTCAAGATCATCGCCCCCTCTCAGAAACATAAGAGAAGAAAATGATGTATCAGAAAGTAGAGAACTGGAATTAATGGAGCGTGGCTTTAGAAATAGACTAAGTAGAAAACGTAATTTATGTAAAATGGAACATGATCAAGATCGTGTTGAAGATTTATCTGTTAATCGAAAAGAATCTACTGTACAACAACAAATGCATTCACCATCGTCACAGCCTTTTTCTCCATCATCATCAACACAACAACAATCAAGTGACACAAATAATCATCACAATACAAATTCAACATACAGTAATTCTGGTAATCAACAATCAAGTGGTGTTATAATGCCACCTGTCATTACAAAATTATCAACAACAACAAATTCCATTCCTACAACATCTGATTATCCCCTTAGTTTAGAATCATCACAAAAAAGGGAAATGTTAGCAGATGAAACTGGAGACTAGAATTATATTTCTTTAGACATTTTATATAAAAATTCATTTTTAGTTTCATTACCGTTTAATTTCTTTAATTTTTTAAAATAATATTTAATTAAATGTCCTTAATTTTATTTTTTTAAACCTTTTTCTGTTTTGTTTGTATATAATAAAATTTACTTTCAATCTGTTAATTTTAATATTTTACAAAGCATATTTTTTGTACTATAACAAATTCGTTGACGAATTTTTGGAACAAATAATTCAATTTTGTTTAAAACTTTTTAAATTTTTTTTTTTTTTTTTATTTATCATGTTATTTCTATTTTCTATTCTAGGAAGTGCAATAAATATTTAAATACAATTGAAGTAAAATATCTTTAATAAACACCATATTAAATTAAATTAAAATGGAAGAAATTTTTAGAAAATTTTGTAAAAATAAAATGGTGGCTTATAAAAAATTTTTTGAAATAAATTAATAAGTAATTCTAAAAAAAAACGTTTCTAACTTTCACAAGAAACTTAAATTAAAATAAACTTAATATAAAATTAAAAATAATTTATATTTTAGTTCAGTAAATAAAAAATAAAAACAAGAGAAAAAAACAATAATATAAAAAGCTTTAAATAAGAATTACAATTCAAATGAAAAATAGAAAATTAAAAAAAAATGAATTGATCAATATGATCAAAAAATACATTTTATAAGTCTGTAAAATAATTTGCTCAAATAATTTAGCAAACAATATGATATAATTCAATATTAATATTAAAAAGAAACCTTGGTTTAATAAAACATGGTATACAATTTTAATATATAAAAACAAAAACACACAATTAAGTTTCCTTTCAAAACAATTTTTTTAATTTCTAAAATAAACCCATATTTATTTAAAAATTTATTTATTTTACACTACTATAAAAAAAATATAAAAAAATTCAAAAAAAAAAATTAATTCAAATTATTTTTTAAAAATTATTGAAAAACAATTAAAATTAAATACTAAAAATAGAAATGAAAGGCAAACTAAGTAAATAAAAATATTCCTATAGTTGGTAGTTCAAAATTAAAAATATAAAATTTAGTATTAATTATTATTAAATTATTTTATTGCACTTAACTATTAATTTTCTTAAATTTAAGTACCTATTTCTTTATTTTATTTTAATTTAAAACAACAACAAAATGAGTAAAAAAAATCTATGGAATGAAACAAGTCGACTCTAAAACAAAATTGAAACAACTTTGTACTGAAACGACTGATCTTAATATACACAATGTACTTTCTTTTGAGTGATGTACGGTAACACTCTGCAATTTGTTTTTTTTTTAGATTTTAAATTAAAAAAATGCCCTATATTTTATTGATTATTTATGATTCTTAAAATTTTAATATATAAAAATTTTTAATTTAAATTTTTTCAAAAATGATTTACCTTATAATATAAAATTAAATGATAAATTTTAGAATTGACTGATGTGTCAAATGTTAATCAAACGTATAAATATTTTGAATGATTCACAATAATTTCAACTAATTTAGTGAAGTTTTATTTTAATTTATTTCAATTAATTTTGACATTTCATTTCAAAACATTTCTTTTTCTAAAATTCTGTTTCAATTTGAAAATTCTTTAAAAACTTTAGAAATTTTATTAAAGTTTGTAAAGTAAATCTAATTTTTTTTGAAATTTTCAAACAACGGTAAAATTTTTTTAAAATTTGATTTTCACAAAATTTTTAAATTATTTATAACTTTATTCTTCCCTTCTCGAGTTTCCATAAGCCATAGGGTATTTATTAATCCCTATCAGTTGAATTTCTTACAAATCAATTTTCAATTTTGTCAATTTTCAAACAAACAAAATTTAAATTACAATTTAAGTAATTGGGTCAAAAATCAATTTAATATTATTTTATAATTTCTATAAAATAAAAAATTATTTTAAATTAATTAATAAAATTAAATTTAGAACAATTAAATTACAAAAAAAATGTTAAATAAATGTATCACCGAGTGCCTAACAAAAAACAAATTAGTAAAAAAAAAACGTAAAATTAATATTAAAAAAAAAAAAAAATAAAATTAAAAAAAAAATTAAATTAAATATTAATTATAATAATTAATAATTTGCATTATTGCCATTTTATGTAAAGTGTTAGTTAAAAAAAAAAAAAAAAGAAATGTTTTCGCCATAATAAAATTTGTAATCAAAATAGATTTAAAAAATATAAAATTTTTAATTTTTAAGTTATTAGTATTAGGTTTTTTTGTTTTTAAGATTATTTTTAAAAAAAAAAAATTTAAATTGTTACGTAGAATTTTGTTATTATTTTTTTTTTTTTTAGATTAATTTTGCATTTATTATCTATAATATAGATTAAAAAATTCCTTTAGATATATCGTTTTAATTTTAAGTTAATTTGTATTCTTAATTTTATAATTTCATTTAAATAAAAAAAAAGACTGATCACAATGAAACATAAAATAAATGAATAATATAATATTATTAAAATTAAATAAAGTAAATTAATATAATTTTAATATTTTTTTATTTTTTAATTAATTTTTATATTTTTGTTTTGTTTTTCTTTTTTTTTTTTGTAGTTTAATTAGAAAGGCGTTTTAGCTACTGGTTTTTAAATTAATAATTGAGAAAAAATAATTAAATAGAAACGGAAAAATTGTTAATAAAAAATTGGTAATTAAATTAAATTAATATTTTCTTGTAAATCATCATTCAAAATATGCACATTATGGTTTTTAGCAGAATAAAATTTTCATTTCATTTTAATTTAATTTTATTAAATAATACTTTTTTAAAAATCATATATATATAAATATTTTTTTTAAATATATTCAACTTAATTAAAATTTTAAATTAATTAAATAAAATTTACTGATGTACTTCCTGATTAAATTAATTTCAATTTTTTTTTCCATCTTTACTTTGAGACTGAATTTATTTAAAATTGGCGCAATTAAAATATTTAAAATATTATATACTAAATATAAATTTTTATGTATTTTTTATTAATTATTTTATAAAAAATTTTAATTTCCCGCCTACAAATTAAATTAAAATTCATTTAATTTACAAAAGTTTAAAATTTTTAACTTTATATATCAACAGTATAATTTAAAATAGCAAATAAATAAATATATTTAATTAATTTAAAATTGAAAAATGAAAAGGAAAGGCGTCAATAAATTTAAATATTAATTTTTTTTTTTTAATCATAACCAGTTTTAAATTAAAAAAATTAAAAATTAAAACAGAACAAAATATTTTTATGTAATAAGTTATTTTTATGATATTTTTAGCTCTTATACCCTTGTCCACCTATTTTTTAATTATTAATTACAATTGTTTAATTATAATTATTAAATATAATTAATGTTTTAATATTAACTATAATAATATTAAGAAAATTTTATAAATTTTCTTTAGTTTTTTTTTTTTTTGAATAATTTTTTAAATAAAAATATTTAATTTTAAGAAATATATAAAATAAAAAACAAAGCATAAACAATGCGAAAACAATGCAAAACTCAAATTAATAAAATATCGTATAAATTATATAATTAAAATATAATTAAAAAAAAAAATTTTAATAATTTTTTTAATTTTTAATTGTATAAAATTAATTTAAAAATTTTTGTTAACTTAAAAACTAAACAAATTATTTTATTTGTTTGAAAAATTTAATTTAATTGTATTTAATTTAATACAATCGAATTTTTTTTTTTAAATCTCTTTAAGTTTTTAAGTTTTTTTCCTTTTTTTTTTGAATCATAAGGCATCAGTCTTTTTTTTTTTAATTATTAATTATTATTAAAATTGAACAAAAAAATTTCAAAAGAATAAAAAATTGTGCTGGGGCAATGCAATAAATGCCTTAATCTATAGAGAAAATAATAAATTAATTATTTTAATTAAATAAAAAATAAAAAACATAAAATTAAAATATTAGTTAAAATACGATAGAAAAAAAATATAAATAATATTTTAGACACAAATTAATTAATAAATATATTACTTGGAAACATGTTAGAAATAATTATTTTAAATGTTAAAAAAAAAAAATTAAAATTAAAAATAAATTTTAATATAAAATATTTAGTCAAATGATAAAATAAAAATAAAAATTAAAAAATAATATATATTGGTATTTGATTTTAATAATAAGAAAATTTACTAAATAATAAACATGAAATTGTATTTCACTATAATATAGGAAAGTATAACTAATCCCAAACAGTTCAGACAAAAGTATAGAATATACTAATCCAACACCTTAATTAGCAAGAGTTTGTGAGAGCTATCTGAAAATGTGAAAAAAGCTAAAAGCTATTATATTTACCTGTATATTATAAAACTTTTATAATATACAGGTAGATATAATTACGAAAATACTTCTCAAATACTTTTAATAATCATATATGCCATAGCTGTATACAATTTTTCATTCCTCAAAGAAATTATCAACAATTAAGAGCTGGGTGGCACAGTGGTTGAGTGCCGACCTTTCATGCGAAAGACCCCCGGTTTGAATCCCAGTGAAAATTAAAAAACAAAACAACTTTTCTGGTTTTCGACTTAGCTACCATTCGCCATTGGGTTCAAATTAATGGCTTAATCAATAATTAATAATTATATATCTTATAAACAAATGCAAAATATATAAACAAATAATTTAATTGAATAATATAACTCGCAGATATAAATATCATATAACTCAAATACAAAATATTACAAAATAAACAAAAAATAGAATTGTAAATATTGAAAATCTAAGACGTTTCTACATGTTATAAAGCCAAGTACTATCTCATGTTTAAATTGTATGTGGAAGTCATTAAGACCAATTCAAATAACACGAATATAAAATGACCCCCAGTTCCAACATGTACCTATGGTATAGACAGACTTGTCTGCCTAATAGTTGAGAAAAAAAAAAACCCTTGTGAATAGAAATTTCCTTTAATACCCTTAAATTTTATATCAAAATATGGATAGAGATGTTACCAGATGTTACAATAAATACTTAGATACAATAAATACTTAAAAAAATATAATAAATAAAATTATTCATGTACGTTATTATATGGTGTATGTCTATGGTGTATGGTGTATGCTTTAACGAAAGGTTTCTCTACTAAAATTAAATTATTTCTATGTTTTTAGCAAAGACACAAATCATTATGATATTATTGTAAGCATTTTTTAATATTAGTAGAGTTCTCTACTTCTGTTCAAAAGTTTACAGAATTAATTTTAAATTTTTTGTTTACAAAAAAATACCAAGTTTTAAAAATCTAAGAACAAAATTTTATTTCGCAACAATATTCCACTAGGTTACTCTGATAGTCTGTGTGTTAGCATTCTGTTCAGGTGTTATTCAGAAATTATACGAAGAAGAATTCTATAAGAACAAATTCTAATAAGAATTATTAAACGTTTTTTTAACAAATTACAAAATTTAGCAAAAACAGTAGATAAAAAGTAGAAATAAAACTTAGCAAAAAAAAGTAGATGAAAAGTAGATAGGACTATTTGCTCCAGGAATCAAGAAAAGATTATTAATTGTCATACATACATATATTCGACAATATTGAACTATAGCATTTGTTTTTAATTTTATGAATGAATTCTTATTTTAAACTAATTTATAACTGATTAAAATCTAATAATTTTTTTAAAAATACTTTGGAGTATGATCCCTAATGAAAAAAAAAAATACCACGTGTCCAAAACTCCCAAAAATGACCAAAAAGTTATAGTTTCTTATCGTTAGAATGTGGGGAACCTAAATTTGGGAACTTTTTATATTTATTTCGCGTTAAAATGAAATTTAAAAATTTTTTTCTTATAAAAAATGACATTTTGTCATGAAACAATGGATGTCTGATATTTGACGTTTGTAAAACAGAACTGCCATTTTGTGTTTTTTTTTATTTAAAATGGAATTTTTTGTTTTTGAAATATTAGTTAGTAATAATGTAAAAAGGTTGTGGAAAATGTTAAAAATTACAATTTAATTTTTGGAAAAAGTAAATTCCTTTAATTTTTACAAATAAATTTAAATAAATTACAAAAAAAGGCAATAATAAAATGTTTTATTTCTAAAATATATATTTTTTAACATTTATATATGAAATTTCATATTATAAATATTACCAAAAATGATGAATAATTAATATATAATTATGAATTTAAAACTCCATTTATTTAATTATTGAGCTAAATTTTGTATCCAAAAACTAAAAGATTAATCCAAAAATAGATTTTGTATACAAAAATGAAAATTTTTCAAATTTTCTCATTTACCTTGTGTACAAATATTTTGATCGTAAGAATTGCACTATGGCAGCACTCACAAAACTTTAAAATTAAACGTCAAATGCCATTTTCCTATATATTTTTATTTTTTATATGAGAAAAGGAGGAATTTCAAAATTAAAAATATTAACAAAAATTTGTTTTGAAAATAATAAAACAAAGGCCCAAAGATATTGAAAAAGAATAAAGATATAACTACTCGCATTCTGCAATTTTTAACAACGGCAGTATTTTTTTCGTTCGTCAAAAGTATGTTGAACTGAAAATAAATTTGCTTCAAAAAAATTCTACATTTAAACGTAACATTTTCTGCCCCTAATTTTTCAACGGGGAAATATTTTTATCCTGACAATTCACGAAAAAAAACAAAAAAAAATTAAAATAAACAAATGTCAATTATTGTTCATTACAGTAGAACAGTTACAAAACATATATTATGAAAATTGAAAAGAAAAATATGGCATGAATGAATATTGAATGTTAACTGTTGACAATAATTTTAAATTTGGGCTTGGAAAATATACATATGTATGTTATTTAATTAAATTAAAGGTTGAATAGTTGGATAAAAAAAATTTATTCTTCAAATTTTTTCTGTTCGTAAAATAAAATTAGGGCAAAAACTGTACAATCTGAGGCAAAACTGAAAAATTGTTGCATTTTTTAAGAGCATAATTATCAAGTATTTGGAATGCACAAGCACTTTTTTAGATTATTTCATCAACCGAATTGACAGTACGATCTGACAGCAACCGAACAGTGTAGCTTTGTAGTTTGACTTTTTTAGTTTGAAAATTGAAATTAGGTTTTTTTTTTTTTTTTACTTTTGACATTTCTCATTTGTGAGAGGAAAAAAAGTTAGATCTTGGCAGGCCTATTTTCCATTTTTTTTTTTCAGCTAAAAAGTTTGTTAAAATTTTCTAATTTAGTGAATACTGAATAATATAAAATATTAAGATATTTTAAAACATCTTTCAATACAAAAAGTAGAAACGCTAAATATACATATATTTGTTTTAAATAAGTTGAGAAATAAATAAAATCCCATAAAATGTTTGTGTACAAAAGTGTTGTAAAAAATCATGGAATTGAATGATAATTCGTCCAATACAAAACCAACAAATATTAATACGAATGAATCTAAAAATCCAAAGGAAAGTGTTATTTGTACTTTTTGTTCCAAAAGTTTTGAAGATAACTTTGCAACCTTAAATAGTAAACCAGAACTATTAGGAACCCTAGCACAATTGGATATTGAAGTAAGTCTTTCACAATAAAAAAAAAAAAAAAAAAAACCTAAAAAATAATCAAAAAGAAAAATCGGACATTAGCATAGTTCGCCATTTATTCAAAAAGTATATTGCTAGACTGGAATGAGTTTATCCAATGTAGGTGTCAGGTTATATTATATGTTTGTTACGTATAAAATTTTTAGTTTTAAAGGTAAGAAAAATAATATTGCTTTCCTTTATTTTTATTTCATTAGAGAAATCAAATATTTATTATTAATTTTTCAGTAATGACAGCTATAAGATGTTAAGCATTTTCTCCTTTGACAGAGGAAGATTTAGACAAATGCTTATTGTTATTACTTATTAGTTATTACAACTTGATTCTAGTAAAAAATATCTTTATTCATATATTAATAATTACATTTTTATTCATAATTCATATTTAGTTACAAAAGAATATATAGAACTCATTTATTAAGAAAAAGTAGAAATATGTATTTTAGTTTTAAAGCTTTTAGAGTATATTTTGATCAACTAGTAGATTGTATTGTATGCAGTATGCGACATATATTTGTCTTAAATTTTCGTAGTTAATATCTGAAAAACTTTACAAAATGTAATAAATCAATCTATTTATAACTTAAATTTTAAGATATACATTTTTTTTTATTTTTTTTTGTGTTAAAAATTTATCTATTTTTAGATTCCACCAATCAATGATTGCTCTGATTATATTTGCTATCAATGTGTATTCAAAATACATTGCATTCAAGATTATAAAAGAATTTGGTCTGCAAATATTAATAAAAGCCGCATTAATTATTATTACCGCCGAGGAGATAAAGAAATGGTGAGACGTTTGATAACATTAAAACCATCAACATCAACTACAGCATCACATCATTCGTTAAGAACAAGAAGTAATGGTTCGTCATTCAATGGAAATGCAGCAAAAGAGGGAAGTATAGTTAGTCAAAGTACTGATAATAATAGCAATTTGGGCCATGATGATTGTTTACAAAATAAAACAAACCAAACAATCCCAGCCAAAGCAACAACCGATAGTAACATTTTATCAGAGATAAGGATATCCAGTGTTAATTCATTACATATTGAAAGTGATAGTAATAAAAGTAAACACCAAAAACGGTCAGCCAGTTTGAATGAAAAAACATTAAAAATTAATTCAAAACCTGAAAACACTATGCCTAGGCGATCGTCTGTATTAACCAATGAAACAACTGATTTAAATCATACAAATAATAGTAACCTAATATAACCTAATGGAAAATGGTTTTTTTCAAGATTCGTCAACTCATATTGCTGACAATACAATATCACCATCATCTAATAAAGCGAATCAGAAATCAACTGAACTTTTAGGAAAGTCATCGACTCCAACAAGTCCAACAAATAATTTACTAAATATTATGTATGAAGAAAATGAACCAGCAGCTGTTACAGAATCTGGTAAAGAGTGAACAAATTTAAATTTATATAATTTTTATTTTCTTTACTTTTTAGGTGGCGAGATATCATCTCGGGTATCATCACACAAGGATACAGTTACAATGAAATGTAAATATTGTGAACGCATTTATAAAAAATTAGCATTTTTAGTTAAACATCAACGGAAACATGAACGTGACAACCAAAAAACAATATCAATTAACTCAAAAGCTAATTCAAAGGTTGTTACAGTTTATAATTGTCCTGAATGTAATCAAACGTTTCCAACAAAGTATAAATTAAATCAACATAAAAAAAGTCATTTAAAAGTTAATACTTGCCAATATTGTTCAAAAGAGTTTAGATTAAAATGGGAAGCCGAATTTCATGAAGCAGTTTGTTCAGGTAAAATACATGCAATGGAGCCGACTGACGAAAACTGTGCAAATACTAGTAATGGTGCATTAATAACTAATAGATATTATACAAGATCGGCAAAGAGTAAAAGTTATAAGGAAACTGAAAGAACAAATAATAAACTTGGTACTTTAAATCCTAAACAAAATGGAAATAACAACGAAGAAGAACCAGATGATGACGAATTATCAGATACAACAGAAATCGATTCATTATTTTCTAGCCGAATGAGAAATACGAAAAAATGGACTGAGGAAGTTGTACACATGCAAAATGAAAACGATCATGAAGGAGACACACAATTACAGAATAATATAGAAATTGAAACAAATCGTTTTTGTTTTGATGATACGGGACAATCATTTAATACATTCAATGGATATGAAATTCCACAAAACAGTAATATCTCACATGAAAATGAATTTAACTCAAAAAAACAGAAAAACTCAAAGTCTACAAGAAAAACGAGAGAATCAAAACAAAACAACATAACTAAAAATATAGATAATCCGTCACAAATTGTTTACGGTAATTATTGACTTTATATAATTTTTTTTTTTTCTCAAAGTTTAAATTCGAAATTAATAAAAATTATTTTTCTAGACGAATATTGCGATATCTCAAGTGAAAGTTACAATGACGATGCAGTTTTCTTTTTTATTAAATGCCAAAATAATGATTGTGAGTATCAAAATGTTAAATTAGAAAATGTTATGAAACACGACAATGATACTCATGGACTTCGACCTTTATATTATTGTAAAAAATGTAAAGGATCTTTTTTAAGAAAGTAAGTAATAAAATTAAAATAAATTTGAAATATTATTTACATTCTTAAACTTTTTAAAATAAATTTTAGATATTATTTTGAATTACATTGTTCAAATCAAGATCCTGGTTGTTTTTTGTGTTATCTGTGTAGAGCTGAATTTTTTTATGAAGAATTATTGCATATGCATTTAGAAGAACATCGTACTATGGAATATTATAATGAAGAATATCCTTGTAAATTATGTAATATGAAATTTTTAGATGAAACCAGTTTAATGAAACATCTAGCAACAAAAGAACATTTGAAATTAAAAGCAGCTCCTAGAGTAAATTTTAAAATAAAAAATTCTTATCCTATACTACGTAAACGACAACAAGAAAACGATAATAACAATTCTAGTAATATGATTTATGATAAAACCTTATTAAAAGAAGGACAATTACTATACAACAGTTGTAATGTAGGAAATAACATTGATTTAATTGAAAATGACATTGATTTAACATCTCAAAAATATGTTAGTAAAACTAAAATTTTAAAACTTAAAAAATATGAAAGTAAAAATTTTAAATATGAATGTAATTGCATTAAAAAGAATTGTTATAATTGTCAAAAGCATAGAAAAATGATTCCTATATATGGTAGAGAACCTAAACCCACAAAACATTATCCATATCGTAGTTGTAATGAAGTTAAATTACCATTTTTAAAAACATGGTATTTTAGTTATATTTAATTAGATATTTTTAAAATCTAGATATTTTCTTTTTAAATCTTAAAGATAAATAATATTGTTATAAATAATTTTTGTTTTGAAAATATTATTTCATTTATAATTAACAAATTAGAATAAAGAATTTTTTTAAATAATTTATATAGTGTTATATATAATTTTATTTTTATTTTTATTTGTGGCATAATATTTTTAATTTTATTTAAATTTAATTAAACAAAAACGTGAGTGAGAAAATTATAAAAGTTTTAATTAAAAAAAAAAAAAAAAAAACACTGTACATAAAAATTAAAGGTGTGTTAAAAAAAAAACAATTTACTTTTTTAAATAATTTGGTATCTATAAAAGTTACTTGTATACATTACCATCTTTAAACAGTCATTTTGTAATATTCTTTAAGTTCCTAAATGTTAAAAAATACGTTTTTAATTAAAAAAAAACGAAAATGTATAAAAGTATTTACCTTAAAACAAAAAACATAAATAAAAGCACAATCATTCAATATTTAAATTTAAAAAAAAAAAAATATTTTAATTAAGTTAACACTTTTAAAGTACTTAAAATTATTTAAAAAGCTTTAAATTAAAAATCAGTCCAAATAATTAGATTTAATAACACTGTGTTTTACATTTTAAATCTCAATATTCACTTTTTCTACTTATATTCTGAATGAGTAAATAATTTAAATATAATTTAAGTAATTAATATTATGTAATTATATTTACTTAAAAGGCTTTAAAATACTTGTTTTATCACAGTATTAATTTTGACTATGATCTTTAATTTTACTTATATTTCGTTTATATTATAAATTTATTGAGTTTTTGTATATCAATATATATATTTATTTTTAAGATTATATATATATTCTATGTTCAATATATTTGTAAATAAAATTGTATATATTATTTTTTATATACATAATTGTAATTTTCTCACTCAATAATTTTAGCAAAAAAGTATATAAATATTTTAAACTTCAATCAAATTTTTCTTATTTTTATCTATTATTCAAATCAGGATCGCAGTGTCTCTTGCAAATACTTTTTAGTATAAATAATAATCTTCAATTATTTCATCTGAAAATTGAATAGTAGAAATAATTTTACTATTAAGAATATATTTGAAATTAAATATATAAAATATGGTTTCATTTCTAAATAGAAAACTAAAAACACAAAAATATTTTAAGAATTTTAAAAGAAATAATTCTAATTTTATAAAAAAAAATTAAACTGCCCTTAATTGTATGATAGTAGATTTCGATAAGGTACCAACGAAAATTATCTTAAATTTTTAAAAAAAGATAATACCAAATTCGCAATACTAGAAAATAAAATTTAGTTTAATATCGAAATTTAATAAGTTGAATTTCAAACTACATGTACCAATAATATTTGAATTAAATTGTTTAAGATAAATATTTTTTTTTTGAACAACATTTAAAAAATCTTACAATTTTAACTTGCCAAGCTTAAATAATGTTAAAAAAATTATATATTTGAAATTATTTTTTTAAAAATCAGTAAAAAAATTTCCAATCATATTTTTGTGAAAATTTTGTTTGACTCCAATAATGATAAAAATATTGTTTTATAATTAGTTAAAATTTTATATCGTTTTTTTTTTTTTTTTTTTTTTTTTGTACATTATTATTTTTATTTATTTAAGACTAAAAAGGAATCAAATTTCTATGTGAATTTTATAGTTAATATAGACCATTAATAAATTATTTATATTAAAATTAAAAGTTAAAATTTGAAAGGTATCTATCTGTAAAGAATCAACCAAAATCATGTTTAATTGAATTTGTCATTTAATCTCCTAAGAAAAAAAAAAATGAAACATACAAACTTGCAATAATTATTATACTATTGATTTATATAATGAATTTTTCACTAAACATTTTGCAGATGCATACATATGTAATGCAAAGTAATATAATATAAAATTTTTTTCTAAAATAACATTAGAATTTAAAATATAAATTAGGAGATTTTAGATATTTAGATAACTAATAACAAAAATATTAAAAGACTTTGCAATGTGCAATTCTATAATTTATAAACGGGTTTTTTTTATTCTAAGTTTTTTTTTTTAAATTTAAAACAATATTTATTAAGTACTATAAATATAATTTATTTTTTCATAAAATACATAGCTTGCATTTTTTCTTAAAACTGTAAATATTTATAAATAGGAAATTGGTAATATAAGGCCTGTTCTTCTTTTTTTTTTAATTTTTAATATTATCAATTTCATGTTTTTAATTGAATTTTAATATAATCTTTTGACTTTAATTCTCGAAAACCAATTACAAATTTGAAAATAATGAAAAGAAATGTCAAGCTTCTACAGGTGGGTCGTTTTTTTTCTAAATATGAAAAGAAAAGCAAACAAATTTGGCCTTATTTGTTACCATTAATTGTAAAAATACCATATAGGTAATTTTAATTAAACATTTTTAAAGTATCTCTTAGAAAATAACTAGAATTAATATTAAAATAATAAAAAACAAAATATTAAAGATTAATTTTTTTACATTTTTTTCTTTAATAATTATCTAGATGTGTGCATATTAATAAAAATGCGTACATATTTTTTCTGTTATATGGACTTAAAAAAACAAAAACAAAAAATTATATAAAAGAATTGATTGTTTATTATTTTAATTTATAATTTTTATCAAACAATTGTGAAAATAAAAACTCGAAAAAGAAATTATTGAAATAAAATTACATTTAAATAATAAAAATCTTTTGAAAAGTCTTTTTAAAATAAAAGGGTTCGCCCGCTATTGAAAATGAATTTTTAGAAAAATTAAATTTACTGAGTTGATCATGGTATCAAATGTTACAAACCCATACGGCTAAAGAGATAACACAACACGAGTGAAAAAATTCTGGTCAAAAGAAGCATTATAATCCTGCAATAACAGACTGCAGTCAATGAACGATTATTCAGACGTTAAAAATTAAAAAATTAAAGAACAGATTTGAAAATTATGCTATGATTATAATGGGGTCTTAAATAAATTAAAAAAACTGGTATAATAAAAATATCTTTTCAAACATTGGACATTTTAATTAGTTTTGGGAAAAATATACTGGGATTTACCTTTTTTTTTGAATATCGATTAGTTTAAGAACCTTTTTACGATCCACGTACTCTGCACCTTTTGTTCGTTAATTGTGTAATGGGTGGGAGCTGAGTAGAAAAGTGTACATGGAATGGGATGAGAGAAAGTTATTGAGTAGCTTAATCTGCTTAAACACTTAACAAAAAACAACTTTATATTAAAAAAACAATAACTTAAATAATAATATTATAATTTATTATATAAGAATTTAAATTATTAAATTCGCCTTATTTTCAAATATTAATTTTTTACTCCATTTTCATCAATGCTAACTGTCAACACTAACGCGACATTACAACAAAAGCTACAGAGCTACACAGCAGTTTAATCACATATGTTTTATTTTTTTAAAAGTTTGTTTTGTGTGGTTTTGTGTTTTGTTTGTGATTATTTATTTATAATTTTGCATTTTCAAAAAGAAAATTCGTATTTATCATTTAGTGCTTAAATTAAAATAGATGTAGAATGTGGTAATATGTGGTGAGGTTTTAATTTTTTTTTGTAAATAAATTAATTTTGGAAACCAAATAGATAAGATAAAAGAAAAAGAACTAAAGTTTTAAAATAAAATTATGATATTATTAACAATTAAAATGAAAGTAAAACTATTCTATTTAAGTTAAGTCATGTAGAACTAATTTAGTTAGTATTTAAAAATAAGTTCGGGCATTTGGATTTGTTTTTGAAAAATTAAAATTTATTTTTACATTGTGTGCCTATTTTTATATATTTTTTTTTTTAATAAAGAAACAAGTAAGTTCCAAAATATTTTTAAATTATAACTTATTCATAATGAATAAATCTATTAATAATTAACATAATTTTATATACATATACATTGTGTATGTAATTTTTATACAAATAACTAATCAATTTAATATTGGTTATTTTTCAGAATAACTATAAAAAAAAATACAATGCATAGAAATGTTGCTAAAGCAAAAGCTTGTTTATTCTTTGAAAAAATAGCAATTTTTCGTCAGGATCGTATAAAATTTAAGGATATTAATGATGTAATACGTAAAGCAACTGGATTATTAGAGGCGGGTTCTACACGATTACAATTTATTACAGATTTTGACCATACTATAACAAAAAAACAGAAATCAGATGGTGAAAAAGTTCCAACTAGTTTTGGTATGTTCAATAAATGCAAATCCTTACCTTCCAGTTATCTAGATAAATACAACGAACTTGATGATAAATATCGTAAACATGAACATAGTCCTGATATCACAATGGAAGAAAAAGTTAAATTAATGAAAGAATGGTGGCAATTTTCTGGTGATATTATTTCGTGAGTACAAAATAACTGCCTTTTCTATTATAGTTCAAATGATTATAGGCTCTAGCTAACATATAAAATAGTTACTAATAACTTTTTCAAAAAACATAGAAAAAAACCAGATCCATTAGTAAATGAGAGTGTTACAAGTTACAACTAGGAATAGATATAACCAAAACCATAGATTCTAATTCATATTTAGCGTGCATTTTTAAAAAACATAAGGTCATAATAATATTCATAAATTATTCAGTGTGTAAATAATTTTGACAGTCCTTTCAATATACATACATATATGTATATCCTTTTTATTTATGAATATGTAATACATATTATTGTATACAGTAAATTATAGCAATCCATCATTGTTGAAAAATTTTAAAGAAAGGTAGATTTATATGAGTTGTACATATAATATTTATGTAAGTGATTATTCTGTTTGTTCATTTAGAATATATTCGAAAATGTAATGTTTTTCTTTTTACACCCTAAACAAATTTGATATTTTTTAATATTAATCAAACAAAATTTTTGCTATATAGCTAACGATTCCCTTTTTAAAGGCTTTGGATTCTTCCCTTCTATATTATAATTTTTAAAACAGGGTTATTGTTTTGCAGACTATAAGAACATTATGGAATTATATAGTTTTATATCAAGGTTAAAGTACATATTGAAAGATTCCCTTATTTCTTAAAATAAAATTACAAAAAATGTTAAATTTGTAAATACAATTTTTTTTACTTGATAAGATATATTTCGGGAACTTTGCAAATAATAAATCAATTTAAAATAGGAAACTCCAACAGTTAACCACAAGATTTTTTATACACTTAATTAATTAGATTTTTGATTTTAATTTCTGTGTAACTGAATTTTTAATAATTAAGTAGGTACTAAAATGTTCACTTACATATACTTATTTAAAATAAAAAAAAAAATAAAAAGATATTTCATCTTATAAATAAAGTCTTATCTCTACTCTAATGCGTAATAAGAACTAACTGTTATATTAGAAAATAGAAGTTAAAACAAAGTAGTTAAAGCATATTTTAACAGAATTTTAACTTAGTTAATTTGTATTAAGAAATAGAACGGTAACATATCTTTAAAATAAAATTCTAAAATTAATATTGCGTAAAAAGAATGTACGGTGTGTATCAGTATACGGGTTTCATTACTTTTCATTTAAAGAAAATCATTCAGTTTATAAAACCACAATAACCAAAAACTTAAAGTATAAATGTTGAATATATTAATGTTGAAACTTGACTTTTGCAGTTGAAATCTTTTGAATAAAATATTAAACTGATAAATATTAAATTTGAAAATAAAAAAAAAAACGATATAAAAATTCTTAAGTTACTCAAATGGAATATTATAAAAAGTTTTATTGCCTTTAAAAAAAAAAATGCCTGATATTAAGTTTCAAAATTAACACTAACAATTTTTTTATTCCGAAATTTTAATCAGGTTTTTATCATATAGATAGATTAAGAGGAAATATATTTTAAATTTTTTTAAAGTTTTAAATTTCTTTAAATTCAATTTGGAAATATAAATTCAAAAAAACTATGCTTGAAAGAAACATTTTGTAAAATACACAATCAAAATACCAAACTTTATGTCTTAAGTAACACTTAGTATTTAAATAAAAACCAGGCATGTGGAATTTTAATTTTCAAATTAACAAATCTTAAGAAAAATAAACACCCTTTTATATTATTATGAATGAAATGACATTTCTTTTAATTTTCGTATTAACAATTGATTTTATCATTATTATTTGTGAAAGAAAAAAAAATCTACAGACCGTAACCACAAAAGAAAATTAAAAAAAAAAAAAATATTAGTATACATATTATATACATTTACAAAATACACCAAATTTAAATTATATAAACTTTACTATAATTAATGATTAGAGGAGTAGGTGTAAAGTAATTTATAAGATTGTAAAAATTATGTATATACATATTATATTATATACAATTACAAAAAAATATCTGCAACACAATCTTTGATATTGAAATATTTAACATGGTAACGTTGCAAGTGTAAACCACTATTTTAATACTTTTCATCAATCTTTCCAATATTTTTTTTTTTTTTTGTAACTGGTAAAATAAAATTACAAGCAGTACAAAGTAAATGAGCTCACTGCTGGGCTGGCGCGAAAATAACATTTTAATATGTTCAAAGTAAATTGGTTCTCTTACACAACAGGAGTTTTAAAAAAGAAATAAAGGGAATAAATATCTTTTTTAACTTTAGAAATACAAAAAATACTTTTCTTAATTTGTTTTCATGTAATTTATCACTTTTTTTTTTAAACTTTAGTTGAAAAAAAAACATAATGTTTTTTGGTTTAAGTTGTTTTTTTTTTTTGTAGGCTCAAGTTGAAAAATTTAAAACCATTTAAAATTTATCTTAATTTGTAAAAATATGTAAATAAAGATATATTAAGCTATTATCATGTCAGAAAATAATTTTTAACATAAAACTGATTACTTTTTACTATTTATGAAATATTATTTAGTACCTTAATATCCCGTGAAACATTTTTTTTATAGATATGATTTTTGAATTTTATAGTTTTAAGTATATTCAGTATTAAGAATTAATCAAGAGTTTCGTATTAAATTGTAAAAGGGCCCTATTGCACTAATCACTTATCACTTGTCTAATATTGATATTTTGATAAGTTGCCAAATATGGTTTTGGGGCAACAAAAAATTTATTAAAAATAATATTATTTGATTAATGATAAGTATGGTTGGTGCAACAGAGCCTTGGGATGCTAGTTTATCATTCATTATATTTGTATAGATTTATTAGTATTTGTACGAGGATTGTAGTTCAGTTAGGTTCAATAGCACCAAAAAAAAAATTACACAATCTTTATCAAATAACTATATAATCTGTCTTTTGATAAGTAAGTGTTTGTTTCCCAATTTAAATTTCATTGTTTTCAAAAATAGTTTTGTTTTTCACAAAATCTTATCAAAAATTTTTATTATTTAATTATTTGATTAGTTATAAGTGGTTGGTATCTATTTAAATAAAAAGTCGAAATTTTTAAATATTTTTGTTTGTGTTACAAAATTGATTGGTACCTTTTTTTTCAATCAAGTCAATCTAGTCCGACTTCTTGTTCCAAAATACTGGGATTAAAATATGAATAATTTAATCATATTTTTCCAATTTTTAATCAACTGTCCTATCTTCTACAATCAAATCTACAATATCATATGTATCATTTAAAATATGTTTAATGGATCTCAATAATATGAAAAGTTTAAATGCAATTAAAACGTGTATATAAAATTAAATTATATATTAATATAAACATATTTTGTTCTTCTAATTATTTCTGGAATTATTTTTCTTTTTCAATTTTACATTTCATATTTTAAATGAATAAAAATAACACAGATTCTTCGATTTTTTTTTGTTTTTAAATTTGTGGTTTTGTTTTACATGACAAAATTAATAAAAATTCTGTTTGTGCCACTTTTTTTTTATTTTTTTTTTTTTCTTATTTACCATATAAAGAGTAATGAAACCTGAAACTTGATCTTAAATATAAATATGATTAGACAGATATTAATTTGGTAAAAGGTAAAAAAAATCTTTTAATTTTAACTTGAAAGATTTCGTTTAGAAAAAAGTGCCAGTCAGTCTTATATTATCTTCATTGAATGGTATTAAATATTTAAAAGGTTTTGAAGTTGGAGTTTAAATAGATTCTTTGCAAGACAAGAAAATTTTTTTTTTGAATATCTTCATTTGTTACACTAGTTCTTCAATTTGTCAGTTTAACGTTTCCAGATCATTTTCCAGGCCATCTCATCCAGCTCACATTGATTAACTGAGAAGTGATAGTTACAAATTTATTTTTGCGGGCGAACTCTTGCAACATTGTATACTTTGTGCTTTTGTAAAACCTACAACTTCTTTAACTTGAATTAATTGTTGTTATACGCTTTATTAGAATTTCTCAAGTATATTTCTTTCAAACATCCAAATTTTCTCGAATAACCTCCGAATCTCTGAACAAAATTTGGTAGTTGATTTGGTATATTATAAAGGGTTAGTTTTAAAACATTAGTTTGGATATTATATATAATATAAACTAAGCACTATCGAATATTCTGCCCTACAATAGAACAATAAATCCTAATATCCTAATCTAAATTATCCTAGATGAACTTTATAAGTACGATAAGTTTATCGAGTTCTGATGTACAAAAATTAAAATTTTTTTATTATAGTCAATCAATTGTACGGGGATTTCTTTAATATCATAATTATTACTTTTATAAAATATCCAATATCAAGTTTAAATTTTAAAAACCCAACCAGTATCACATCTCTCTTTTCCTTTTATGAAATTACAATTATTTTTTCCTTTTTATAATTTTTATTTTATTTGTTATTGAGAATTAAGATATATAACTACTGTATAATGTCAGTTTACTACCTATCTACTACCTGATATATCATTCAATTTAGGTAGGTTTCAAGTTTTTGAAATTTTTTTTTTTTAAGATATCAAAAAGACTGAATTTATACCATACCATGTCGAACTAAATGTGTAATTATATCATATTTCGGACATTAACCTATTCTAGTTATCTGAGGTTTTATTACTTTTGTTGTAGTTGTTCATGTAATACAAAATCTGTCGATACTATATATGAGTAGGTATATATATATGTATGTATATTATTGAATAGAATTAACTAACATTTTGTTCTCTAAAAAAACAATTTTATTTATATATAAATATGAGTCCAATTAAAACCGATTTCACTTTACTTACACAATTTTTATTCTTGTTGAATTTTCTGCTATTGATTGAATGAATACATATAGTAATCATAAGGGGAGTCTCGGATATATTCAACAATCATGATTAAGCAAAAAAAAAAATAACTAAACTTAAATAATAAAATTTGTTGAAATAATCATTGTAAAATAATAATGGAGTTATCATCATCATATCATTGTATATATGATTTACATTTGTTATATATATACCTTTCTATTGAAATAATAATGTGTGTATGTTTAGACAGGATGTTTCTTATAATTAAATGTGCTGCTATTATAGACTCTGCATAGATGCTCATGATTATTGTAAAATGGCTAGCCATTTGGGACTGAACTTAGTTTCATTTTGTGTGAATACTAAGTTTAAGGACTGGATTTAGTACAATTTTGGGTGAGGATTTAAATTGACATCAACCCTTTGTTTCTAAACCATATACCTTTCTATTGGAATAATAATCTGTACAATATTCGTTTTGAAAATCATTAGAAATCTTTTCCTATCTTTTACCACGGGCGTCTAATGTTATAAAATCTAAATGATGTCATAACATATATCATAACATATAATGACGTCATAACATGTATCTCCATGTCCTGTAAACCTAAAACTAAACCAAACTAAACAATCAACCCATATATAAAAAGTACTCATAAGTGTCTATATATGCAGCGCATTTAATTAGCGCTAAATCACGTTAGAGTACATTTAATTAAGAAACACCCTATATATGTATATATGATTATATATCATTAAATAATGATCAAGAAATTGTATTGTTAGATTGTTTTTAATCAATTAAAAAAATATTTTCAAGTTCACATGCAGATTAAAAGTTGTGTATAGATACAGAATAAAAATATACACATAAATAAAAGTACTTGTTGATTAGTACATACCTGAAAAAAAAGATGTCTGTATAAGAAATGTATTAATTTTAAATTAATTATTAATACTAAAGGTATTAGAATTGTGTTTTCATTGAACTACACCTTCCATTAAAATATTATTATTACTACAAAAAAAAAATTAAGAGGTTTATAAAGTACATAAGGTGGTACATAATGCAAATTTCAATTAAACTGATTACTTTAAAAGTTCTAAAAGCGATGTGGATTCAAATATGTATAGATTTTCTTAGTTCAATATTTAATAGAAGAACCCTTTTTTTTTAATTTCGTGGATCGAAATTCATTTTTCTAAACAGTTTTAGTATTTAATAGAAGAACCCTTGTTTTTAATTTCGTGGATCGGAATTCATTTTTCTAAACAGTTTCAGTATGAGTACCTAATAATTTATAGAAATGATATAAAACTGTCTTGCCGCTTGAAATTAATATAAAGTTGAATTTCCTACCTTATAATTTGTTTTAACTTAATAATCCACTTAATTTGAACGTTTACTTAATTTCAGAAATATAAAAATTTTCATATGCTATTAACAGATGTGCTTCAATTCAACTCAACTACTGTATTTATAATTATTATTGTAATTCAACTATTGAAACGAATAAATGAAATGTATATATTTTGACTAAAGAAAGTGTAAGCGCATAAATTCGTTAAGTATTTATAAAAATATTCTGATTTAATATTTAAAAAACAAGACAATTAAAATAAAATGAAATGGTAATGGTGGGTGAATAACTTTTAATTATAAGTATATAAAGAGAAAATTCTATTAGCAAATTAATAATAACAAAAGAAATAAAAAATTTACTTAATTTAATTTGATATAAGTTCTGCCAATCTCAATTATGAACTCTTTTTTTGATTTTAATATAATATGTATTTTCTTCTGTAGATAATGATTCTGTCATTATTATCTGCAATACTCATTTGAGAAATTTTTTTTTTTTTCAATAAATCAGTTAATTTTTTATTAAATCTGATAAATTTTGCAATAAACTAATAATAATATCACACCCTCTTTAATTTTTCTTCTAAAAAGTCTTGGAATATAAATATTGCTCCACAAATAGCTTGGTAAGTGTTTTGTATATTAAAATCTTTTACAATAGTCACAGCTGAATAACCAGCAGCTGTACAAATAAAATAAAATAAGATTCTTATTACATGTGGTTTGTATTGTAAAGTCTTTAAAGTCTCTTAATATTGGTAGAGTTTGGTTCTTTTATTATTGAGCCCTCCCGATCCTGTTTTCCGATTTGGGTAATCTGCGAAGTCGTTCTCTTTTTTCTCAAAATAGCATTCATATCAAATTTCATTGAAATCGGTTGAGATTTTGATGAATTATTAAAACTTGACAGTCTCCAAACTCCTAGGATCTCTAGATCCCATCGTACTAAATCAATTTGATGAAAGCTACCTTTTGTGGGTACCCACCATTAGTCTTTGTACAAAATTTGAACTCATTTCGACGGTTAGAACTCTAGATTTTCTCGATTCTGTGTTATGATTTGACCCATCTACGAAGTTATTTGTACCATTGACGAAAAAAGCATTCATATCAAATTAAATCAAAATTGGTTGAAATTTCCGCGAATATTGTTCTTACATACACACACACACAAGCGAACACACAAAAAAAAATTCGGATTTACGCGTTTCTGACAATGTGGAACAACTTTTGTTAGGACGGAAGTATTGATACTGAAGCCAACAATGAATCCTAATTTTAAATTTGAACAAACCCCCCAATTAAAAAATAGGAAATTAAAAAAAAAAATATTAAGAGTTGTCATACACCTACAAGATTCTGTCTGGGTCATCATAACATTTTTAAAATATTATTTATTATTAAAAACAACAATTTTCCAATCAATCAAAATTTTTCCAATTTTTCAATTACATATATGATGATTGATCACTGTTGTGATTACTTGCAGAGTAAATGGGTGTTTAATGCTGTCATAAAATTAATAATATAAAAAAAATGGTATTATTTTGTTTTTGTAATTATAAAGTTTGTGGTTATCACGGATTTAAATCAATATATTATACTTTTCATACTTTGTTTTTGTCTTTGATTTATTTATAATAAATTTTTAAAAAATGTTTATTCATATTTAAAACGCTAATCTAATAAAGTCTATTGCTAATCTAAAAATTACACATTATTCTTACAACGTTACAAACTTTTATGATAATATTTTTAATATGTACTACAAGTTTATATTTAATAATACCATATACTTAATACTATAATGAATATTCAATTTAATTAAAAAAAAACCTTTAATTAAAATAAAACGTGATATTGAAAAATTGTTTTAACTATAATTTTATAATTGTTATAAAAACTGGTTCTTTGTTTTAAACAGGCAATAATTTGATTAAATTAATTTTAATCTTATATTTACAAATAATTAAAAAAAAAATATGCATTTAATTTCTTAATAATTAAGAACAGATTGCAATCATATTCTAATTAAATTATTTATTTAAGCTGTTAATTGTAAATTTAACTTGATTTAATTTACATTTTTTTAAGATCTAGTTTTACTATGCTAATTATTATAAAGGGGCAAAAATTCAAGTTATTTTATTCCCAAAATTTAATGTAAATTTTTATTGGGATGTAAAGAAGAGTGTATTTAAATTTTTAAAAAATTCAAAATTGTTAAAAATGGGCATATAAAACTTTCAGAGTTAACAGAGTGTTCAAGTAATCTTTTATTTTGAAATTTTTTTTTAAAAAATATTCATAATTATTTCACTTAATTATTAGTGATTTAAATTTTTGTTTTAGGTTTTATTATTTGAAATAATCTTTCATTTATTTATTTAAATTGGTAAATAATACAAATTTAATTTAAATAGTTTCGGAAATTTTTATTTTAACTTATAACTTTTATATACTTTTATTATAACTCTTCTTTACATTTTTAACAAATTTGAATTTTTTCAAAATTAAAATACACTCTTCTTTACATCCCAAAAAAAATTTACATTAAATTTTGGAAATAAAATAACTTGAATTTTTGAACTATTGGGAAGTGTCATTGGGGATACCCCGAGGATAATTATCATAATAAATAATTAATTTGTCTATCCTTTCTTAGCTAATTTTTCAGAAAAAAATCTACGTTTGAATTCTATATATAAAGGTGCATATGTCTAAAATATTTTTCTCTTTATTCCAGAAGTTTTACTTTTCGCACTTAAGTAAAATATGAAAATTACTTTATAATAATTTCAAAAACCTTTTAAACAATTATTTTAACTATGATTGTATTAAATGTATTTCAATTCAATTTAATACATTTTTATTTCTCCGGACTTCCAATTCCGATTTTTTAAGGCGTTTTTTTTTTTTAATCTGAACACAGCATGAACTGTCAAAAAAAAATCGTTTTTAACTGTCAAATATTTATTTTTTTAACTCTGAGCGCTCAGAGCTTGTGATTCGTGTGTTTTTTTAATGAGAGCGTGCCTTATGTGCTCAGTTCAAAGGTTTCGAGTACGGTTGAGTAAAATAAAATACGAAGACATTTTGACCTTTGTTTAAGATTATACTTATAAAATAAAAATCAAAATATTTTGTTTATTTTAAGTTATTCATTTTTAATTTTATTTTAACAATTTAATTTATTTTTTTGAAAATTTAAAACGAAACTAAAATAAAAATGACTGTTTTTTCAATTCGTGTTTTTTTTTATTAATTCTCAGTGATCTGAGCGTGCTTTGATTTAAAAAAAACACAAATCACAAGCTCTGAGCGCTCAAAACAAACATTTGAAATTCTTACATTAAATACTTTCTAGTAATTTATAATTACAATATAATTTATTTCGTTTATGTTTTATGTTTAATATTTCGTTTTTTTTTTTTATTTTTCATTAATACTCGTACTCTCAAAATCTATTAAATTATTTTCAAATACTTCTATTTTCAATTAAATCTATATCCATATAGTAAATTAAATCTTAGATAGTCTATTTAATTTTTATTATAAATATTTAATTTTATTAAAAATAAAATAATTTCAAATTATTTTTCCGTTAATATACATTTCCTGTTTTTACTGTTAATTTTTTTCTCCCCATTTCCTCTTTTAACTCATTTGTTTTCAATTCGCCTTTATTTCCATTCCACTAATCCGTTGTTCTGTTTCCAAAAAATTTTTCTCTCATTTTAAAATCATATGTTTTGAAATTCGCCACGAAAACTGTTAAGAAATGTCAAAAAATATTGACAGTTTTCAATGTAAACATCAACAAAATTCCTAAATAGGAATTATAGAGAATTGAGTAAAGAAAATATTTATTCAATTCGTATTTTAATTTTATATCGAATTTTTTAATCCAAAATTTAGTTTTATAGAAAAAAGTGTTTGAATAACATTAAAATAAAAAAAAAAATATAAAAAAATTAAATAAAATAAATCATAAAAAGCCAATATTACATTTTCATGAAGTAGTGTATAATTAATACAATGCCACCGATATAAAAGTTCAAAAAAAAAATATACATTTATGCATACATATATCTATAGAATTGTGCCAATATAATATTAAATAATAAAAAAAAAAATTTTTGTGGGGTTTTGAATAATTTGAAATGCATATACATTATTACATATGAAGAAAATTTTTTAAATTAAAACATCTGAAGTAAAACCAAAAATTTATCAAATTATCTATTCAAAATTCCTCTAGTTATCAATTTTTATCAAAAAGTGTTATCAATAACTATTTTTAGTATAAATCTATTCCGTTTTTGATATTATATTTTAGATATTTTTTTTATTTTGTAATACACTATTATTGTCTAATAATTGAAATAAAGTTCAATATTTATTTGTTGCAAAAGGTCATATTAGCAAGGACATTTTCGTTATAACATCCATAATAATATTGTGATTTTAAGAATATTTCATTAAATTAAAAAAAAAAAAAAAGTTAACAAAAATATAAAATATATATGTATATTATATTATTTAAGTGCATTTCTTGAACAGATTAGTTTTTTTTTTAAAAGAGCTTTTTATCTTAACATCTTAAGATATACATATTTATTTATATACCTACTTGTCACCTATTTCATGTTAATGAAAAAAAATTCTGTACATTAATATCTAAGGGCTATTTATTAACTGCGTGTTTTATTGATATTATCATAGACAAATCATTTTTTTATTGCAAAGCTGTTCAATAAAATATTAAATTTTTTTTTAAAAATGCCACAATTAAGAAAATTGTCTAATTTAAATGATATTGAAGCATTTGAAAAACCATACTGTCGTGTTAAACATCCTGAGCAAGTTGTAAATAAATTAAATGCTTTTATAAATGGCGGTATAGATCGTATACAACTTGTTTCAGATTTTGATTTTACTATAACAAAACAACATGTAGGCAATGGTAAAAAAGTTTTGAGCAGTTTTGGTATATTTAATGCATGCAAATCACTACCTAAAGAATATTTAAATGCAAGTATTGAATTGTATCATAAATATCGTCCATTAGAAATTTGTCCAAAATTACCAATGGATGAAAAAATCAAATACATGATAGAATGGTGGTCAAAATCAGGGGATTTATTAACGTAAGTTTTTTTATTTAAAAAAAACATATACTTAATTATAAAAATTAAAAAAGATTGATATTTAAACATCCACATATATTACAAACATATAAGATTTTCAAACTACGTTGTTAAGGAAAAGTGGAACCTATGAAATAGAAAAGAAAATTTTCGTTATACTAATCAATACGTTAATTTAATATTTTTGAAAAATGTTTACTTTCAAATTAAATGTTAAACCTTTTGATTATTATATAAAATTTTAATTTTTAAGACTAATATTTTGAAAATTCATATAAAATTATGAAACAGTAAAAACATATACAAATTTTTATTTAAACATAATATTTTTCTTTTCAGGGGATTTCCGTTAGATCCTAAAGAAATCGATGAAGTTGCATCAAATTATAAAGATTGTCTTCGTGATCACTCACTCGAATTATTTGAAACATTAAATCGTTTAAATGTTCCTGTATTGGTATTCTCAGCTGGGCTTGGCAATTCTGTTGTATCTGTATTGAAACAAGCTAATGTTATGTATCCAAATATGAAAGTAGTTTCAAATTTTTTGGAATACAAAGATGGTCTATTAAATGGCTTAAGTAAACCAATGATACATGCTTTTAATAAAAATGAAACTGCTATAGAAGGTACTGATTATTATGATCAAGTACATAGTAGAGATCATATTATTGTTATGGGAGATTCACTAGGAGATGCTGGAATGGCAAATGGTATGCCGTCATCTTCAATTGTTATTAAAATTGGATTTTTATATGATCATGTAAAATTATTTATTCTTTTTTTCCAATATTAATTTTTTATTAATTTTTAATATTTTTAAAAACAATATATTTCAAGGTTGAAGAAAATCTAGAAAGATATATGGATGCATTTGACATAGTACTTATTGATGATCAGACAATGGATATACCTTTAGCTCTACTTAAACTAATGGAAGAAAAATAAATTATTAAAAAAAAAATAAAGACTTGTTAATAAAAATTTATTTATACAGATTTTAATAAAATAAAGTTATTTAATAATAGAATTATAATAGAAATAATTGCATAAAAAATGGCAGTAATACCTATATTTTAAAAAATTGAAACAGTAATTAATGAATAATCTAAGCACAATTAAATAAATAATTTAAAGAAATTAAAAGTACATCTGTACAATACAATATTTTTTTTTTAATTAATTAATAGTTAAAACCGTGATATTCATGACATTAGTATCATATTACTTTAATAAACAGTAAAATATATTTTTATTTCAAATAGCCTTTTATTAATTGTAAAAAATATTGAAAATGTAATTGTGAGCAATAAGAAAAATTAATTGGCATGATATTATTGAATAAAAAAAAATTATTTTTGAACAAAAAATCTTTGTGTTTATTTGTTTTTTTTTTTTTCAGTTCGTGCTTTTTCCCAAAGAAAGGTAATTGCAGGTCATACTTTTCAACGTTGCCACTAAAAAAACACATTTGCCATGTAGAAAATATCCTAGAATTTTATCCTAACATGTACTCGAATATCATAAGTGTTAGAGGTGAACAACTAAATTGAGTTCAATGGGTGCCGAACTTGTCGAACCACAGGCTCTGCAAAACTAATAACTAAAAATACGTATTCTCATACACAAGTGTTCATTTTAAAAAATATACCAACTTTTGATATTCCAGAAGATTAAAATTCGTGTAGGTATAATTGGTGCACAAACGACAACAAATAATGAAAAAAAAAACCAAAATTGGCAAAATTCAAAATCATTTTTTTTTTAGCGATAACTGTTCAACTGTTAAATTAATAAGCCTATCTATACCAAGGGAACGTGTTGGAACAGGGGGTCATATTATATTAGTATTATTATAATTGATTTTAATGAATTCCACATATAATTTGAACATGAGATAGTACTAGGCATTTAGAAACGTCTTAGATTTGCAATAGATACAATTCTATTTTTGTGTATATTGTAATATTTTGTATTTGAGTTATATGGTATTCTGTATCTGTGAGTTGTATTATTCAATTAAATTATTAAATTATTTGTTTATATTGTTTTATTAATGCATTTTTTATTAGATATATATAATTATTGATTAAGCCATTAATTAGAACCCAATGGTGAATGGTAGCTGAGTCACGTCAAAAATCATTAAAAGTTTTTTCACTTTCACTGGGATTTTGGATTCGTCTTGAACCGGGGGCATGAAAGGTCGGCACTTTAACCACTGTGCCACCTAGCCGTTAACTGCGAAAAATACTAAAGAAAGTTTAGCAGGAAGCTCTGTATAATGTCAAATGTATTCTATGCTTCCAAAGAGAGTAAGGTAAAAATAAAATTTACTAAAATCGGCACGACGATAAAACTGAAGCCAATTGTTCCTAATTTTCCGAAGTTCCCAAAACCACCTAAAAAAGATCTCAAAAAATTTTCTATTAAACTTTTGCAACACAATTTACCATGTTTAATTATCATTTACAGCATGTGTAATTTTTATTTCCGGTTTTTTGTGTACCATAGTCCATTTCAACCTCGTGTATTTTGCAAACTATTTACAAAAGTACTATAATTAACCTTAAAAACAAAAGTACTGTAATTACCAATTAATTACTTAAAATCAATTAATTAACGATTAATTAGTTTTAGTTACTAAAAAAAAATTGCATGTAAATTATTCTTTTATTTGATATGGAAGTTATCGTTGCCAGTAGTTACAATCTAGAGTCTATCACTTATCCAATATTTTTTATTCTAAATGCAAATGCTTTTATTTATTTATATATTAATTCTTCTTTTATTTATTCTTCAGAATCTTTCGAATTCTGAAATTACGCACAGGCGCATAAAAATTGAACTTCAAAGAATAAATTAACAATTTAGTTTACTATAGTTAAAATATTATATACGAAAACAATGCCGATGCAGCAATTCCCCCAGCTTTGGGAGCGGAAATATTCACTAACTCACATTTAGCTAAATATATATATATTTAGTAAAAATCATATTCCTTTGAATTGATCTATCTAATATTCTAATCTAATTTAATTATTTTTATGTGGTCCTACTACATCTAAATTGGAGATTATTTCTAAGATAAGATCTAACAAGAGATGTTTAAATGTATACGAGGCAGAAAATTTTTGTGAATATTTTTTAATAAAGCCTCACATATAAAATTCTTTAGATAAAGACGATGTGGGAATTAAAGTTTAGTTTTTTGATCTTTAAATCAAAACCATTACTTAATTTAAGTTTTAATTTTAATATTCAGCCATTTTAAAAATATATACTTATCGATTATATAACCTTCTTTCCAATTTTGACCTATAATATAATAATTTAATTCCAAATTTAAAAACTGTGATTATGGTAAGAACAAAAGGATATAAAACTATCAGTCGAAGCAAACTATATAGAGGCGGAAAATCTATTTTAAAAATTGAATTCCTTCCGTGATCTTTGAAATATACTGTGAAAAAACGTAATTTGTACTTCTTGTGGCTATGATTCTTTATATTTTTAGGGGAAGTAAGTCTTTTATTGTACTAAGATGGTTGTTTGGTTATTTTCTAAAACATTCAAATTAAATATGTATCCTTAAAATGTTGATAACAGGATTCGTGATTTATATTAGTAGATAAAATTTCATTCAAGTTTATATTTAGCAGATAGTCATTAATCATTTTTATCACAAATTTTATTTTTAGAACTCCGAAATATTGAAAAATATTTGATTAGATTATACTTGAACTGAATTTAATTAATTCAATATAAGTATAATATAAAGTTTTAATTGGTATTTTCCGTTATTAAAAATAAAAAAAATTACGTAAGTTGAAAAACTTGTATTTACTAAACAGGTTTTACTTATAATGTAGTTAAATTTATTCAATTAATATCTATTTGTTTTAATTGTTATAGTATTTACAATAAAAGACCTAATTAATAATTTTGATTGTAACAATGAAAATGTTTATATTTGCTTCTGGGAAATTCGTAAGGCGAAGTCCTTACAAAAGCCTTCATCTTCAAACCGTTACAGACTGTTGCATAATCATAATATAATTGGTCAAACAGAGCACAGCATTAAGAAGATTTATACACCGGCGAAATGGGTTATTGGTCTTTATTAGATATTTTCTTACTGCACTTCAAAAGGATCTTTGTATTTAGTTAACTATTTAAATTGGATTTCTTTATTAATGGAGGTGGAGACAAATTTCTTTGGTAGACATATCGATCTTATACAGTTTTATTTTCGTTATATACTTTTTGGCGGAAAGTGATTTTGGTATTTAATGTCTCAAACTGATTTTCGTGTAGCGTAGAGGATTAGATTATTTCAATTTAGTTTAAAAAGTTTGGGTTTTTTTTCCTATAGGTTTTCAATAATAATTAGGATTAATTATTAATGAATTTTCTTTCCTTGTCGATAGTTGAAATCATGTCAAATGATATTGCTGCACGTAAATTCTTATTTTGCAGTTATCTACTGTTTTGTCTTTTCTTTAACAATTAATCTGGAATAACTACAATTACGCCGATTAGTAGCCTACCTTTACATATTCACAAAATTATACACAGTTCTTTGAGAAATTTGATCTTTCAGTAAACAAGTCAGATTAAGAAAATTCTGAAGAATTTAAGATCTGTTTAACTTTGAATTTATTTCATTTTATTCATGAGCTGAGATGGGAAGTTCCTGTGTAAGCTTTTTTATGTTAATGTTTATGATCTAATACAAAAATCTATTATTTTCGTGAGCATTAAATACTACCATAAAGATTTTAAATAAATGTAGTGTGCATATGTAATTTATAATTGTGAATTGGAGGTAATTTGTCAAACTAAAAAAATACCAAGTTATTACATTTATTTACTTTAATTAAAAGTTGCAATTTATGTTCAAGAAATGTAACACAACTTTATCAAAAATCTCAATTTATTTGTATGTGGTTTAAAAAAAAAGGATATTTTTGATATTATTTTGAATTTATATTTTAAAATAAGAAACAATACAAAGTGTGCTTCGGAAGGTCTCATATAATACACATTTAAAATTATTTTGACAGAAAACTTAAGTGATGCGAGTGATACAGAGTTGAGGCCATATTTATAAATCACTCCATCAGATCTGAAAATATTTAGTTACACGAAAAAATTAAAAGTCAATTTATTTTTATTATATACATAATTCATTGTTTTTTAAATTTTATGTTTATTTAATTTACTTAATTATTAAATCTTAAAAAAAATTATTGACGTTACATATTTTATAATATGATAAATTAAAATAAAGGAGGTTTTAATATATCTATATCTTTTAATTATATCAAAAGATACAAAGTTATTTGTTCAAATAATTAAACTAAAACTATATTATTTTATTCTGTTTAATTTTATAAGTAAGCAAATAAATACTTTTATGCGAAAAAATACATTATATATAATATTATAAAAGCTAAAATAGTTATTTATAAGAACCATTTCTTAAAAATTATTTGAACAAAATTTATTAAAAACTCCTGAATTATAATTACTATATTATTTTAAGACTCTAAAATTTAGTTTTTATTTAAATTTTTTTATAATGTTTTGTTATTGAAAATTTTTATTTATTTTTTGTAAATTAAAAAAAAAATAAACAAAAGAAATTCACATTCTAAAAATTAAGTTTAAAATTTAGTTTACAGTAAGTAGTAAAATAATCACAATTTTTTTTTTTTTTCGTATGTACTAATTATTATAATGTATGTATTAATTAATTTTTAGCTATATAATTATAATCAAATTTTAATTACATTCTATTAATATCCCTCGCTTGAATATCAATAATTTAATAATTAACATGCTTTTTGTTTTTTTAAAGTGGAAAATCAAAATAAACAAAAAAAATTATAAATTATTAAAAAAAAAAAAACGATCACCTAGATAAATTTAGATGATATTTAAAATGAATAAAATCAAATAACTTAAATAATAATGAATTTAAATTGGTAAAAATTAATTCTTTGAAAAAAAAAAGTAATATTTTTATATACAAAAAATTAAACAAAAACAAATAATATGCAAAGTTTATATTAGATAAGAATATAAGTATTATAAGAAGTTATAATAGAAAATTAATTAACTATCTTATTGAAATTTAATTTGAATAAATCTAACTTATAAATTAATTAAACTATATTTATATCGGTTTTTAATTCATATATAAAATTTGTAAGATTTAAATTTAACTTTTTTCAAAAATTTGTTTTAAAAATTTATAAACTATTTATTATCACTTTTTTCTACGCCTTCGTCATCATCGTCATCTATAACAATGACACCCTTATCTTCAACAGAAACATTAAAAGAACTTTCTTTTTTTTCTGTTTGATTTTCTAATTTTATGGGAGATTTTGAAGAATCTTGAGCAATTTTCTATTAAAAAAAAAAAAAAAGAAAAAAAAATTATATGTAGGTATATGTTTATATAAAATAAAGTTAAATCAATTAAATTTATAAAAAATTTACTTTTGTTTTTATATTATTTGTTAAAGTAGATGATTGACCTTTAAATGGAATGAATTGCCATTTACCATCAACGACACATTGTGGACTTTGCTTTCTAATAAAACTAGAAATAAACGGTTTTTTTTTTTTTTTATTTAAAAACAAAAAATCTTTTTAATAGTTTTTCAGTATTACCTATTTAAATGTTTCGAAACTTCTGCAATAGACGGTAATTGTAAAACAGATTTTAAATTCGTTTTGATTAAAAACTCATTACCCTTTCTGAAACCACCGAATTTTGGATAGTTTTTAATGTTTGAAATAAAGTAACCTGCTATAAATCCTTTAACTAGAAAATCAGAAGTTGATAACAAACGTTCACTTGAAGTAACAACTTTTTTTTTGGTTGCATTCAATGATTGCTTATTATAATTACCTATTTTATAAACTACTTGACCACTATTTGCAGAATCTTTATTAGGTTTTAAATTATTAGTAGATGATGTTGACAATTTTTTTGCAGCAAAAATTTTTCGAATGTCCTTATTTTTGCTTGAAGTTGGTAATGACAACAAAGCATTAGGATAAGTTGGTAACTGTTTTTTTATAACATTAGTTTGTGGTAATTCTTTAGAATATAAAGATGGTGTAAATTTTTCATTGCTATTCTTAGAGTTTTCTGGTATAACATTTATTTTTTCCGTTGTATTTTGATTTGATTTAGTAATAGTGGCACTAGTATTTATCTTACTAACGGGCTGGTTTATAGTAGTTTCTGTTGTAAAATTTTTTTTAATTGATTCGTTTGTTACCTGTTCTTCTTGATTTGAACTGTTTTCTTCTAAAGTTTTTGTTTTATTCGCTAAAATTTTAACAAAACATTCTTCTACTTTAGGCGTTATTATTGATGTTAATTGTTGTTTAAATGAGGCATAAGTTTGTTTTAATGTAGGTTTTGAAATGGTTCCTTTTTCATTAAAATTTGTTAAATTCGTCATTCCCGTATTGCATCTCTGCTCTCCTTTAGAAACATTAGATGGAAAACCGCTATTAGTTAAATTTTCAATAGTTTCTTTATTTTTTAAAGTCAATATACCGGATTTTTGTGTCATTGAAAAAAATGGATTCAATATATTTTTTTCAGGTGAATTATTAGTTTTATTAGTATTATTAATTCCTATTTTTGACTTGGTTTTTGCATCTGCTGATAAAACTGTTGATAATACAGGAATTGTAGAAGTCTGATTTGAAGTTGTTATCATCCCAGGTGTTGATAAAGTTTTTAATACATTTAAATTTTGATTTTTATTTAGCTGTTTTCTTGCATTAGATTGTGATACTTCGTTAGGGGAACTGCTTTTTTCTGCTGAACTATTAACACTTTTAGGTGTTTCAGTAACGCTACTTGACAATAGATTAATGGATGGTTCTAAGATTAGTTTTCCATTTTCATTTTTTGATACAATAAATTGCTGTGATACAAATTTATGTTGAAATTTTTCCGGTAATTTAAGAATCAATTGACCCCCTTGTTCTTCAACCTCTGCCGTAACCGGACCATTAAATTCTGATTTATTTTTTTCACTTACGATATCTGTCGAAGTTTCAACGTTCTGTAATGAAGGGGAAAGTTCAGTTTGGGTATTTTCAACACCTTTTTTTTCTGTTGTTTTAGATATAATTACTTGGTTATATTTTCCAATGATTTTTGAATTTTCTGTTGATTCCTTATTCGTTGATTTGATTAGATTTGGATTTGGGTTTCGAACAGCATTGGGTGGACTTTCAAAATTTTTTGATACACCTGAACTCCAATTTTGGGAATATGATGGTTTTAATTGAGTTGGTGATATTTTTTTCTTCGAAGTCGAAATATTGTTTGGCAAACTTGTTCTTTTTGGTGTTTGCATATGTGGACCATATACGATTGGTCTCGAAGTTATAGTTGGATAACTTACTGTTGTAGCACTGGGAATTGGTGATTGGAGTACATTGATCGTTCCAACAGTGGGTTCTGCAGTTGCTAATGTTGTTAACGTATCTCCAACTTTTGAGTGTTTCTGGCTTTTTACTATTACCTCATTTTTTTTAATTTGTGCATTTGATGAAAAAATTCCAGCATCATTTACTGTTTTTGATAAAATAATTTTTTTTTCTGGTTCTTTAACTATAGTGGGAGTTGTTATCAATACTGAATCATTAATAATATTTGAACTTTCAGTTGTGTTATCAAATAATTTTAATGAAGTATTGCTCACTTTATTAGATCTGGTTGGTTTGATAACTGAACTGCTTTCTTCAATTGATGTTATAATACATGGTTTTTTAATGATTTTGTTTACTTCATGCATAATTTGTTGCTGAATATTAGGTAAATCAATATTGTTTTTTGACGAATTTGCACAAGGCTTTTTTTTTTCTAAATTAGATTCATAAATATTGTTTTTATTATTTAAGTTTGACACAGACAAATTGGTGCATTGAGATTGTATCAATTGCATGTTTTCAGGTATTAATTTAATAATTGAATTTTTAGTTTCGTTACAAACAGTTTTATTTGAATCTACGGAAGCCGTATTTCTATTTTTATGTAGCTGTTGCATACAGCCGTTTTGTTGATTAAATTGTTTCAAAATATTTTCATTCATATCTACACCAAAAGGATCCATATCAAACATTATTTTACCATTTTTTCTACACAGCCAAAAACCTGTGGTATGCTTCTGTCGGTTAATCCCACGAAGACTTTCATAATCTTCTCTAACTACTAATGTTTTTCCATCAACGTTCTGATACAAAATTATTACCGGATCAATGGTTTCGTGAAATGGTCCGAGATATATACGTTTTTTATCAAATTTCATGATATAACAATCTACTAAATGCCCATCCACTTGCGGAAATCTGACCATTTTCTTTTCTGCTTGAGAACGCTGTAAAGCTAATTTTATTTTATTTAAGCTCAAACTTTCCATACTGTTACCAAATATAATATGAGAGAAATCGTCTTCTAAGTCTAATACAAGCCATCTATGATCACCTGTGTTAGAAGTAATAGGGACTTGAAAATGTTCGGCCATAGCCTCTTCCTTAGTAAATTTTTTTATTTTTATATTCATTTTAAATTCTTTTGGCTTTTGAATATTGATCTTATTGGTATTTACAGGATTTAAAATTGCGACACCAGAATTTTTATTTTGAAGCTGTTCATTGTTCTTCAAATTGTAATTATTTATCACAACCATAGTTTGTGGATTGGTACACAACATATTTGTTTTTGATCCAGACTTTTTAGTTTGACTTGAACTTACACGGGAACCAACTCCATGTATTTTAAGTTTCTTATTTGCATGTTGCAAACTAGTAATAGAAGTCGGTGTATTTTTTTGTACAACTCCATTTCTACGTTTTAGGCTTTCAATATACTGTTGTGTTAGTATATTAAAAAGTTTATTAATTTTTGGTGTTAATTTGGGATGAGATTCGGTCGTTGGGCGTATCACTCCAACTCTTGCACCAACATGATTTGATTTTGTCATACCAAGAATTCGCCAATAATCTCGATGGCCCTCCATCAATATTGACAAAGAAAGTGTTTGTGCATTAGTAAACTTTGCATTCAGCATCTGTGCAAATAATGGTAAATTATCTTTTCTGATCGCTTTGATATTGATAACACCTATAGCATTTACAACATATGGCATTATGTGTTTCATAGTACCAACAAAATAAATGCTTTTATCTACTTTTACTTGCCAAATATGCATTTTGTCTGTAATTAAAAAATAATTTATAATACAAATTATACTAATTTTTCAACTAATTCATGTAAATTAAATAGTTCAGAATATTATATACGAACTTTTTAATTTATAATAAAATATATATATTTAATTTATATATTATAATATTATATTATATTATTATACAAACTTATAATTTAAATCACAATTTATGAAAAAAAAGTCTAAACCAAATCTTTTCAAATTTAAGTACACACAGATATATCTTTAATTTAATTTTAAAATGAAATACCTTTAATATAATATTGCAAGAAATGTTTCCATTGAACAGCAATCATCATGTCGGGTTGTGGATTTGGTATACTAGCATGTTCGTCTGATTGGATTTTTGAAATGTTATGCATCGTTTTTGTAACAGAAAAATTTAAACGTTTCATAACTTCTTTTTGCACTTGCTCGGCTGCCAAAGCAAATTGATTTGATTGCGCTGATGTGTTTGTTGACTGCTGTTGACTGAAAGACGAATCTTTATTTATGTAGGATTTTTCGAATTCTTGGCTGTTGTTTTCATCAATTGAATTGGCTCCATATTCTAAACCAAAGTCTTTACTTAAGGTAATATTTTGATTTTCGTTCAAAGAAAATACTGAAGAAATTTTAAACAATGAATTAGAAGCATTTGGGTTTAAGTCGAAAGTCACTGAAGGTAATTGTTCTAATTTTGGGATTTGTTTTTGTTGTTGTTTGGCACTTCCATTTGGTGATGTTAATTTCAGTTTGGCTCTTACTTCTGGTTTAATTAATGATATTTGTTTTGAAGAACTGTTTAATGTTAAATTGGTTACATGGGTTTCGGGGACATTTTCCAATTTATTTGCTGGTGAGGTTGTTGTGTTAATGGTAAGTTCATTTTTATAACTATTACAGTTAGAAATATTATTCACTTCAGAATTTAGTTGCTGAGGATTTGTAGGTGGTCTTTTAACTATAACTTTCCGAACGTAACTCTCACTTAGACGGATTCGTTCATTTAATAACACTTTAGTTTTTTCGGTTTCAGTAAATTTCCTCCAATGATTTTTAATTTCTTGACGTTTATTTCTAATTTTATAAACACTTGGAACTGGTTGAACTCGATGACAACCATAAAAGTCATTATTTATATAAGAAGAAATAATACGACTTTCTTTGTGTTTCTGTTCAGGAGTTACTTCTTTAGTTTCGTTCTGCGGTTTAGAAATCTTAAATTCCTTCAAATTCATTTCATTAAAAGGCGAAAAATTTCTAACCAAATTTTTTGTGTCGTTTTGTAAATGCTCATCTATTTTTATTTGTTTATTCGGTGGTTCTAACAATGAGCTTTCATCTTCACTTTTATCAAATGAATATTTAGCTTTACGTGTATAGATTTCTCCAATTCTTTCTTCTTCCTGTTTTTTGAGTATATAGGGTTTGCCTTCTGTATCTTTCCCATTACAAAAACATTTATATAAGCAATGCACCATACACCAGACAACTTTATCGTCAAAATTTTCTAATCGGTTTAAATCTACGGTGCAATGCTTAAGCGATTTCATAACATCTTCTTTAACATAACAAATATTACTAATGTCAATTGGAAGTTTAGCTACTTTGACAGGAGATTTATTTTCTATAAGTTCTTCAGCATTTGGCAAACTATCAGAAGGTAATGCTGTATTTGAATTAGTTGGAGTCGCATTTTTAGATCGAGCACCATGTAATGATTTTGTTTCTTCATCATCGCCTCCTTTAATATAATAATTGCTAAGACGTGCATTATTTCGACGTTTTCTCTTTGTTTGATTTTCATTTATCAATAATGTTTCATTACCAGTAAGCACAACAGTAGAAGTAAATTCACGCTCCATACGTGCTAATCTGGCAGTTGCTTTTTGTCGTAAAATAAATGCATCTTCAGATGATATTACTGAATTCTAAAATTTTAAATATTTATATGAAAAAAATTACGTTAACTAAATAAATATTAATAAACATACACCAGCTTCAAATAAAGTTAGAGGACAGGTGCATTTTTCTAACATGCATTTAACTTTTTTGCAGTGTTTTTTTGGAATATAATTTGCCCCCAAACTAACGCAGACGCATCCTAAGCGACAATACTCTTTTTCGCAAACTTTAGTTTTAGCTATAATTAAATTAAATACCTTTTTGAAAAAAATTAAAAAATTTTATATTTAAATCTCTTACAAACTTTGGCATCCGATGCGTTTATGATTGTAGCATTTAACCGTTTTAATTCCATCCTTAAATAAAAAAAAAATATTTATAAATATTTAAAAAAATAAATATTTTAAAAACTTAAGGAAAATATTTTACATTAATTTTGCTTTGGGATTTCTTCCTTTTTTATTATTTTTCTTTTCTAATTCCAAGTTACTGTCGTCTTTCTCTTTCTCAACATTTTCTTCTTCTTTTATTGTATCATTTGGATGTGCTGAAGAACCAACTTCTTTAACAGGATTTAAAGATATGCTATTGCTTTTAGTGTAATAAATATCTGGATCATTTTCAATGAATGAATTTTCACTTAATCCAATTGCAACACTATCAATCATATCAGATAAAACATTAGCACATTCTAAAGAAATTTGGTCATCTGTATACTTTAGAACATCACGAAATGTTAAATTTTCTTTATTATTAAAATTTTCAGAACGTGTTAATACTCTTCGAACCAGAATATGTGTTTGATCATTTAGATAAGGAATTGTAAACTTAAATGAATTTTTCGTTTTAATAACTTTTCCCTTATCATTTTGTACTTCATCATTTTTATCATCGTATTGATTTGCTTTCTCAACCAATGTTGAAACTGCAAATTCAGCCCATTCTTTTGTTATACTGTTAGATGGCAAGATCATTTTTAAATAACTTTTTATATAATCATCTAAAGGCTGGTTTAATTTTGGATATATTTCTAGTTCTATTTTTGGCATTTTATAAATTTCTAGTTGATTAAAGCAGCCCTCTAAATTTTTGTAATATTTTTTTTTAAAACATAACGGACCAGGACGACATTCGTTTTTAAACAGTTTTAATTTTTTTAATTGCGAAATATGCGTTTTCATAGTAGGATTTTTGTAACGAACACGAATTGTTTGCCAAGCTTTTTTATCAACACAGTTGTCATGGCATAAATCTAAGCGTTTAAGGTTCTTCTTTATAAATGGTAAAGTACTTTGCGGTGGTAAATTTTTAAATTTGAAATTTCCCAGACCGGATAGTATTTTGTACGTTATACCGTCTATTTGAATCGTTTGGAAATAATATTTCTCGTTTTCTGTTAACAACCAGCATGTAGCTTTCCATAAATCTCGGCTTGCAGGTACCCTACTACGTTGGACTGACCTAACAAAATTTGTATTTATTCGGCCATCTCTAGAACGTCTTTTTAATTCATGATAAATTGTATTTTCATTTTCTATCATGAAATATTTAAAATTTCGTTGTTTTGAAAATATAATACGTTTTTCAGCTAAAGTTCTTGGTTTCGACATTTCTTCAGGTAGAGCAGCCATTTCAAATTTTGGTGGATGATAACCTGTTCGAACAAGACCATCTTCACATTTTGGCAAATATTTATATTTAAAGCTTTTTATAGTGCTATGCTTATCTTCCTTACTAATAAAAGCAGAAATACTAGAAAAAGCAGGAACTGCTGGTGTTGGTAGCATACCTAAATTTAAGAAAAAAAGGAAATCTTTTTTAAATTAGATGTAAAGTTTATCTGGGTTATATAAAAGTAAAGTTTACCTGGAATTTGTGGTGGAATAATTTCACTTGCACTAAATCCAAAAAAGTCGTCTGAGCTAGAAGAATTATCATCTTGCACTTTTAACGGAATTTTTTTTTCAACAAACATTTCATTACTTGTCGAATTATTAATTTGTTCAACCGTTTTGATAGTAATTTTTTCTTTATTATCCTTTTCATCTTTTTCATTTGACTCTAAATTATTTCCCAATTTACTAATTAAAGAATCAACTATGTTTGAGCTTTTCTTTTGTGAATCAACATTCTGAATTTTATTCAACAATTCGCCTGGCTTAAAATCACTTCCCTTTGTATAATTATTTGTTTCATTTACAATATTTTTACTCAAGTTGCAAATTTTTAATGTGTTTCCTTTCTTTTTGGCTTCTTGGTTTCCTTTTGCAAAAATTGGAAATTCTTTCGATGACGGTCCAGCTTCCATTGCATCTTTTTCACTTATTTCAAAAGAATCAATTGTCGAAAATTCGTTAATTGCTCGAGAAACTGTTTCTCTATCCTTTTTTCGATTTTGAAAATTATTTCCAGCCAACTCATCTGACAATCGATTATTAGTTTCAGTAGTTTTTAAAATAACAATATCTGCACTTTCAGTATCTTCACTAAGCTCTTCCGCTTCTTCTATTAATTTAAAATTTTCACCCGATAAACGCTTATTATTTAGTAAATCAGAAAGCTTTAAATTAGATTCGTTTTTTTCCTTTGGGATTGGTACAGATTTTTTCAAATCATCTGATGATTTTTCGGAAATAAATGATAATGATCGCTTACCACATTTCAATAATTCAAGTTGTGTTTTTAATTGCTCTTCTATTTGTTCCGATGATAAAATATTGTATCCAATTTCAGAAGTTGGTTGTTCGGAATCTGAATTGGAAATTGTATCAATGGTTTCATCATTCGTTTCTACTTCGTCTTGAACTGAGTTTTGTTCTTCCGAAATAAAATCAGAAAAATTCTTAAAAATTCCGGTTTTTTCGCAAAAAAAATTTTTACCATTTTGATTTTCTACAAAATTTTTTATATTGCCTTCATTTAAGGTAACAGGGTGATTTACTTCTGCACTATTTTCTAATTTATTATTTGATTTTTTCTTTTCTGGAGTTATCAAATCTATATCAATAATTGATTGACTATTGGATAATGAATTTTCATCAGTATACGTTGGCGTTGAACTTTTTAAATCGAAATTTGTTTCATCCTCAATACAACAGTTATTTTGTTTTATTTTTTCAAGTAACCGCTTTTTCTTCAAATAAAAAACAACTCGTTGAGTCCATGGTAGTGCTTGCAATTTTTTTATTTTATTATGATATTTTTTATTTTGATTTTTTTTATGATTTAGATTTGATTTTAAATTGTAAATATTTTTTTTCGGCTCATTATAACGAATAAAAATTCTAAATTTCCTTTGTATTGTTTTATTTCTACAAATAAAATGTAAGCTTAAAGAATATTTCATAAATTTTAATATTCTTTCAATGTTATAATCCAGAAATTCTAATGAAACAGGGTGTTTTTTATGCAATCGATTGAATACCCTTAATTGTTTTACAGTTAAATTCATTATGTATAATTTGCGATATAAATCTAAAAAATAAATAAAATATTAATTGATTTTATAAATATATTTAAGCAGTTAAAAAATATTTAAGAGAAAAAATTTTTTTACAAAAATTACTAATTACCATAGAAAATTTTATTTATTTTAATATAAGATTTTTAAAATTACTTTGATATAACCACAAAATATATGATGTATGTACGTATGTCTAAAAAAATCTTCAGTTAAATAACATTTTTAATTTTTTTTTTTTTATTTTAAATTATTTTTTTAATTTTATTTAAGTTATTCCTAAGTACACGGCAACACTAACAAAATTTCCAACGAAAAATTTTTACGTTTGATACATAAAATGGCGACTTACTTTTCGACACATAGGGCAACGCAGTTTATCGTATTGATAGTAAAGCCAAATATCACAAAATAAAAAAGTAGTTTTTTCCTTAATTCAATTTATTAATTCAATTTTATTTCATATTTCAATTGTTTTTTATGAATTTAAATAAATAATTTTAATATTTTTAATACATTTAAATAAATGATAGTATTTTAAATTTAAAAAAATATTTACTCGGTACTACACGCCCCAAATATATTTTAACACGAAAATGAAATAACTAAATTTGACAGTTCTATTCCAATTGTTAATAATTGAATTGAACTAAAAATATTATTATGTACATATATAAATATATTCATAACCTCAATTTAACTCAACAACATCTAATATACATACTGAGAATATTCAGATAACAAGAGACTAAAATGGAACTGAGAGAAAGGAACAAAATATTATTGCTTTTTTTTAATTTACGGCGAATTCGCTTTATTGTGTTGTGCTTTCTATATTTGAAAACTAACAGAAACGTAATGCAATGAACTAATGACATTTAAAGAATGAAGAATAATAAAAAAAAAAAAGAAATGAAAAAATATTTTATAAATATTTTAAAGGAATTTAAAGATTAAAATATTATGACAATTGGTATACTTTTAAATTAACTTATTTTATTTTATATCAACAACAGATTAAATATGAATATTTTTCTGACAGAAAATTTATTTCTAGTACACAGTACAATTTAAAGAGTAGGTTAGGTATAAATATTATATGTTGGTTGGTGTGTATGTAGTTTCAAATTTTTATTTTAATTACGCTTTAACATTTTTCATTTTTCAATCAGATATGCAATGCTGCCGTTTAAAAAAAAAATGTAGAATAAAAATAAAAAGAAAATCTTTTATGTGAGGTTATATCATATAATAAAATTATTGAAACGAAAAATGAGTTTTCTTCTAAAAAAACAAAAACACTAATGTCCACTATTTTCCTGATTATTACCACAAACAATTATAATTTACAGATAGTTTTAGATAAGAAATTATAATACCTACTTATGTATGTATATTATAAACTATAAAATTTACCTCCAATACCTTGTGTGGTATAATCTTTTTATATATTAATGAAAAAGCACTATTTAAAATAATATGAACAAATATTTACTTATAAATAAATGTACATATTATATATGTGTTTATAATTTAATTTAAACAAATGTACACATATGTATATTAGTTACATAAATAAAATAAAATTTTGAAAAGTTTAAAAGCAAATTCAAAAGTTAATTTAAATTTTAACAAATTGCATAGTTTAATTGCATAATAATGTGCATATATATATGTATGTATATATGTATGTATTTTCATAATAATTTTTAGTTTGATATTTTAAATTCACGATATCATATTCGCAAATTTAATGTATAATGTAGTGTGTATTATCTAAGTTGGCGTTGCTTTATTGAAAAAATTGATTTTCTTTTTCAGGTAAAAATAAAATTCTAATAATTTGAATTTTGGTGATGAGATCTTTTTGTATGATGTCAAACTACCATTATATAATTATACAAACTTAATTTGTTTAGGTATACACGATGTTCAATAATTTATTCATATATTGAAATTGATTATATTTTAAAACGATCTTTTTTTTCTTGGTAAAACTCACCTTTTACAGATGTGTTAAAATTAAATGGATTGTATTATATGTATATTATTTGTATATAAAAATACAAATTAAAATTTAATACATTATAAAAAAAACAAATGGTAATTTTACGATTCCATTCTTTGAAGTTCAAACAATACAAAATGCTTTTAAAATTACGCAGCTAAAGTTAAAATAATTGAATTAATTTAATAATTAACAAATTGGAAAAAAAATATCTTCCAATGAGTTTTATTTGTATATAAGAGTTAAAATCAATCCTTAAAGCCAAGGATTCTATTTGATTTAACTAAAAATTTTTTAATATTTACATACAAAAAATAAATGCTAATTAATTACTACTTAAATAAAAAAAATTAACATATAGGTACATATAAATACATTATATATAGATTATAGTTAAATTTTATACTCATTATAAATGAAGGTTTGAATTTTAATTAAAAGAACATAGGAAAATAAAACATTCAATACCCATATGAGCTCATTGTTTTATATCCATAGGTGGATAAATAGAAATCGATTTATTAAACTTTTGTTGTCTTATTGTACGTATACATGTAAAAAAGGTTAAAAATTTAAAAAAGAAAATATTATTGACTATTAATTATAAATATTAAATAATTATTTCGCTAAGCAAAGCACAATTCTCATTTTAATTTTTAAAAAAATTTTCAAAACAAATAAAACCCTTTACGGGCTTCAGTGGTTGCGTGCCGATATTTCATGTGAAAGGTTCGAATCCTAGTGAAAGTAAAAAAACATTTCTGGTTTTCGACTCGGCGCAGCTACCATTCACCATTGCGTTCAAATTAATGGCATAATCAATAATTAATAATTATATATCTTTAAAAAAAAACACATCGATATAACAATATAAACAAATAATTTACTTGAATAATATAACTCACAGATATAGAATAGCATATAACTTATATACAAAATATAACAATATAAACAAAAAATAGAATTGTATCTATTGAAAATCTAAGACGTTTCTACATGTTATAAGGCCTAGTACTATCTCATGTTTAAATTGTATGTGGAATTCAATAAGACTAATTCTAATAACCGAATATAATGTGATCCCCTGTTTCAACATGTACCTATGGTATAGAAAGGCTTATTAACCTAATAGTTGAACAGTTAGCGTTTAAAAAAAAAATAATAAGCATTTGGATAAGCATTTTTTGGCTTATTAAGCGAGGGGATGCGAGTTCGATTCCAGTAGGGTCATGAAACGAAAAAAAAAAATGTATGCCCTTGTAAATATTTAATAAATAAATAAATAAACCGCTTTATAACTTTTTATTTCTAGAGATCTTTCTATTCTTTGATGCATAACATGATACAAAACATATATCTAAACAATCATTAAGTTTGTATAAAATTGATTAATCAAAGATATTTTCTTTTTTAGGTTATAACAACATAACGTGTTTACTAGTTTTTGGATGAGGCCACCAACAAACGAAAAAATATCTAATTTGACTGACTCGTTCAATATAAATGCCCTTGGCACTCTCAATATTAATTGTCAATATTCATTGAATTCAATTAATATTGATCGTTTGAAGAATGCTTTAAGCAAAAAGTTTTATCCATCAGTTAAAAAGTTTACGTTGATAAATTTTGTTGATATTTTTTAATTTAAATTGAACAGTGTAATTAATCGTCTTTTCCAAAGGGTATTTCAATATTACTTGTCAATTTCTTGGAAGGTTCAAAATCGTGTTTTTGCTGTTACGGTATTTATTTTTGTTATCCACGCTGAATACAAAAAAGTATTTGCATCTTTGAGGTCGGAAACACGTGAAGAGGAGACATATAAACCATCAATTATTATATTATTACCAGCTTTGATTTCTGAGATACCAGAAAATTGTGAGATTGTTTAAGAAAAAAAAATAAATAAATATAACAAATTAACTTCTTTCTATTCTCTATAATTTTTTAATTTATGAATTAATAAAAATACTCGAAAAATATTGTCAATATTCATTGAATGTAGAAATTAATAATTTTCATACTTTTAACTTGACAATAATAATTGTGATTATAATGAACGTGTCAAGGACTCTTTTAGATAATGGCCAAATTATTTTAAAATCGATGAATATTAATTGTAGAGACAATGCTTCAAGTAAAATGTTTTATCCATCAAATAAAAAGTTTGCGTTGATAAAATTTAAAGACAAAATAAGAGTAATAAAAGATTATTAACTACTGACAAGTTTATAATAAAGCGCCGATACATAATTCTGTCGTTATCGTAATTATTTTTTTTCTTTTTTTTTTTTAAATATTATACTTGTTGATATCATTCGTATACTTTAGTAAATTCTCTATCAATGCTCTACTTTTTATATTAATTTGATATTTATAGTTATATTTATAAGTATAGAAAAATTATTTTCATCCCATTTAATTGACAATAAACATTAAACGTTTCACAGCCTCTTAACAGTTATTAATTTGTTTTTAAAATAATACAACTCGTGTGATACATAAAAAGAACAAAAACCAATCAACTTAAATTATATTTTTTCATTAGATATGATTTAACCAGGATTTGAACCCGAGACTTTTGGATTAAAAAGCCGCTACTCTAACCACTAAGCTATCAATCAGATTTTTAAAATATGTTTTTTTTTTTTAATTTTTAATACAAAGTGGAAAATGAATTTCTTAGTACAATCTGTACAAGTATCATTTTACATTAAATCTGAACTCCACGACTTGAACTATCAATCATTATTCATATACTCCACCACTGAAACTGTCATACTTCAAGCACCTATTTTTTAAAAAATAATTCAAAAAAATGAAGGTGAACAGTTACAAAAGTAAATCTTATTTTAAGTGATTTCATTCGAAAAATATTTATTTAAAAATTAAATTCTACATAATTATAATTATAAATCGCTTTCCGTTTAGTTAGTGAATATTGTTACAAAGAAAATATTTTTTTATTGATATTTCTTTCTTTAGTTTAATTATAAATGTCCTTCTTTTCATCGGAAAGAATTTGGTCACCTTAGTTATAGCAAAGGAATTAACAAAACTCTCGAAATTCAAAACCCTTTAATAAAATTACAATTATTTAAAAGAAAGTAGTTTTTTGTCCGATATTATTATTGTTACGATTTTTGAAGAAACTTGAAAGCGAAATTACAAATTGCTCAAAATAAAATATTGAAATTAGTCCTAGATTAGTCCTTATAGTTCTTTTTTTAAAAAATTATTAAAATTAAATAAAAATAGCAAAAAAAATTAAAAATTTATCCAAACTGTTATGACAATTATTTTGCTTATATTGTAATAATTTTATATTAGAGTTATATGGTATTTAATATCTGTGGATTATATTATTCAATTAAATTATTTGTTTATATTGTTATGTATTTTTTTTTTTTTATTAAATATATATAAAATTATTGATTAAGCCCTTAATTTTAGCCAAATGGCGAATGGTAGCTAAGTCAAGTTTAAAGCCAGATAAAAGTTACACTGGGATCCGAACCCGGGCCTTTCGCATGAAAGGTCGCCACTTTTACCACTGTGCACTTGTGTATTTTTTAACTATTTCCTCTTAAACTAATTATAGGCCTCAAAATTTTCTATACTCTCAGAAATAAAAGCTGGTCATAATGTCATAAAAATGTCTTATATGCCCCAATTTCACCTGCCCTCAAACTCTGCGATTTTAAATAAAATTAGAAATATATACCTTTCTAACACAAATTCTCGAACTCAAATGAGATTATAATGAAAAATATCGACTAAGTGTAACTCTAATCAATGTAAACTATTTTCTTAATGGATAAAACATTTAGCTTGAAGAATCCTTTTTAGCACATTTTCAAAAAATTTTGTAAAAATGTGCCTATATAGTTTCACTCTGTACGTCCGTCCGTCTGTCATCTGTCCGTATGTTTACAAAAACTTTTACACCGTTTGAAACAGAGTTAAGAAATTTTAACCACGAGTAAATATTACAAAAAAAATAATTTCGTAGAAGAATATTTTTCTGTACTTCCACCCGTTATGGAGCTACAGCCCCCCAAAGTTGGAAAAAGCCCTATTTTTAAATTGTTATAACAAGAGTTCTATTGGGTATATTTTCAATCTGAAAACGGAAGAACATAGCTGGTTTTATAAGCTTTATAAATAATTGAAAGCAAATGTTTAGGGTTGCCATACGGTACTAAAATTTACAATTGTGCAAAACTCAATTTTTGCAAAATTTTTGGACACACATATCTTTTAAACGGTACAAGCTAGGGTCTTGAAATTTTGGGAGAAGTTAGGTCCTCCGAAATTAGTAGGAGTCGGTTAACAAAATTTTTTTGTCAAGCCACCTGTTTAGGAGCTTTAAGGGCTCGAAAATTGAAATTTTGGTATTTTTAAACACCTGTAGCTTGAATACCGCTTCAAATTTTTTTTTACAAATATACAAAATTTACAGCTGCAGTATTATATTTCAACATATGTTAAAGGTTTTTCTTAAATTTGAAAGGTTTTCTTTAAATTAAAGAAATTGTCTCTTAGTTTTACCTATTTTTGCTTAGATAATAAAATTTTAGGTAAAATTCCAAATTTTGGTGGAGTTCACAATTGATTTTTCCGAAAAAAATTGAAGGGTGGGGATAGGAGGGGGGTGGACAGATCCATCATAAGTTACTAAGGCTACTAGGTCTTAAAAATTAAAACTTTTATGTTTATATAAAACAGTAACTTATTCACCAGTGTAAGTTTTTTCCAAAATTAAACGTTAACATTGAAGCTGCAACATTATTTTCCGCACTTATTACAGGTTTCCTTGAGTGCACTGGGGTTATATTCTAAGAATTTCCCTATTAAATTAATGAAATAACTTAATTAATATTATCATATATTTTTATATATATTTCTATATAAATAAATGATGAAATATTCAGTAAGAAAACGTATAAGAACCTCCAAAACGGTAAGAAATATACAAAAATTTGAAGGCTTAAATTGAAGCTGAAATAGGGAATTTTAATAATGATATTAAAATGTTACATTAATAACAGTTTTTTATCTAGGCATCCTGGAGACCAGCTGTTAGGTTTGTCGTAATAACTTTCAATTGCAAGTTTCGGGTATTATATTTATAGGTATTAGTTTTTACAAATTTTCAGATTTTACATCAATAGTACGTAACGTGTTTAAGTTTAAAATTGTTTTAATTATTTAGTAATAATAATAATAATAACAATAATAATAATAATAATATATTGATTTTTTTAAACACACGAAAAATAATTTTATTTTTTTAATTAATTTTAAATTTAATATGCATCATACTTTATATTTTAATAAAAACGAATTGTGTAGATATATTTTTTTAAAGTAAAATTATTTTAATAATATAATTTATTTAATTTAGACAATGTACTTATAGGATATTAATATTAAATGTATAAGTTTTAATAAGCATAAGAATAAATGAAAAAATAATATATATAATTACATAAATGAAAAGCCTTACCTTTTCCCTTAGAATTTCCGAAAATGGAGTATGTTTAAAAAATTTCAATATACTTTAAATGGTATATACCAATATGTATATAAGAAATTTTTTTTTGCTATATGGAATTTAATTCAAATGTGAGCATTTATATGTAATCTGGATACAACCTCAATATTTCTAAAAATATATAGAAAAAAAAAGAATTATAATATGGAGTTTTAATATAGGCAGATTAAGTTGTTTAAACTTAAAGATTAATTTTGAAAATTATTAATTTACTATTTAATATTAGTATATATACAATCTTATCCGACATTTAATCTTTTATTATAAACTTAACATCTAGAAACATTTTCAAATATTGATAAAATATATATATACATATATATATAAATTTAAGTATATTATATCTCAAATAAATTTAGTGTAGAAAAATAAAAATAATATCAGATACTTATTCTATCTGCTATCAGTTAAAATATTAAAACTGAATTATTTCACATACCTACATATTATGGATAAATGATTAACGTGACTTGAAAGGAAAATATACATTATATTTACATCCCACATCCCATCTATTTACATAATATACATTATATTTAAGAGTTCTATTTGTAATGAAATAATGGAACTAATCGTAATTCCTCATGAAAAACCAAGAAAAACATTGAATATTTATCTTACCAATGTTATAAATACGTAGGTACCTTCTTAAGATTTTACATTTCAAAACTATAATTTTATTTAATTTAATATACAATATATACATATATGTATGTATATAAACATGTACTTATTAGAATGCAATATAAGTAAAAGTACAACATTAATGTAGATGAAATAATGCTTATACATATACACATAATATAATATGTACAAAAATTTGTGTATTTTGTATTTTGGAATGAGAAATTCTACTGAATGAACATTCAACATTTTAACAGATCAAAATGAATTTGGTTTTTTTTTTATTAATAGAAAAATTAAAATTTTCTTCAATGCGTTTATGAACTTTTAGTATTTTAATGAACTTATTTGATAAGAAACAAAACTAAGAATACAATACAATAAATATAAAATACAAAAAACAAATCAAAAAAACTAATTTTGTATGCTAGTTTTCTTAAGCATATTATATTTTTATTAATTTTGTTTCCTTTATTTTTTTGTTTTTTTTTTAATTGCATTTATTAACGTTTTAAAATAAAGGCGACAAAAAAAAAGCTTAACAATAACTGAACATATGAAATTCAGTACCTAATTGAATACTTTAAATTTGGCAAGTAGAGAAATTTTTAATTTAAAATGATGTGAGTGAAAATTGTGATGTTTATATTTTTCTAAGATTTTTACTAATAATAAAAATAAAATCATTAACAGTTTTAGAAATAATTATATCTAAAAGTTTTCAATTATATAAAGATTTTCGAATATTTTGAGGTTATGGTACACGTTTTGTTATTCACTTTTGTTATCATAAACGTCTAGTACACGTTTACTTATGCACGTTTATTCCACTCTAACGGAAGATATGTATGACATTTCGTACGTCAAAGTATTTTGCGTTATTGTTATTTAGTCAAAGCTATTTTCCAACAAAAGAAAACTAGAAAATTTTATTTGTGCAAAATTAAATTTTTTTTTTATAAATATTTGCATTGCATAAAAATTATTAAAAATATTTTTTCGGTTTTTTCAAAATATTAAATTCACATTAAAAATATTTTTTATAATAATTTAAAATAACCAATCAAAAATATTTATTAAAAATTGTTGCCACAAATTATGCCACAACTGTAAAAAAAAATTTTTTTTTATTCCCAAAAAATTAAATTAAAAATTATTAAATTAAAAAAATCAATATAAAATTTTTATTAAAAGTCGTTGCTAAAAATTATGCCACAACTGTATAATATTAAAAATCGTTATCACAAATTATGCCACAACTGTATAAATATTTTCTAGTTTAGCTACCTATTTTTTAAATTTTCTTTTATTATGTATTTCAATTTCTCCTATTTCATATGTTTCCATTCATTTTTCATTTTTAATTGATCTTTTTATACAATAAATTCATTATCGATTTTATAGTTATAAATAATTTTATCAAAAAAAAAAAGGAATTTGCAAAAATATTTAAATATTTTAATTAAAAATTCTAAAATGGCAATACTTTTTTTGAAATATAAAATGGCGATTGCCGAAATTGACCTCACCTTATTTCGGACCACCCGAATATAACCCGAAATATTAAAACTGTGAAACTAGAACATTTTCACCAAAATATTTATATGATTTTTTTTCCTAGTTAAACTACCAATTTTCTATTAATTTTTGTTTTAAAATATTTCCAATAAACTTATAACACTTTTTATTTAAACTTTTTCAAAAAATAATTATATTTATTTGCTAGAATTATTAAATTAAAAAAAAGATTTAATGAACTTCACGATTAAACAATATTCAATCATACGGAAATAACACTAGTACATAATGTCAAAAAAAAATATTTTGACAGAACTTCAATAAGAGAATTTATACGTCAACACTTATGGCGAATTTTAAAAAAATTTAATATTTTTACAGTAATTTTATTTTGTATACCTACTATGTTGCTATTCATTTCATTCAAATTATATTATTATTAATGATTTTGTTTTTTTTTTTTTATAAATTATTTAAAATTTCTTTTATTTATCAAAGTTAAAATTTTAAAAACCGGCATAAAGGATATTTTCTAGAATTTTTTTTATTTTGAATTAAATATTAGTAAGTATGTATGTAATTATGTAAATCTGGGTCATTTAATATTCGTATTCCCTTTAAAATTGTTTCTCATTCCGATTGTTGCTGAGAGTAAAAAAACAGTACACGGAACAAATCTAAAGAAAGCTAAATATATATATATGTATATACAAATACAATACATATTTTTTGTATAGATACAATTTTTAGTTACGGCGAAATCAATTATTCCAGCCTTATCATCACAATTCACATTTCACATATCAAAGAAAGACAGTTAAGTTAAGAGAGAATAAGATATGAGATAAAAATATTCAGGGCGAATTGTGATTCTTGTGAATAGAAAAAAAATAGAGAAATGATCGCATTAAGAACATTTTGAAAATAAAACATTGTCAAAATTAAATTTTTTTAGTGATAAGAAATTAATTTAGAGTAAAAAAAAAATGTTGAGGTTAGAATTCTATTTTTTGCTCAATTTTTTTTTTCGTCTGCGCATTATTTAATTTTTATTTTTATTTTATTTTTTCCTAATATAAAATTTAAAAACAAATAAAGTAAAAAGGCTAACGGTAATAGTAATTGAATGCTATGTTAGAGTTAATGCTAGGCAAACTAAACATAACCTAAAAATTTTGAGTTATTTCGGCAAAAAAACGTTAAATTTGCAAACCGTTTAAAAAATTTTTTTTTTTTAATTTGCCTAAACTTAATCACATTAAAAAAGGGTTAAAATTACTGAACTAATTAATAAAATATTAATTAGTTCCTATGTTGACTCAATTTTAATCTTAAACTAAGTTTATAACAAACTTGCGTTAAATTAAAATATAAAATTCTCTTAAAATAATAATATTATTTATTTTTGCAAAATTATATATAAAAACAATAATTATTTGTTATTATTGTTCTACCTAAAAAAAGAAATTTACATTTTTAAAAATATTTTTTAATATGATTAACAGAAATATCATTTAGAGTAGTTATAGCAAAACTTTTATGGGTAGGGCTTGACTTGACAATATTTCAAATCGAAAAAAAATCCTCCATAATAAAGGATAGCATCTGCCATCCTAATACATAGAACTTGCGGCCCGTTATACATCCCATTTCCCAATTCCAATACTTTCTATTAATTTATAAGTAATATTATTTATTTTGTTTATTTTTTGTATTTTAAACTATAGTTGGTCACCAAGGCGATTTTTTAAATTAAATATTTCCTGAACTGTACGGAATTTGAGCACGCATCCCCTCGGCTAGTAAGCCGAGTGCTCACCCACTAACCCACCGAGACCCCTTGAAAAGCAATTTAAAAGCACTCCACTTTTAAAACTAAATTAAGAATTATAAATAATCTTAATTATCCATACGAATTACTAACTTTGGAGAACAATATATAATTGAAGTGTTAAGTTATTGAAGTGCTTTTTTTTGCAGAAAAGACATAAATATTATAATAATTATGTATAATTTGTGTTAAATTTTTTTTTAAAAGAATGAATTAAATACCGAATTCTTTTATTTAAATTTAAATATTTAAAAAAAATCAATTTTATAATTTACCAGCTTGGTAATTTAATTTCTTTACCAAAACACATGTGTTTCATTTTTTTCCGTTTCAGTTTTTCATAGAAAAAATTTCTGATTCAACATAACCTTTAAATTAATTTATTTTGATTTTATTTATCAATGGCAGCATCGAAACAATCGATTTTTACGTAGAAATATCCTGGAAGCATTTTTTTCGTATGCGTATTGCGTGCCAATGATGGCAATAACTGGGGCCAGGGCTGTTTTATTTGCAGTAGAGCTTTTTTTTTACAGTATGAATTTTCACATTGTATAATTTATAATATAAGAACTGAAAAAATATTTGAAGATTCTTTTAAAGTATCAATTTACTCACCTTTTAATCCGAAAACTGCAAATAGACTTTCGTTATAGCTATTTACCTTGTCAGAGAATCTGGGGTTAATTATTTATATTATTTTTTAAAATTTTTTTTAATTTATGTATTTCATTATTAAAATAAAATTTTATTAATATTATTTATTTACAATTTTTTGTGTTAATAAGTGTAAATTAATTTAAATAAATTCGAAATAGTTTTTTTTTTGGGTAACACAAGAAATATCCAAAATAGACTATAATTTAAAATATATAAATCAATTAATCATAAAATTAATATTTATATATTCTATTTATTTTTATAAAATTTTATAAATATGGATAATATTTTATGGAACTATATATTTTTTGTAAATAATTTTTAATTATTTTTGGAAATAAATATTAAAAACTAAAAAAAAACACATCCGTTTATATTTCATTTAGTATTATCTATATCCGCTTAAGCACATTGTGTACCATTTTCTTAAATTTTTTTCTCTTATTTTTCAATTCGTCATATTCCATTATTAATATATGGAAATGAAATACAATCCAATTACAACAAAGGTGGTACAATACAAAAATGAAATTTCTCTCAGTAAAATATTTTACGGCGAATATAGATCTAGGGAAAAAACATGAATGTGTCAAAAACATGTGTTTGTTTTTGTTTTTATTTTTCCTTTCAATATTTACTAAGCCAAACAAATCAAGTAGCCATTCCATTTATTACCATCTCCTTTTGAATCTCTTTGGTTGTTTTATTTATTTTGTTTTGTTTTTTTATATAAAAAATACTCAAGTTTAGAATTTAATATTTAAATTTTATATAAAATATTTAGTTTATTTGTTTACAATTTAAAGAAGTTTTATAAATTATATTGTATTTTTCTACATATTCTTAAATAATTTGATATTAAAAAACAGTTTTTTGTTTGGTGAAAGTTTTTGTAAAATATACAATTTTAGATACATATGTCTGAATACCTACCTAGCTTTATTTTATTGTTCAATTTAGTCATCTTTAGTAATATAAATTAGGTAAGAATTAAAAAATTGAAAATTCATTTGGTGTTTTGGTTGTTAAAAATATTTTTTGTTTTAGATTGTGAAAGTTGAAAATTGAAAAACCATTTTGTGAATGTAAAATTTTGATGCAATTTTTTAAAAGAATTTTAATTTTGCAATTCAATGTTTTCGGTTTTTGAATATTAATTTATTTTATGCTAAATTTAATAAATAATAGAAATTGTACCTAGGTGTTTATGTATTTATTTTAAATATTTTTCTACTAATGTTTGCTTGGTGCAAAATGACGTCATTTTAATTCGATCTTAAACCTCATATTAAAAAATAGTACATATTTTAGTTTTTTCATTAATTAAGGTGTGTATAATGTTTAGATTAAAAATACTTTTGAAATTAATTATTAACATAAGATACTAATGTATAAAATAAACCTAAATGGATTTTGAAATTATTAAAATTTAAATAAAAGAATTAGTAAAATTAAAATGAAAAAAAAAATAGTTCTAGATTATTAGCCATAGTGGGAGGGAAATAGAGGAATTTTTGAAATGTATTAAGAATTATTTAAAAAACTACTATGCAAATAAATATTGGCATTAAAGTTTTCAAGAAATTAGTGTTTTATTTTGTGAATTATGTACAAGTTTTCGTTCAAGCATAACTGTAATGTCTGTAATTTAAATATTTGTATAATGTATGTATAAATGTCGTTTTATGTCAAAATTGCGAAAGCAATTGCTGTAGGTTATGTATTGTGCGCAAAGATTCTGGGTTCATATAAATATTTACACAAACTGAAAATTGAAATGGAATATTTTTAGGATGTACATATTTGAATATTATAATAATTAGTAGGTATAGTATATGTATATATGCATTTAGTTATACATTATAATTTATATATGTTTTAAAATAAAATTCATATTTTACAACAAGTATAAAAATAATTACAAATTTTGGCAATTAAATACTTTTCAATTTTAAATAAAAATAATATTGTATGTTGTTAAAATTAAAAAATTTAAATGAATAATATAAAAATAAATAATTTTAACAGACTTTTTATTTTTAGATTTTTGAATATAAAATTGTGTCTGACGGCAATATTGAATTCATAAGAACGAAAAGGATTTTAATTTTAGAAAAAAGTATAAAATAAAGTTTTAAATTCGAATTTGTTGGGTATAAAACTTTAAGCACAGATAAATAAATACTATAGGATATACTATGTACTTTAAAATTAAAAAATAATAATTCAAATATATACAATTGTAATTGTACATACAGAAAATATATAGAAATATAAGCACTTGAATTTATATTCCATTGATATTCTTTATAATTAATATGATAATTTGTAAAACAATGCTTTTAATATAATAACTTATAGACTTTTATAATCTTAAATAATTTAATTATGGCTATTTATTTTAAATTTACCTAAGTTGTATTTTGCGAAAAGAATTTATGCTATGCTTAATCCTAACTCTTCTGTTATAATAAAAACCATAACCCCTTAATTAATCATAGTGAAAGAATAATGTTGTAAGATTTAATTTATGTACATATTTCGATTACTACAAATAGCTAATATACAGAGAAACAAAATAAGTGTTGCCGCTTTAGGTTTTTATATGTTATAGAATGTATATAAAACTTAAAATATAAATTTTATTGAATATAAAAAGATATTTCAAAAAGTAAATTTAATGAATTTTTTATTATTTTTTTGTATATATTATTTTATTTAATTTATTAATTGTTCAATTCTTATAGCGTTCTGAAAAAAAAAAAAATCTGGATGTAGGTAGTATCATATAAAAATAACCAATTTTGTATTGTAGATATTTTAAAATCTATGTATGTTTATCTATTATACTGTTGGATTAACTGCTTCGGATAATTTTTCTGAAATCATGTTATTAGTATGGAAGTTTAAATTTTCAAAAAAAGTTGATAAACTTTTAGTTCCGAAATATGTTTGTGCACTGTGTGTTCTGACATTTTTATTACATTTGTTATATTTAATAAAATTAAATAATTTTATTAAACTATGAATTAAAAAAATTTAAAAAAAAAAAACATTAAAACGTAAAGTGCCCTAGAAACAGTCGATATGAAAAATGGAAAAACAAATTGTTTACAATATGAACTTAGACTTTTTTTTTGTTTTAAAACTATATTAGGTTTAGTAAAAAAGATTAAAACTACTTCTTTAACATTATAAAGAAATAGGAGGAGCAGAAAATAGTTATTGCAGAGATCTCCAACCCAATCATTTTTTGCAATCTACTTTATCGCTCTCTAACTGCTTTTTAATTTTTTTTTTCCTATATTATTTATACAAATATAATTTGTATATTTTTTCAAAACTCAAATGAATTTAGAAAATTTCTAAAATGAAAAATCTCATGTGATCTCAATTTTATATTTTTTTATTTTTAGTAGGTTTTGAGTTGATTCAAATGATAACTCAAATGCAAAGATCTTACATACCTGTGAGTCCAATATATTAAAATTAAATTTTATACAG
>OY720445.1:19207819-19287869 GCA_963082915.1 Dolichopus griseipennis | reverse complement strand
GTATTAAAGTTTTCAAGAAATTAGTGTTTTATTTTGTGAATTATGTACAAGTTTTCGTTCAAGCATAACTGTAATGTCTGTAATTTAAATATTTGTATAATGTAGGGTGTCCATTTAGGCAGATTGGATAAAGAGAGCTTTCCACAAAAAAAAAAGAGAACAAAAAGAGAACTTACAAAATCAAAAAAACAAATAAGTACAACATTTATTGTTTTATTTAAATAAATTATTTACACTTCAGAACTCAACTAATTTTCAGTTGTGAGTTTTTTAACAACATAAAATAACATAAAAACAATCAAAACATAACATTAATAAATTAATAAAAATTGTTAACTGACTTATTTCTTAATAAATAAAAATATATTAAAGAGTTTTTAAACTAATTAAATTAAAAATGTATCATTAAATTAAAAATGTAAAAATGTAAATATCATTAAGATTTAATTTTCTTCTGAATCTGAAGATTCATATTTTTGACCTTCTTGTACTTTTTTAAGTAATTGTACATTATTTTGGCAAATTTCATAAAATTCCTCACATTTAACTTCTTTAAAATTGTAACATATTGTTAAAATTGCACGTACTGTAGAAATTTTAAGTCTATTTCTTTCTTCTGTCCATTGCGAATTCATCATGGAAAATATTCTTTCGACGTTCGCATTTTGACTCGGAATGGCAAAGAAAAATTGATTTATTTTTAATAACTCTGAATAAAATTCTGAGTTATTTGCATTGTTTTTGAAATAGGTCAGCCATTTCTCTTGTACTAAAAGTTTTTTAAATCCATCATTAGTAATATTTTTTTCAACAAATCTTTTCAGATTGCAAAATTGATCAAAACACTTTATGTCGTTAATAATCGTATCATTTTTCATTATGTGAATGTAATTTATACATTCCATTATTTCATCCAATTCTGGTATACGATTCAAATCCATCCATTTGAAACATTTAAATTCTTGAAGGTGGACAGTCCACATTTCTAAGTATTTCTTAGCGATTTTATAACAATTCAATGTGTTGAATTTAAAAATGGATACTTCACTTTCATGACCTTTCCGAACTTGTTCACGTAATATATTGTTAACATTAATTGGTAAAAATGAGTTATCATATCTATCTTGCAAAGAATTATGTAAGCTATCTAAAATTTTCATTGTGTCTAAAATTGAATTTTTTTCACTTTCCATGTTCTTACATCTCTCATGAAACAAATATGCAAATGAGTGGACGAAATATAAGTAGCCTTCGCTTAATTCTGTTTCAAAAAATTGCCTCAAAACTGTGGGACAATGTTCTAAAGATAAAAAGTATGTTTTTAAAGCTGGAAAAATTAATAAAATACGTTCTACGGCTGGAAATAATGAAAGCCAGCGGGTTTTTGAATGGCGAAGTAATTTTTTATACTCAATTTCAGCACTTATACAAAATTCTTTTAAATTATTCTCACGAATTGTATAAATAGAAAAATAATTGTAAATTTTTAATATTAATAACTCAATGTCAAAAGGCAAAGAATCCAGACCATGTTGTGCAGCATTATGAGTAACATGAACCGGACACCCAATTCCTATTAAGTTTTGATTAATTTCATCTTTTAAAAGTTTAAATACGTTTCTCTCCCCTTGCCGATTCAAACCACCGAAATTCGTGTTGCAATTATCAGCAGAATATGCAATACATTTATTGAGCAAATTAAATTTTTTTAAATATTTAACTATGTAACTTGCAATGGTTTCAGATTTCTCATTGTACAATTTATCCAAGTATATTATTTTCGTTTCTATTCCGCAAGTGTCAGTAAAATATTGAATAAGCAAAGGAAAGATTTTGTCTGACCCATGATTGCTAGCGTCAGTTGAAATAGAGATGAAAGGAGTACCGGTTTCATTATTTAATGTTTCAATGTATTTTTCTATACAGTACGGCGTAATCACATTCTTTGCAATTGCAGCTGTTTTCATTCTTGCTGATGATATTTTTTTAGCTTTTTCAGAATCATCAAATAATTTTTTTAATAATTTTGAAGTGCAATCTGTCGACCTGAAACTCATGTGATGTTTTACCGTATGAAACGCTAAAGCGACTTCAACGGCTGCAATTTGATTTTCTAGTTTAGAACATTTTTTGATAAAAAATTCATTTACTGGAGTTGAATGGTTATTACTTTGAATTATTGATTTGTGTTTTTTTGAATTTACGTGCTGATCAAGATCGTATTTACCTTTGTTTGCTAGTGAAACACTACACGAACACAAAGTGCAAAAAGCTTCGAATTTTGAATTTTTATTTGGTTGGAAACATTTATATTTTCTTTGAAGATCTTCATTAAAAACGCATTTTCTTTTCTGACTCATTTTTCTGTCCTAAAATATTTAAAAAATAAAATTTTTTAAAATTTTAATTAAATCATAATCACATATTAATATTAAAACTACCTAAAAACTTACATTTAATAATTTGAATTTCAATATTCAAAAAATTATAGGATCCAAATATTCAATGAAAATCACAATAACAATATTAACGTTCCCGGCTGAGTAATTGTAATCACTAAAAATTTTAAATAAATCATAATCACATATTAATATTAAAACTACCTAAAAACTTACATTTAATAATTTGAATTTCAATATTCAAAAAATTATAGGATCCAAATATTCAATGAAAATCACAATAACAATATTAACGTTCCCGGCTGAGTAATTGTAATCACTAAAAATTTTAAATAAATCATAATCACATATTAATATTAAAACTACCTAAAAACTTACATTTAATAATTTGAATTTCAATATTCAAAAAATTATCGGTTCCAAATATTTAATGAAAATCCAAATAAGAATAACAATATTAACGTTCGGTTGACATTTTAGAATGACACTGTGTATATACACAGGGTTTCCACTCAAAATTAAATATTGCCAGATCTTATTTTTCCCCAAAAGTAGTAATTTTATAAAAAAAACTGTTCAGAATTTGTTCAAAAAAATTACCAAAATAAGAGAAGAGTTACCAAGTTACCAAATTCGTCGTGTTAAAAATTAAAATTAATGAAATATTTTGTTGACATATTTAAAAAAAGAAAATAAAACAGTATTTTAGCAATTAAATAAAAAAAGAGAACAATAGAGAGTTTAGTATTTTAAAAAAAGAATAGAAAAGAGAGTATCAAAAATAGAGAACGTGTTCTCTTTAAAAGAGATACGATGGACACCCTAGTATAATGTATGTATAAATGTCGTTTTATGTCAAAATTGCGAAAGCAATTGCTGTAGGTTATGTATTGTGCGCAAAGATTCTGGGTTCATATAAATATTTACACAAACTGAAAATTAAAATGGAATATTTTTAGGATGTACATATTTGAATATTATAATAATTAGTAGGTATAGTATATATATATGCATTTAGTTATACATTTTAATTTATATATGTTTTAAAATAAAATTCATATTTTACAACAACTATAAAAATAATTACAAATTTTGGCAATCAAATACTTTTCAATTTTAAATAAAAATAATATTGTATGTTGTTAAAATTAAAAAATTTAAATGAATAATATAAAAATAAATAATTTTAACAGACTTTTTATTTTTAGATTTTTGAATATAAAATTGTGTCTGACGGCAATATTGAATTCATAAGAACGAAAAGGATTTTAATTTTAGAAAAAAGTATAAAACAAAGTTTTAAATTCGAATTTGTTGGGTATAAAACTTTAAGCACAGATAAATAAATACTATAGGATATACTATGACCTATGTACTTTAAAATTGAAAAATAATATTCAAATATATAGAAGTGTAAAATTACTAAAATATATAGAAATATAGGCACTTGAATTTGTATTCCATTGATATTCTTTATAATTAATATGATAGTTTGTAAAACAATGCTTTTAATATAATAACTTATAGACTTTTATAATCTTAAATAAGTTAATTATGGCTATTTATTTTAAATTTATCTAAGTTGTATTTTGGGAAAAAAATTTATGCATTGCTTAATCCTAACTCTTCTGTTATAATAAAAACCATAACCCCTTAATTAATCATAGTGAAAGAATAATGTTGTAAGATTTAACTTATGTATTTCGATTACTACAAATAGCTATACAGAGAAACAAAATAAGTGTTGCCGCTTTAGGTATTTATATGTTATAGAATATATATAAAACTAAATTTTATTGAATATAAAAAGATATTTCAAAAAGTAAATTTAATGAATTTTTTATTATTTTTTTTGTATTTATTATTTTATGGAATTAATTTATTGTTCAAATCTTATAGCGTTCTGAAAAAAAAAACAATTCTGGATGCAGTAGGTATCATATAAAAATAACCAATTTTGTATTGTAGATATTTTAAAATCTAAGTATGTTTATCTATTACACTGCTGGATTAATTGCTTCGAATAATTTTTCTGAACTCATGTTTTTAATATGGAAATTTGAATTTTCAAAAAAAAGTTGATAATTTTTTAGTTCCGAAATATGTTTGTGCACTGTGTCTGCGGTCATTTTTATTACATTTGTTATATTTAAATAAAATTAAATAATTTTATTAATTTTTTTATTGAATTAAAAAAAACCTAAAACTTCATAAATCAAAATAAAATTACTTTATAAAAACGTTTGTTGTTTTTTTTTATATGTTTTCCCTAGAAACAGTCGATATGAAAAATGGATAAACAAATTGTTTACAATATGAACATGGATTTACAGGACATAGTAATTTTTCTTGTTTTAAAACTATATTAGGTTTAGTAAAAAAGATTAAAACTACTTCTTTAACATTATAAAGAAATATAGGAGCAGAAAATAGTTGCTAAGAGTATTGCAATCCAATCCTTTCTTCCTACTTTATCGCTCTCTAATCGCTTTTCAATTTTTTTTACTATATTATTTATACAAATACGTATTTGTACTATATTTTTTTTTTTTCAAAATTCAAAATATTTTTTTATATTTAGTCGTTTTTGAGTTGATCAAGTGTTAACTCAAATGGAAAGCTCTTACTTAAGTTATATATTAAAATGAAGATACAGAAAGTCATAATTCATTTATGACAAATATAAATATACAAAAGACATTTAATATACAATAATATATCTGGATTGTATTTACATATTATAATTTTTATTATTGTTTAGTAAAATTCATCATTTTATACATATTTAAATTTGCAGTTATTATTAATGAGTTCGTTACAAAAACCAATAATATAAAAATCAAATTGCATACTAATTTTTGATTTATGAAGAGGTATTAAAAGTTATCAAAGATTGATAACGATTTAAAAAAAGGTGGTATAAATTAATGTTGTTAATTATTAGCAGTTATGAATACTTTTAAAAATTATTGTGCAAATTAAAAAAAAATTAGTATAAAAGGAAAAGGAAACGTTTTTAATACAAAAATTAAAATATTGTATAATTATGTACATATTAAAATTTATAATAAATAAAATTGCTTGTTTTGTTTTGCTTCATTTCATTTGTTTGTTTTACTTGACAAAACAATACTTTTCAATTTATATTATATCAATTATAATACATAATATAAAGTTCTTTGATTTAATACATTTTGGTTGTAATTATTTAGTTGACTTTTTTTTTACTTTTTCAATTGTCTGTCTTAAACAATTAAAATTTTTTTAACACTAATATCTATTATTTTATAGAAATTATTATAGCTTTAGTGAATTACTTCTAGGTACTATTATTTCTTAACAATTTATTAATAATGCTTTTATGTATATTTTAGACTAAAGCAATTTGTTTGATAGTTTTGAACCTTAATTAAAGCTAAATGTGGTATAATAACATAATTGATATATCATTCTAGCTTAAATACACTTATAATATTGGTTATCAAGAACTGAAGTCATCAATAAATTGTCCAACAGACGAGTCATTTTATTTTTTAAATTGATTTGAAGCGAATTTGAAGTGAATTAAGACAGTTATTATGACGAATTAGGTTTGCCTTTATTTAACAGTGTATTGTCTTTGAGAAGACTTAAGTGGATAGTGTATTGGTAATCGATTATAAAGTCTACAACTTAAATAAAATGATTATCATGCAAGAGGAAGGATGCTGTACAAGAAAATTCAATTATGTTTTACCAGGCTTTATCATTTTATATAAAATCTCATAGAATTACTAGTACTAGAATGGCAATAGAATGTTCTTGCAATATGACTCTGTTCTTCTAATGTGATTTTCTATCCTGAGGCATTCACACCAAAAAAATTCATATACATTTTCTTATGCGTATACAAATGATACGGGTACTTCTTCTGTCATTATTTAAAGTTGAGTAAACAAATGAGAATGTTTAAAAAACAGTTTCTCATTAGTTTTTTTGTTTACATTATTAAATTGAATGAAATACATTTGGGGAGAGTTTGTATATTGTATGCTATTTCGTATATAGATATTAAATTCAACAAAACATCAACAAACAAAGTTGAATTACATTGGAAAAAGAAATTGTAGTCAATTATTTAAAAAAATAATGGAATCTCCATCAAAGTATTTTTATTTTTTATTTTATGTTAAGTTTAAACTTTTATATTTTGATTAATATAAAGTATCTTCAGAGTAGTAATGTATATTCATCTTCAGGTTTTTATTCATCTTGGAAATGGAAATCATAAGCAAATTAAGAGCAAATCATAGTTTATTAAACAAAACAAGCATTGGTAAAATTCTTTCGTGAATATTTAAAAGCAAAATGATCCTCACAAACGTACGATTTCTGGGTTCTGGGATCTTCACAAACGTACGATTCCTTGTTGCATATTTAAGCTTTGAATGACGTGAATTCATTTAAACTATAATTTTTTATGCAGAAGGAAACCTGCAAAAAATGTATAAAATATAGTCACATAAAAATCCAAACAAAAAATTTATATTTATAAATATTGATCAATTCAACTCTATATCCTAAATTAAATTAAATATCTCTCTATTTAATCAGCTCTATATATTTTAGTTAAATAAGATTAAAAAATACGAAATCCAGTAATTTTTTTGATCACAATATTTTGTTTTCATTTAGTTTTAACTTTGGAATATGTACTTAAAAGTTTTTTTTAATATTTCGCTTCCAAGATCTATGTTTCGTGATATCTCTTAGTATGAAAATTTAGTAGTGATACCTAATTGCTATCACGTCGTAGGAAAAGTTTTACAGAATAGCTAAACTTGATAATTTTGCCAACTAACATTACGTCAAATTAACAATATCACGTCAAAATCATTTTTGAACCTATCGATACTAAAGTGATACTAATCGTATGATACGTTTACCAGAATAGGGGTGATAGTTTAAATATTATTTAATACAAGTTAGCTGTAATCACTAATTTCAATTTGAAACGTGAGGTGCTACTATTTATTATATATGATCTGACCAGGGTTTAAACCCGAGACCTTTCGTTTGAAAGTCCAAAGTGATAACCACTATACGCCATAGCTTGGATTATATAGTTAAACTGAAGAGTTATTAATTAGAACTTAAGTCATAACAAAATATTAAATATATTAACGAAATTATAAAGCAAATGCAAATATAAAAGAAATGTTAATTATTTTCAAGTATCTATTGCATTTTGGATTTTTTTTTTAATTTCAATAGTTTTTTAGATTTTTTATTTTTTATTTAAATATTTTTTATTCAAATAAATTCCTAAAAGATATATTATATAATTATGTATCTATAAATATATCATTAACTCTTTTTTATATATTGTCTCTAATATAAAATAAATTAGTTAATCAAACAGATGGGATAATAAAGATATCTCTATCATATTATTTATTATATTTAAAAAAAAAAAAAAAAACTTTGTATATTCTAATAATCTAATCCCATTAATCGATAAAACTGAAATCAAAATCGTTACGTTATCAAATGATTTTAGAATTATAGATAAAGAAAGCTTAACTAATGAATTTATTACCTAACTTTATATACAAATAAAAATAATATGTGCATGTAAAGGCTATGGCCGAATACTCGCGTCACTTTGACGTTTAAGTAGAATAGATTTTTAATGAAACTTGACAAATGGAAAAGCGACTCTAGAGACGGCACACGAAGCGACTCTAGAAGCGAAGTGACTATTGGGTCATCACCTTAGCTATTTTCATATTTGTATTAAAAATTTGCATTCATAACTAAGGCCGATTCAAAAACTTATTCTATATAGTTCATAATCTCTGTTTTAGCTCTAAACAATTTCTAATTGCCTATAAAAATGAATTAAAAGCCCGTCCTGTATGTGTCTTTCGAACTATTCTAATAAATTTTTATAGTATTACAGGTTTATTAGCCTAACAGCTAAACACTTACATATATTATTATAATAAAAATCAATTAATTTATGCAATGCAATTGTTCTGTTGATTTGCAATTTTTTAGAAGAAATAAATATATTAAAAAATTTTATACAATGGTATTATAAATCTCTGTAATTTTTTTTCTTTGATTTTGGTATGATATTTTTACTTTTTTCTCTCTTTCGATAATATAGAGAACTAATTATACTTGGTTAAAATCAGAGTAGATTAAAAAATTCGAGAGATTTTCATTTAAATTTATCTCTTTCTTAAAAATAAAAAAGTTTCTCTTTCTTATTTGTAACAACAATAATAATATGTAATGTTTTTTTTTTTTAATAATTATATTATCTTATAGTACTCACTTTGTGCTTTATCATACTACACAACGTGTTATACATGATTGATTTCAACAATTAAAATTTATATATAATTAACAAAAAAAAATTACCTTAAAAATAATTGACAATACAACTATAGGATATTTTTTTTTATATTTCATATGTATAATTATTATAAAAAGGTTTTTGTAATATGCATCATCAGATTTAAAAAAAAAATCTGCTTACCAAAATGATAGAACCAAAATGTCAGTGTTTTTGATAAATATATACAGACATTTCAGTGCGCAAGGCACTGCGCATCCATTTGATTATATTTTATGTAAATTAAAATAAATGATGCCAGAAAACATGCAAATAAGTAAAAAATTTAAATTTGATAAAATTTATATTTAATTTTAATAGAAATAAAAGTATATTTTTTTTCTGAAACAATAATCATCACAGGATTGAAAACTAATCTTTCTTAGGAATGAGTTCGAATTGTCATCCATCACGTCTATGTGCCATTTATCTGCAAATTATGTGCAAACAAGTTGCCCCAACTTCTTCAAAATTTTGAGGTCTGAATAGCGTTGCCAGACGTCCCGATTAATCGGGATTGTCCCGTTTTCAGAGATGTTTTCGAGTGTCCCCAAAAAGTGTCTTGGGGACAGCCAAACGTCCCGATTATATTTATTATAAAAATCAAAATTAAATTTATGAAATACATAATTAAATAATTGTTGACCGGCCCAAAATTAAAAATCTGAACGTACCCGGACATAATGCCAATGTGGAAAGAATTTTTTCGCTTATGTCAATTCAGTGGACGGATGAACGGAGCAAACTTTTACCAGAAACAGTAGAAGCTATTTTACAGTGCTTGGTAAATTTAGATCAAAATTGCAACGAAATGTACCATTATATTTCAAAAAATAAAGATATTTTAAAAGTTGCTAAAAGTAGCAATAAATACTGACTTTGTACACTAACAACCTTTAGTATTCAATACTAATAAAATCATATTTTTTAATTTATTATTCATTCCATTTATTATTCATTCTATTTATTATATTTTTTAATTTATTATTTATTCATTAGCTTAACTGAATTTTTATATAAAGTTAATGAAATGAATTTTAATTTTTGTGTTCCCATTAAATTTGGTTTATTTTTAAAAGGTTAATAAATTAATACATAGAAAATAATTTTTTTTTTGTACTGTCCCGATTTGAGTTTTGAAAAATCTGGCAAGCCTAGGTCTGAAAAATAAACAAGTAATAAACAATATAAAGAAATACTTGCATCCGCTCAAGGTTGTTAGATTAATAAACATGTCTATACCAAAGCAACATAATTTTTGAACAGAGGGGGTCATATTATATTCTTATTATTAGACCAATTGATCTTCATGGATTTTATATACCATTTAAAAATCAGACTATACTATACCTTACAACATCCAGCGACGTCTTAGACTTTCAATAAATACAATCTTATTGTTATAATATATTGTAATAATTTTATATTTAAATATTATAAGGTATTTCTTTATCTGTGAGTTGTTATATTATTCAATTAAATTATTTGTTTATATTGTTATATTACAGGTTTTTGTTTTTTAAATGTATAAAAAATTATTAACTATTGCTTATGATATTAATTTGAACCCATTGGTGAATAGTAGCTGAGTCGAGTCGATAGTCAAATAAGAGTTTTTTTTTATACAATTTCACTTGAATTCGAATCCGGACTTCTTGAATGAAAGCTTGGTGCTTTAACCACTGTATCAACCTGCCGATTCTAATTATATTGAATTTTTAAGTTGTTTTTATTTCTAAAATTACTATAAACAACACCGCGACAAACTTTTTGCAAAAACTGCAAACGAATGCAGTTTGATTACAATGCCATGCTGTAATTTAATTATTAATTAAAAAAAAAAAACCAAATTTCATTAAATAGACATTTAATTACATTTTTAACTTTGTAAGTAAATAAAAAACGATCAGAGTACTCATTTAACCTATAGTACCCTACTCGTAAGTCGAAACGAGTGTAGTATCATCGAACCCGGTCCTAGTACTTCTCTATCGCATCGAGTACCATATCTTATGGTCGTAAATGTAAATTTGCTGTCAATATCCATATTTTGAATTTACGACCAAAAATTATGTAAAAAATCATTGCTAACTGAACCTAACATCGTAAATGTGAAATATGTATGTGTAAAGTAAACGTCAACTATGCAAACTAAATTTTTTATTTACAATCAGTTTACCAAGTAGTAAGGTACAGTTTTTTGAGCGTTCAGCGTTGTTTTATTTTTATGATTAATAATGTAAGTAAGAAAATATTATGTCTTTTTTTGTAAATTAATTTAAAAATTAACAGGAGTGAAACTGAAAGTGAATCACAAAGTTTGTTGTGAGACACATCCACCTTAAAACTACTAATTTGTACAAGATTAGCGATGGAAACTCATTTCAAAAGTGGAAAACAAAAACAATCTGTTGATTTTATATGCATTGCAAAACTAAAAAATTTACTTTTACGACCACAAAAATTTATTTGTAAATTGAATGTCTACTGATTGCAAATTGTTTGGTCTTAAAATCATAATAAATGTCAAATGGCATATTTTACGTCAAAAAGTTTACATTTACGACCACACCTATAGTACTGAAGAAATCTGCATATCGTAGACGAAACACTGGTTTTTGTAAAAATAAATAATTTTTGTGAAATTAAAAGAAAACTTAATATTGAATATTTAATATAGTATTCAATATTTATTTTTATTTCAATATTATAAACTTTAATAATTATTTATAATATATCAATAAAATAATGATTTTAATTGATTTAATAAAATAAAATAAAAAAATAACAATTTTTCACGTGTATGTATTGAGCTGTATTAAGTGCGAATTCATTTTTTAATGAATACATTTTTAGTAATTTTCATGATTTGTTATTTTTTTTTTCTTTTATTATTATTTTTTTTTTTTTTACAATTTTTTTTTTTTGTTATTTTGTTATAAACGAAATCAACGTTATATTTTATTTGTGAATTTCGTTCTTATAAACATTAAAAAAAGTATAAAACAAGTACACGGTGGCTTTTTTTTTTTTTTTGCGTTATCGCAACGTTTACTTTAATACAAAAAAAAATAACAACAACAAAAACAAAAATCCAAAAAGAGAAAACATTAATATATTTTTTTTTTGTTAAATTAAATTTTTTTTTTTTAATATTTAAACTTTAAAAAAGTCTTCACTTCAGTCTTCATTTCATTATCTAGCCATATAATACATTTATTAATATAACATATACTTTAGTTCGCGTTTTGAGCTCAAATTTTCAACAACGACAATCGGATCTCAAAAATTAAATAATAATTATTAATCAAAAAAAAATTCGAACTTGGTTAAGTATGAATGATTAAAATAAAATAAAAAAAAAATAAAATTGCGGTTTACCGATCAGCTGGTAATAGAAATTTTCGTTTTTTTTTCTAATTTTCAATTGAATGAAATTTGGTTTTTGAATTACGTACGCGCCGTATACCGCGGCAATGCGAAATTAGGTTCGCGGTCGATAACAAAATTGTAATAACAATGACGAATTACTTATAGGAATAAAGTTACATACATATTACAAAATTAAAAAAAAAATTTGAAAATTAATAATAATTGATAAAATTATAAAAAAAAAATTAAAGAAAGTGAAACAAATAAATTTTGTACCTATGTGAATTAAATTATTAATTTTTAATTGAACAAAATTGAATTAAATTAATTTTATAATAAAAATATAAAAATCCAAAAAATTTCTTTTATCTTCAATAGTGAAATTAAGTTCATAAAAAAAAAAATAATAATTAAATTACTTATATAACTATGCCAATATTTATTCAAGAAATACAAAAAAAAAAAAGTACAAAATAAGTACAATAAAAAAAAATAACACGCATACGTCACTCAAAGACGAAAACGACGACGACGTGTAATAAAATAATAAACGTGTCTTTTTTTTTTTTTTTCAAATAATACCTACCTAATTATCAAAATTAAAATATAATTAAAAAAATTTTTTGATTAAGTCAAAATTATATTCTATAATCTTTTAAATTAATAATAATATGTGATCTTCTTTTGATTATATATATTTACATATATATGTCTTTAATTTATATGTATATTATTTAATTATGATGTCTCAAAATATCACTTTAAATTGTTTAAAAATATTTTAAGAGAGTCAAAGAAGCGTTGTGTTACTTATTAATTATTATTATATATTAATAAATATTATTATTAAATATTTAATTTAATTCAAATTAAAAATTAATACAAAATAATAATAATATCAACAATTTCAACACATGTATGTTCTATAATATATAATAAATTATAACTGTATACTAAGTTTCTCAGTAGCCCTGAAAAAAAAATCAAAAAAAAAAAACCAAAACAAATTGGATATAGAGTAGAGTAAAAAAAAGAGATTAATAAATCATAGTGATCACTGATCACTCACTAATCGTTAATCAGCTGATTTTATTATAGTAAAAAAACAACAACAAAATCATTAAAAGTTTTTGACAATTTTTTTGATGCGAAGAGTGAAAACTTTTAATTTAAAATACAAATTTTTTTTGAAGAAAACCTTGAAATTTTAATTTTTACAAATGTTATAAAAAGATTCTCTTCTCTCTGTTTTGTAAAAAAAAAAAAAAAAAAAAAACAACAAAACAAAAAATATGGATGGATATACGGTCCAAGATGTTCGACGTCATCGTCGAAGTATTTCTCAATTAATAGCTAGCATGGGTAGGATATATTAAAAAATAAATCTATAGATATTTATATAATATGTTCATATGTTTATTTGTATACAATATTTTTTGTGTAATTTAAAAGTATATAGTATATTGTTTTGTATATAAATTATACATAATTCTTATTGAAATTATTTATTTTATTTATAAATATGTATGCTCATAATTTATTATTTTTGTTAAAAAAAAAACACAGTCTTTTAAAATAATGAATACAGTCTTACCCCGGTTAACGTTGTTCAATGGTTCCAGAAAAACGCGACGTTAACCGAAACAACGTTATGCGAAGCAATTATATAATTAAGAAAAAAATTCGCAATTAAATAGAATAAAAAGATTAAGAAAATTATGATAATACGAAATATAGACTTTAATTCTTTATTAGAATAATATATAATAAAATAATTAATTTCAAAATATTATATACATTTAAAGACTAAACAAAAATATTAAATTCAAAATATAAAACTTTTAAATTATGTAAATACAAAATGTATAATAAAAAAACTTCAAAAACTATACAAAATTATTAAATTCATTAAATTAAAAGCATAAAAAACAAATTTATTATGATTACATGCTCTTTGTTTTATTAAAAAAAAACGTTACAGCGAAGCCACGCAACGTAACAGTGGGGTATGACCATAATGGTGGACCGACGTTACAGCGAAACAACGTTATTCGGGGCAACGTTATCCGGGGTATGACTGTAGTGTTTAATAAAAATGTTTTAATAACAGATTTTTTTTTTTAGTTTCAATCGATCACTTAAATTGAAAGCATCAAATCTCATATTTATTTTGTGTGTTGAATTTATATGTTTGTTTAATTTAGTACTACCTATCAAATAATTAAAAAAAAAGTTTTGTAATTAAGAGTAGAAAAATTCCATTTAGAGTATCTCTCTAATAATTTTATGTAATTTTTTTTTAGCGGGAGTTAAACTTCAAAAAAATAAAACAAAACATTTTTTTGGGCGGGGAAGTGAAACTGCAAAGCGAAATTGTGTTAAAATTGTTTTTTTTTTTAATTGTTTTTAATTTAAAAGTGAAATTAATTTAAATTTGTTTTTTATTTCAAACTTTTTTCTGTGTTTTATATTTTTTTTTTTTTATATTTGAAATGAATACGATTAGAAAATATCTTTAGATTGAAATTAGTAATTTCTCTAATAGATACATATATGTCAGTTATTTAAATTGATATTTCTCATAATAGTTAATTTATTAGTTTACAATAAATTGATATTAATTTTAATTACAATACCTTTAAACATACCTTTATATATAATTTATTAAATTATGTGAGTAATATTTATTTGTAAAGTGATTAATTTATAAAATTTTTAAAGTGTTTATAGCACTTATTAATAAAATTTATTTTATTAAATAAATAAATTTCTTAAGATATGAATATGACGTCATTAATATAGAATTATTTACAAGATATACATACTTAGGTATATAAATTGATATCTTTTTTATTTATGCTGACATAATAATAATATTAAAAAAAAAGCACATAAATATTTTGATATACCTATCCAATGTTATTATAAAAATTATGCTAACTTTGAAATTATTAAATAATAAAAACATGTTTATATTTTAAAAATAAACTTTTTAAGTTTTTTTTTTGTGGCCTGGTTTTTTAATTTTTTTAATTTATTTTTTAATAAATAATAACATGCTTGTATAGTGATGATAAATAATATTGTTAAGTGTTATAAATTGTTTGAATTTATAATTAAGATGAATTTAAATTTTTAATACATATAATTATAGTATGTATTTTATAAATTTAAACTAATCTGGTAGTATATGTATGTATAGAATAGTATATAGTATTCTAGTGAATGGTCAAATTCTTTATTGTCATTTTGAAGCGACTCTAAATTGTCAATGGCATTGAATTTGATTTCAGATACTATTTGCTGTCATAAAAAATTAGAAATTTTAAGTAATCAATTTTAAAAATTAGCTATAGTATCTATATTTATTATTTATTTAAAATTAAAAAAAAAGGTAATCTTCTAAAATCTATTTTGCCAAAAATAAAATCAAACTAAGAACAACTCGTATTAAAATCTTTAACACTTGACTTTTCAAAGGATTCGTGAAATTCACAGACCTTTTCAACAAAATCGAATCGTTAGAAAATTAAAATATTAAATGACACTCAGATGTCAATGGCAATTAAATATTTGAAACCATGACGAACACCTGCTTCCTAAATGTATATAGTTAACTTTTTTACTTTAATTGAAGATATTTTGTTTTATTTAAAATGAACATTTTCAATTTTACTTTAAGTGAAGGCATATTATTGAAAAATATTTTTGATTTATATTAAAATTTTTGATCTATTGTTATAATTCACAGATGATTTTAATAATTTTTTATATAAAGGCATTTGTTAGATCAAAATTTATTTGAAGTTGTTTGGGTAAGATCAACACACTAGTATTATCTATTGGGAAGTCTAATAGTGTTGGATGGACCAAACACTCCAATTTGACTTTGTTTTTAAAATTTTTTTTAATTATTAATTAATTAATTTAATAAAAACAATAGAATGCTGCGGTTGGCAGGTAAAGCATGCATTCGCTAATAAATGAAATTTATATTTTTGTTTTTTGTAAAACTATAAAGTTGTAATTTTGAATATTATATGAAAGTTATATATAAATTTCTTGCTTTAAAATGGAAGATTCGTTCAGTAATTTAATATAATTTATATACATACTATAGTGTTACGCTATTCCATTGACAAAGAGTCTTATAGAGTTTTAAGACCCCTATTCCACTCTTTCTCATCAATTCAATTAAAAATATTAATAGATCATTACTAGACAATTAAATTGACGAGCTGCCTGCCACACATGTTTATTGCACTATTCAATTTCGTTTCCATTTTTATTCATTTTATAATGACATAATATAGAAGTGTGTTCTGTTAATTTTCTCCGCTCAAAAGTTTTTAACATTAGATTGAGAGAAAATGGATGAGAATAGATTAAACTATCATTAATTAATTTCTCACCCAGTTATTATTAATTAATGGACAATTAATTAACCATCAATGGATGTTTGTAAATTCTTATTGAAAATCGTTTTACTCAAAATATCAGTTGTGATTGGGTAAATTAAGATGGAGTTAACATATAAATAATTTACTAAAATGTAATTTCTTCACTTAATATAAAAAAATTCACTAAATTTAAAAATATTTCACTTGAAATAAAAATATCTTCAGTTAAAGTAAAAAAAGTATATATAATATCTAGTTGATTCTATAAGGTCAATAATTATAATTATTATTTAAATATTTTTTAAATAAATATAAACATACTAAATTCTATATGTATGGATATAACTTTAGAATATCTACAGTATGCTTAATTTGTATCATGTATAAGTCTTAAAACATAATTAATGCAAACAAATTTTCAAGACTAATTTAAATTTATAAAATAAATTAAAACTAATAAACTTAACAAATTCATTAATTAATTAATAAATTAAATTTCTATAATTATACTTAATTAATTTAAAGTAATTAAATTAAATATCTTAACACTTAACATGTAATACATTGTAGTACATTAGAAATGTCAATTAATTATAACGGTATATATAATTAAAGTTCAAAAACATTTGAAATTTGTCGTTATACAAATTTGGGTACAAAAAACTGTTATACTTATACATTATTTATAATTTAACGTCTAATTAAAAACTTTTAGGCGATCAAATGAAACAAATTTAATATGCGAAATAAAATTTTAAATAAAAAAATTTATTAATTAATGGTTTTTATTATATTCTTATTTTTTTTTTTTTTGCTTTTAACACAGAATAATTAAAAAAGCTACAATACAAGTGTTTGGGCGTGTTCCTTGTGTTGTGTTGAAATAATATTTTTTATTATGTACTGTAAAATAAAACAAGGTAATGAAAATCGTTTTTTAAAAAATGTTGTTTTTTTTAAGATTCATTTTAAAAAATTTCACTTTAAAATATGTATGTTAAAAATTGATTTAAGTATTTAAAATTATTCCAAAAAACCCCTTTAAAAATATTTAATATACGGTGACAGAAACAATTTAAAGTAATTTTGATTTATTATTTTGTTGAAATATAAATCAATTTAAAATTTTTTTAAGTTGTTTTTTTTTTTTTTTGACATTAAAAGTTTGTTATTTGATAAAATGAAAAATTTTTTAATTAAATCTCTAAATTATTGGGTTTCAAATGAAAAGTATTCTTTTTAAATAATAAATTTAATAATTTTACAATTTACAATTCAATTTAAAAAATTATCAAAAGTTATAAAAATTACGTTTAATAAAACCAATATACCCGAATTTAAGCAATTTTGAATTAACGTGATTTAAAAATATAATTTTATTCTAATTTTTTTTAATTGTAATTTTTAAGACTAATGTGTTTAATTAAAAAATCAATCACAAGATTTGCAAAGAATTCGCACTTTTTCAAACTTTGACGCGTTATGAGTCACAAATGAGTTTGAAATTTTTAAAATTTTTACAGGTCTTTAATTATAAGTTTTTTGTACTCTACAGGCCTTTAATTTGTTATTTGTTACATTTAGTCCCAACTGTCCAACTAACAAATTTGTCTGTACCATATTAGCTTTAATTTTGGAATTGGAAATATATTACAAATATATTAAATTCTTATTATTAGAATTGATTTAAAATAAATTGGCACACAATTACTACGTGAAACAGTACAATAGAGTAGACCTTATCTTATCAGTTAAAAAATGTCTTACAATTATTTCAATAGATATTAGAATTGTATTTGTTTATTGAAACATAAAGTTATTTTACTAAAATAATTAAATTATGAATTATAAGGAAAAAAGTTTATAACTTACAGATATATTTATGTTAAATGTGTCTGTGAGTTATAAAATGTAAAAAAAGTAATAATTAGTTTATTTATAATATAAACTCTGTTTACACAAATTTTTCTTTTCTTATTTATAAGTAGGGCAAATAAAAATATGCTCTAAAAAATCAGTTTTAAGCGCTTAAAATATGCTCTAAAAAATCTATTTTAAGCATTTAAAATATGCTCTATGCAAAGGATATCAAATACATAAAAAAGGATCAATTACTTAGAAATCTTCAAATAAAATAAGTATTAACAATGTTAGACTAGTAACACTATCTCCAAAAGTTGTTTAAATTTAATTTTAGTAAAAAAGTAGATAGTTTTTTACTTTTTAGTATATTATTTTTATTATAATTTTTTATTTTAAAATTAAATTTAATGAATAAAATTAATTCATGAAACTAAAATATTAAAAAAAGATAAAAAGATAAATTAGAGAGTAGAATAAGTTAAAATTAAATTAAATAAATAAACATAAATTAAGGAAACATTAATTAAATAAACATAAATTAAAATAAAAATTAATCCAAATAACGAAAATCTTACATCTAGTAAAATTAAAAACTAAGTTGAACTGAAATTTTGGTTGCAATATATCACAATCATTTCACTTAAATGTTTAAATAAGAAATTCTTCCGGTTCGATCGTAGGTCGTAGGACGCTTTTGTACATTTAAAATCTCCTTTCTACATTAACTGTGTTAATTGGTGCGAATTTAAATGCAATAGTTTCGTTTGTCGTGTAATTTATCGTAGCATTTAGCGAAGCGTATCGTAGCTTTACCAGTCAAAGCTGCAGATATAGTTTTTAATCAAGTTGAAAGTTTCTGAATCAAGTTGAAATGAATAATAAAATAAATATGTATATGTACATGCATACAAAGAGATTTCTTTAAATACCTAATACCTACTTGTTTATTTTGAAAGAATGATATTTTAAATAAATAAATATCTAAATTACATCAATTTTTATGTTTTTTTATGGAAAATATTTTAAATGCAAGAAAATTAAAAAAATTATGATATTTTGAACGAAAATTGTCAAAATAAGCCAAAATATGCTCTTAAAAGTTAAAATATGCTAAATATGCTCTAACAAGTGAAATATGCAAAAATATGCCCTAACAAATCTAGCTTAAAATTCATAATTTTTGTTGAAACGAATTACTATCATGTCCATTTATCGATAAGACATAAGGAAAAAAACATGCTAATGCATATTTTTATTTGCCCTATTTATAAGTAATATAGGAATACTATGTTTTTTTTTTCGAATTCAAATCAAAGCCCTTAGATTGTGAGATCGAAACTCTAAACATTCTCTAACTAATTTTTTATAATTTAAATTTTATTCAATAGGTAATTTACAAAATTCCATAGTTTTGCTTGCTTCACTCTCATTTCATATTGAAAGCGCTGAACGGCTGGGTGGCACAATGGTTAGAGTGCCGACCCTTCATTCAAAAAGCTCTGGTTCGAATCCCAGTGAAAGTGAAATAATATTTCTGGTTTTCGAATCGACTCAGCTAACATTTGCCATTAGGTTCAAATTAATGGCTTAATCTTAAATTAATAATTATAAACACAAAAAATACATTAATACAACAACATAAACAAATACCAAATGAAAACCAATAATTTAATTGAATAATATAACTCACAGATATAGAATACCATATAATTTAAATACAAAATATTAAAATATAAACAAAAATCGAATTGTCTATTAAAAATCTAAGTCGTTTCTACATGTTATAAGGCCTAGTACTATCTCATGTTTAAATTGTATGTGGAATTCATTAATGTCAATTCTAACAACACGAATATAATACGACCCCCTGTTCCAACACGTATTTATGGTATAGACAGGGTTATTAACGTAACAGTTGAACAGTTAGAGCTTAAAAAAAAAAAATTATTAAGTACGCATAACTTAATTTGAAATAATTTTGATGAATCGAATTTGTACAACTCCCCGTAATAAGTATTTATAAAAAACTTAAAAACTTTTAATAGCACTAATAAATTTATCAAAAATTTTTTATATTATAACACTGAATTTTATTTAATGATCATTGATCGTTTTACAGGGTGATCCTTTGGAACGCATATATATACAATGTTAAAATAATTTGATATACATAAATATAAATAAAATAAATATAATTTTATGTATATTTGTTAATTTTTTCTATAATTACCATATAAATTTCAATTTTCAACCAATTGCGATTTCATATAGGCATGTTTTTGGTTCACTTAACATAACGCCACTTAACGTTTTTTAATTAAAATTATATTTATTGCAATATGGATACACTACATAAGTATCTATATTTTATGTACACACATAAACATATGTTTAGCAATATGTTTTGTGAATATTAAATATTATTGGAGTTATTTTTTTTTATTTAATAAAATGTTTTGATCATACGTTTGATAAATTTTAATATAAATATAAAAATATAGTTTTATTGAAAAAATTGGATATAATTTAAAAAAAAAAAAAAACAATTAAAAATTCTTTTCTAATGACAAAATAATTACAATTTCATAGAAATAAAAAAAGAAATTTCATTATTTATAATAGAAACTAGTTTTTTTTATTAATTATATAGTTACGTGTTATATGTTATGCTTATTTTGTGTTTGCAATATTTTCATTTTCATTATACATTCACTTTTTACTTATCTTTAGCGCTTTTGTCTGCCTTTTGTTTAGATATGGTACCTACAAAATATTAAAAAATTGCTATGTAATAAAAATTTCAAAATAATATTTTTGAATAGATATTTAAATATTATGTTAAAATATTTATTAATAAAAATATGATAAAAATTCCAAATATTTCAATTTCTTAATAATTTGCTTTTGATTCTTTTCTATATTAATTAGTATATCTATAAATTGTTTATTAATAGTTTGTGTATTACATAATAATAAGCATTTATATTTATTAATTCTTTATTCTTCAGAATCAGATACAGATATTTGTATATATATATATATTTAAAATAAAAAGCGATGTCAAAGTTCGATATAAGACATAATATAGGTGTATATATATTTTAAATAAAAATTATACTGTAAAAGTTCGAAATTTTTATTATTAGTGGTTTAGTTACTAATTATTAGAACCAGTATTTCTGAACTATTTTATAATCAATTATACAGGGTGGTTCAGACCATGCGAATCATAGTTTTTTAAGCATGAAAGAAGTAGTTATTTTAAAACATAAAAAAATATTTACTAACTAAGTTGAGGGTGCTCTATCGGCGATTGGCGGTATTTTAAACTTCCAGAAAGGACCGAAAATAGGTTTTTTTTAGACCGGAAGTGCCCCGAAATCGAGATATTAAATTGAGAATGGGTACTTTTCGACACAAATACGGATTCCACGTCAAAAAATAAAAAAAATTTCCCTCTAAAATTTCCATTTTAAATTAATTAAAATAAAACAAATATCTTTCATATTTTCTCTTATAAATTTTAGTAACTTACTTGCATTATTTCTCTAATTATAAATAATCAAAATTTGTTTTTCATGTTACTATATGGTGTTACCACACTTTTAGGTACAAAGTTCGGACTAATAAACCGGTTTACCAAAAGTTTGGATTTAAAGTCAATTAAAAACCGATTAATAAAATTTCTTTTATATTTTAAAATAAATACTCCTTGCTTAAAAAAATGATACGCATGGTCTGGACCACCCTGTATAATAAAATCTAAATCCAGATGATCAAATAGCGAGAATTATTTATAATGTATATTTTTTAAAAAAAATTCTCAAGTTCATTTTTTAGATATAATATCAATATTTATCTCTAAATTTGTATACTACATATTAAAATACCTACATACTTATATTATGACAAGTATGTACTTACGAGTATATACTATAGTTTGTGAATATTAATATTATATTCAAACATATATTAAATAAATATTAAAAACCGGCCGCGAAATTGAATTAATTATCAAAATTATATATTTTGTTTTGATTTTGGATAAACTGGTTTTTGAAAAAAGATAACGATTATATCGAATTTATTATTTAAGTGTTGTACTGTAATGTGAGGGTGGAGTGGGATACATGTGGAGTGGCATATATTATGTACATAATATATTAGAGATAAGTATGTAAAAGCATTTACTTGAAAAATTCGAAAGAGGATTAAATGAAATAATATTTATATAGCCACTCTTGCTAGGTTTTTTGAAAGCATTGTCTAAACTATAATCAAGGCCTTGAAAAATAATTATGCTCAATACAATGGATTAAAAATATATATAATATATTCTTGAACACAGAGCTTTTATTTGAAAAATATTTGAAGTTCTAGCGCCGATCAACTTTAATCAAAGAACATAAAGACCTATTATTTAATGCTGATTTATATCCCATTGTAGTGTGATTATGCGTATAATTAATGCAGGTGTATAGTGATATAAAATCAAAGTTCCGAAAAATAAGTTGTCTTATTTTATTTGGGGAAGCTTTAATACTAATTTTTTTTTTATAATATTTTAATATTATACACATTTTATAAAATTGTAAAAGAGTTTGTTACTCACTTTTAATTTTATTTTTATCAGGGTAAAAAAAAACTCCCTAAAGATAGGGTATATCACGTTTTTATTATTATTTTTCTAATCATTATCAAGATAATCGTATATTTAATTTTTATAGGCATCATAAATAATAATTTTATCGCAAGAAATTGTATATAAATAATTTCACAATTTTAGGGTTTTTGTTTTACCCAAAGATCTAAAGGTAAACTTTTCTGACCTTTGAAACTTAAGTAATTTCCTTTCTCTAAAGTCTAAAAAATTAACACGCTTTGATATAAAATAGTTGCTATTGATTAGAAAAATAACCCCTTTTAATAACAATCAATCAAATTTTACTGATTAGATTTATTAATTATTATCTTCAAAATTTTAATTATTTAATATTCATAATAAACTTGATATTAATTCATTAACTTTTAATTCTTTTAAATCTAATTTTGTTTCCTAATATAGAATAGTTAAAAAAAAGGTTTACATAAGAACTTTTTTTATATAATTATGTAAATATATATATATTATATATATACATTATTTTATGTTTGTACGCATTGTACATAATAATGACATAGAATTAAACTTGTGTAATATTTTATAATTTTAATGGGTTTAAAAGAAATTTCAAAAAGATTTATGAGAAAGGTGAAGCTTTACTTATTAATTTATTTTATCATTTTTAGCTTAACGTGGCTTATCTGTAGTGTAATAAAAATATATAATTACTAAATATATATATATATATATATATATAAAAATAATACATATATAATGTATAAATAAATCAATGTCGTTTTATTAATAAGAGAACAGGAAGCATTGCTTCCCCCCAAAAACTATCTTTGATTATTAAGATATGAGGAAGCATTGCTTCCCTTCAAAACTATTTTTAATAATGAATGGTTGTTATGGCAATGGAAAGTAATGAAAAAAAACCAAGATTTTTTATAAAGGCTCATTTGCAAAAGTAACTACTTATATGTAGCTTAGAATTTTTTAGAACTTTAGTTATTAGATAAGAAAAATTAACAGACACTTCCTTTTAAAGAAATCCCTTTTTAATTTACAAAATGCGTTAAGACATTTTTAAACATATGGAGTTCTATGTTTTGTATATCACTTGAGAAAAATTTTGTACTGATATTTGAGTTACAGGTGCTTAAAAATTACATATTTTCGATAATTTTGCGATAGCTGCTTAATCTCGATTTAGTAAATGATAGGTGTTTCCTCTCAAAATACTCCTATATCATTTTTCTAAAAGATTTTTCTCAAGAGGCAACCATGTTTTGATTTTTCAAAAGAGCTTTTAACAAAAGATGATTTGATTTGAGGAATTATATTAATGGATTAACCATGCGTTTAAAGCAAAGTATAGTTCTAAAAGTAGTCAAAAAAATATTTTACAAATATAAACAATATTAACAACTAAATGAATAACACTCGATTTACGCAGAAACTTAAGACTTAAATAATAATATATATGTATAATATGGTTATACTAGTATGTTTATTTATAGAACAGAATTAAAGAATATTGCTTTTGATTGAACTTTAAATCTTAAGAATGTGTATTGTTCTCTTAGTTTGCCTAGTAATATAATAATAATAATAATAATTACAATAATTACTACAACTACTGCTTAATAATAACAAAAAATAACTTCGTTTATGCACATATTATTCCATATTGAACATTAAAACAGTTATCCATTATTCTTATTAAAATTTTAGCGCTTTGTCCCTGATACAGAACTTTAAATAGTAAATTGTAATTCATTATTTGTACAATCCCTATATCTTTATTTTTAGTTCTACAAACAAAAAACAAAAGCTTCAAGGTTGAGAGTCGTGATTAATAAAGTTGAAAAACTCATTAACATATATTTAAATAATTATATATATAGTAAAATAAATTTAAATTTTTTATTTGAATTTTTAATAACGATATTCATTTTTGATCGTGTATTTTATATAAAAGCTTTGTATAAATTATTCTAAAATGCATTAAGAATATTAGAGAAAGAAGTCTATTCTATTAATATTGACTTTTAAAAAGTTTTAATAAAAATATATGTATGTATGTAAGAAAATTGAACTTAACCTTAACCTAAACTTGTTAAATACCGAAGCGTACAACTCAGATAGAACCACATTAACGTGTATCTATTTTTAATAACTACTATTAATGATTCAAATTTATTGGGGTTTTTTTAATGGATCTGAGGTTTTAATTAATTAATTTATTAAATATATATTTTTTAAAACTTGCAAAACTATAGCACATGATATATAATTATGATAATTAACTTTTAACAAACTGATCACTAGTTTTACTGTATTTATTCTATAGTCGTTGATCACTTTAAGCTTGAATTTAGCTTTGAAATTGTACAACATATGAGATACGAAAATTAAAGCTAAAAACTAATTACCTCACATCCATATAAACTGCTTCTTAATTGTTTATTTTAAAATTTTAAAAACTAAAGTAACTTATTGCAAAACTAACCCCAACTCAATTCAACTATGTTTTCCAACCTTGAAAACACCCTCTAAAAATTTCGAAATTTCAAATGGCTTTGTCTACTAATTCACTAAAATGTGAACTAAAATATGATTGATTTAATTTTTAACTTTTTCCTTTTTTAATTTAATTTTTCAGAAGCTGAAATGTCCAGATCATCATCAGAAGGTGTACGAAATGATGGTGCTGATAAAGATGATTCATCTTCAGTTGAAGGAACAGATGATGAACCGGCATCAAATGCCAAAAAAATTCATCAACATTTACAATTTTTTCCAGATTTGCATTTATCACTTGAATCAGAATATGATGAAACTCTCGAGGTGCCTGATTCAGTGACAATTTTATCAATGGGTGGTGATAATCCAGTTTTAGTTGAACGAAATTCGAGTGACGAAGATCAGAATAATATTAATGATCAAGTTGATAATGTTGGTGATGGTTTAACGGGTGACAGTGTGTTATTTGAAATACCATTTCTTTCGATTTATGGACAACCTGTAAAATTTACATCATATTCAAGAAAAATATTTGTTCCTGGATTAGAAATTCAAGTTAAAATTGTAGATAATGAAAGAAGTATAACAACACATTTACTAAATCCAAATTTGTAAGTTCCTTATTTTTAAATATAAACTAAATATTCAATAATTTTAATTCTGTTTTAACTATGTTTTAGGTATTCAATTGAATTAACACATGGTAATTTCACATGGCAAATAAAAAAACGTTATAAACATTTTAGTTTATTACAACAACAGTTACGAGTATTTAAAGCTTCATTAAATTTTCCATTTCCCACCCGAAGTCAAAAAGAAAGGCGAGCTACAATTCGAACTACAATACAAAGAGAAGAGCAAATTTTTAAAGGTTGTATTAAAAATGCAACACCGTTAGCTCCAATGACGGGAAATGGTGAAAATTTAACTAATAATATTGGTACAAATGAAATTGGTGCTAGTGGAACTGATGTTGGTAGTTCTAATGCTACTGGGGTCAGTAACACTGAAGTAAAACTTAATGGAACTAAAACAAAGAAAAAATTACCAAGATTTCCAAATCGTCCAGATAGTTTAATAACTGTAGAATCCCTTCAAACTAGAATAAAGCAATTAGAAGAATATTTATATAATTTATTAAATATTAGTTTATACAGAAATCATCATGAAACTGTAAGTTTGGTTTAAAAATTTTATCAAACATGTGTTTGTAGTCCCATCCATCCCCATTTAAAATTTATTTATTAAAATTTTTTTTGGTTTTTAATTTAAATTTTTTTAGATAAAATTTTTGGAAGTTTCAAATCTTTCATTTGTTTCCGGATTAGGAATCAAAGGTAAAGAAGGTGCAATATTAAAACGAACTGGATCAACTCGTCCTGGTCAAGTTGGTTGCAATTGTTTTGGTTGTTTTCAATCTCGTTGCTGTGTTCGTTGTAATTATTTTTGTTCGGATGTTTTGTGTGGTAAATGGAGGAATCGTTGGTTTTTTGTTAAAGAAACATGTTTTGGTTATTTGCGACCAACTGATGGAGAGATAAGGTATAACAAATATTATATAAAATAAAATTTTTAATTTCAAAAGTCTAAATTTATATATTTTTTTTTAAAAATATTATAGATGTGTGGTGCTATTTGATCAAGGATTTGATGTATCTACTGGTATTTATCAAACTGGTATGCGACGAGGATTACAGATTTTAACATATAATCGTCATTTAGTGTTAAAATGTTGGACTCGAAGAAAAGCTAAGGATTGGTTATCATATTTGAAATTAATGTCCAATACTCATGGTATATTAATGAAAAATGCCCAACTTAATATATGAAATATATAATAAATTTATATTTTAGCCAAAGATTTTACACATCCAAATCCTTTTAATTCCTTTGCCCCACAACGATCTTCTATTAGAGCGCATTGGTTTGTTGATGGTTCGAATTATATGAGAACCGTAGCTGAAGCTATGGAATTAGCAAAAGAAGAAATTTATATTGCTGATTGGTGGTTGAGTCCAGAAATTTATATGAAACGACCAATTGTTGATGGAGACTATTGGAGACTTGATAAAATTTTACATAGAAAAGCAACCCAAGGTGTTCGAGTATTTATTCTATTATACAAAGAAGTCGAAGCTGCATTAGGAATTAATAGTTATTACAGTAAACAAAAACTACATAATACACATGAAAATATCAAAGTTATAAGACATCCAGATCATGCTAGAGCCGGAGTATTATTGTGGGCGCATCACGAAAAAATTGTTGTTATTGATCAAACATATGCATTTGTTGGAGGAATTGATTTATGTTATGGCAGATGGGATGACCATAGACATCGATTAACCGATATGGGTAGTATTACTTCAGGATTAAAAAAAGGGTAAATAAAAAACTATCGAAGTTTGGGAAACAAATTTATAAAAATATATTTTTTTTTTAGTCAAAGTCAAACAAATAATTATTTTGATGATGCAGACTCTGCTATTAGTTCACAAAGATCAAGAAACGTTGGAGTTGATTTTCAGGATTATGAATCGCAAAAAAATCTACCACAATTATCACCTGGAGATCATTTGTTTATGCCCACCATGTATGGAAATGAAGATGAGAAACTAGCTGAAAATATCAAACAAAATACTCCAGAAATGGAAAGGAAAAAGTATATAGAAAAGTTTAGAGATAATATGATTGATAACATGAAAAAAGGAAAAGAAAAAATGAGTATGAAAATTGGAAAGGGATCTTCTGTGGCTCCAGGCAATAGTAATCCAAATGATAAAAATTTATTTTTTTCAAGTAACGAAATAGAAATGAAAAAACGTGGTGGAGTTGATGATCCAACACCTCATCAAACTAAAGTTATGTCGGGTTATTATGGTGAAGCAAAATATTGGTTTGGAAAAGATTATGCGAATTTTATTATGAAAGATTTTGCCAGTTTAGAGGCGCCCTATCAAGGTAAAAATTCTGTAATTCTTAAGTATTTCGTATTTTAAATTAAGTATTAATTGTTTAAGATCTTGTGGACAGAACGACAACGCCTCGAATGCCATGGCATGATATTGGTATGGTGGTTGTTGGACAATCAGCTCGTGATGTCGCACGACATTTTATTCAAAGGTGGAATGCTGCAAAGTTGGAAAAAAATCGAGCTAATCAAACATTTCCTTATTTAATGCCAAAGTCCTACAATGATATAGAATATAATGAGAAATTTTTATCATCACTATCACTACAAAGAGTAACATGTCAAGTTTTGAGAAGTGTAGAAAGCTGGAGTTGTGGATTTATTGAACAAGAGTTGGTAGAGCAGAGTATTCATGACGCTTATATTGAAACTATTACACGTGCACAACATTATATATATATAGAAAATCAATTTTTTATAACTTTACAATTAGGAAATGGTGCTAATGGTGTTCGTAATCAAATTGGAGAAACATTATTCAAAAGAATAATAAGAGCTCACAAGTAAATAATATATATAATATTATAATATAAGTAAAACTATAAATTCTTATTTGATTAATTTCTCCAAAATTTTTAGCGAACGAAAAACATTTAGAGTTTTTGTAGTAATGCCGCTATTGCCAGGCTTTGAAGGAGATATTGGCGGTGCTAGTGGAATTGCCTTAAGAGCTATTACACATTGGAATTATGCCTCAATTTGCAGGTTGTATTCATATTCAATAATTTTATTCAATTTTTTTTTAACGAATTTTCATTTAAATTAGAGGAAAATCTTCAATACTTTATCGCCTTAAAGAGGCTGGCATTAAAAACGCTGATGAATATATAACATTTCATAGTTTACGAACACATGCTATGTTAAATGATAAACCTATTACTGAATTAATTTATGTTCATTCAAAACTATTAATTGCTGATGATCGTGTTGTAATATGTGGTTCAGCTAATATTAATGATCGTTCATTAATTGGATCTAGAGACTCTGAAATAGCTGTAATTATAACTGATGAAATGTTTGAAGATGGTCGAATGAATGGTGAATCACATCCAAGTGGTTTATTTGCTGGTCGACTGCGAAAATATTTATTCTCAGAACATTTAGGAATGCTAGAACCAGGACCCACTACAATTAAGTTTGATATAACTGATCCTATTATAGATTCATTTTGGAATGGAATATGGAAGAGAACTTCATTAAGAAATACAATAATTTATGATGAAGCATTTAAATGTATACCAACAGATAATGTTAAAACATTTGATGATTTGCAAAAATATTTTGATGAACCACCTCTGATTCAAACACATTTTGATTATACTGTTAAAAGGATTGCTGATATACAAGTAAATTTTAAGATAGTTTTACTTTAAAATTTTAAAATGTTTAAAAATTTTTTTTTTTAATTTGTATTATAGGGTTATCTGGTTCATTTACCATTAGATTTTCTCAATTTAGAGAAATTAACGCCACCAAGTATAAGTAAAGAAGGATTAATGCCAAACTATTTATGGACATAACAAATAAAATTTAAGTTAACAATTATGTATTATTTAAGTTTATTATTAAAAATTATTTTCTTGTTTTTATTTTAATAAAATAAAATGTGCCTCTATTTTTATAAGAGAAAAATTCTAGATTCAAAAAAACAAGTTGGTTAATATTTTTGTTAACTTTGTTAACAAATACGTTTTAAGTCGTTTACAGTATTTATATAATTAAAAAAAAAAAGTTTTTAATATTATTATATATAATTTAAGTAGTTTTTAAGTATTATTTAATATATTTTGTTTTTTTTATATAAAGTATACAATTTTTTTAATTAATTTTTATATTAATATATTGTAAATGTATTATATGTTAAATATTTAGACCCAATTGTATTGAAAAACAGAAGCTTTTTACCAATAAAAGTTATTGTAAAACAGAATTAAAAATGTTTTTATAATTAAAAAAAAATATTAAAATAACCTAAATACGAGGACGATCTTTATCTAAAAATGTTCCAAAATGTTCCGACTGTTCCAAAATCCCGAAAACAAAATACTGAAAACCAAAAATCAGCCCACATTTTATTAAATTTTTTGTTAACTTATTAATAAAAAAAGTTAAGACGGATTTCAGAGTTGAATACCTACAAAATCAGAGTTCCAACAATTTGTTTAGCTAGGGTTTTGGGGCTGCAGTCCAATTATTTTAAATCCTTTGTTGTTAACTTATTATTTATAAGAAAAAGTTAGGAAGGATTTCAGAGTTGGTTACAAAATCAGGAATGCTGCATTTTCCAGAGTATTTATATTTGTCTTTTACTAAATATATATATGTATATTTATGTGAAAGTTTTTTTTTAACTTCGTACCCCTGAATAAGGTTTCGTATTTCGAGATTTTGATATTTTTGCTATTTTTTTTCAAGATTTTAAATCATTTGGCATTTTTTTTCATTAAAGTGTCACAGACCCAAAATTAACTAATGCAGTTTTTACAAGTAGTGAAAATTCTGTCTAGAAACCTCATAATAATTTTACAGAAAAGTTTATTTTAATTTTACTCATCATATTTTTTTTTAATTCCTTTAACTCTTTTTCAATTTTTTAAAATTTTTTTAATTAATTCGTATTTTACAATGGTAAAATGTAAAATGTGTTAAATATTAGAATCAATTATATTGAAAAACAGAAGCTAAAATATAATTTGTAAAAAACATTTGTTGTACATGGCAACACCTTTTTCAAGCAATATAAATTATTAAAAAACTTTACAATTTATAGGAGGTACAATTTAGCGCACAAAATATACCAAGAATTTAGCAGCATGTTGCTAGAGATAAAAAAATTTATCTTTTATTTATAGAATTGCCAATCAAATTAAACTTTAGCTACGAGTTTTTGTTTAGATTAAATTTAGAAAGAATGATTCTTTTTAAGTAAGAATTATTTTATTCAAATTTGAATATTTTATATAATAAATTTGTAGATTTTAATATAATAAAAAAATAAAAAAAGAGTTTAATTTTAAATGCAGTTTTTTATTGCTTTAGTTTTAAAAAATTTCAAAGCCACTCATAAATATAAAATAGAAAATATGCATTCGAGTTTAGAAACAATGTTTAGTAAATATGCTGTATGAATACATGCATTATGTGCTGTATGTATACATGCATTATGTGTTAAGAATTTTCGCTATGCATTTGTTGCACAACATTACATTTTATGCATACATATTAAAGTACCCACATACCTAATAATTATTCAATATTGATAAACTTTTCTTGTTTTCTTGTATGCAAATCACATATTCTCAAATCTCCAACTCAACTCAATTCAAAAATCACATATATCTCAATTCTCATTTCGCAACAGTGTTGGAATTCTAGGCACTATAGTGCCAAATCTGGCACTTTTATGTGTACTCGGCACTGTTGGCACCACCAGAACATATTTGGCACTATTTGGTTTCTTGAATGACATAGTTATTTTACAAAACATTTTGTATAGAAATAAAAATAAGAGTTGATTTGAAAAATACGTTTTTAGAGAATTTGGAATATCTTTCACAACAGAAAGCTTTATCTGGTGAAAGTTTGTCAATATTACCTCTTCTTACGATTTTTAATGATATTGATGTATAGCTAGTTAACATAGAATGGAGATTGTTAATAGATTATGACGACATAAAAAAATATGAAAATTTGCCTATCGAGGAATTTTGGCATAAAGTGGAATGCTGCAAAAATAGTTTGGGTGAGCAAATATTTCCAAATTTAAGCAACGTTGTTAGTGGACTATTAATATTACCACATTCTACAGCAGCCGTAGAACGAGTTTTCTCACAAAACAAATTGATAAAAACTTCAATAAGAAATAGACTTCAAGTGGAAAGTTGTTCAGCGCTTTTGAGTGCAAAAGACCTGCTGACAGCAAATCAAAGCACTTGTTTTAATTTTAAACCATCATTAACAATGCTTAACCGAAACCTTAGCGGCAATAAAGATAACCACAATAATATGTAAAAAAAACTTAATATGTAAAAAAAAACAATAAAAATTTATAATGAAAATTAAAAAAGAATTTATTATTTGAATTCGTTTTAGTTTTGACACTTTCAAATGCTTTTTGGCACTATTTTTCTCTAAAAAATGCCACTATTTAAAAATGTCATTTTCCAACACTGTTTCGCAATGCAAATAATAAAGAGAAAATTGTTGTTGCTTTTATTTTTGATTATTGAATATTGAGCTGATTTACTGCTGAGTGCTGAGTAATAAAATAATAAAAAAAAAACAACGGCTCTTGTTGTTAAGTTACATTTTCATACAATTTCTATTCTACAATTCCATTTAAAAAGAATGCAATTTAACTTACTTAGCTACATACTTTTATTTTTTTAAGTAGGTAGGTAGTTGGTAGTTGGTACTCAAAAACTTTTAAAAAAAAAAGTTTAAAAACTACATATGCATATGCTGCAGGCTGGCTGCTACATATTCTCTACATTTTTATTCATTTATATCTTATATACAAAAATATTTACCTACCCTACATTATGTACCTATATAAAAGTCAGCATGCATATCATGCAAATGCAATACTTTTAAACTTTAATATTCCCATTTCAATTTAATTTCAAGTATAATTTTTCAAATAAATGGAGAAACAAAAGTAGGGGAAAACTAAACCAACACTATGCATATGAAGTTTTGTAGAATATTTAAAATTAGGAACAAGAGAATGGACAAGAAAAAAGCTAAAAAAAAACAAAAATGCATAATTTTTTTTCATTAATTAATAACGATGATGCAAAAATTTTCATGCATTGTATTTGTATTAGTATTTGTATGTAGTATCTGTATGTACTATTTACATTATTTAACAACAAAACGTGATATGCATATGGTTTTTTTTTAAATATGCATTTTGGTTTCGTACTTTCGTAGTATTTTTCTAGCTCTTCAACATTGAGTTGAGACTTGAGTGAGAGTTGAAAATTGAGATTTTGAGTAATTCTTAAAAGAATGAGATGAGTGATAAATTTTCTTCATACAAGTACACACAACACAAGCGCATACACAAATCACAAATGAAGAGAGATTTGAAAAAGTTTGAAAAAAAATTGAGATTTGAGAGCTGTTATTAATATTAATATAATAGATAGAACAACTGCTGCTCTGTTCTGTTACTTTATATTTATATTTTATACATAACATATGTGTATATACATTGCTTCTTACAAACTTCTTTTGAAGAATTTTATGTTATTTTATTTTCTATTATATTATTATATTTGTAGTAACTTGTTGTGTGTTGTTTTATTGTTGAGAAAAGTTTATTGAATTTAAATATGTATTTTTGAAGAGATTGAATAATGAGTTGAGTTGAAATTGAAAGATGATTAATAAAGGGGATATTCTCAAATCTGTTAGCTGTACATGACATACTGATACTGTATAAATTTTGACTTTGTTCTGTTTCTGTAATCACTGTAATCTCTACTCTAATTCTACTAGTGTAAAATTTGATTGTGATTTGAAAATTGAGAAATTTGGTATTGTATGAAATTGTTTTTAAAATGAGAAATGAGATGACTGAGTTGAGGTTTTCATTTCATTTGACTATTTTTCTGAGTTGCTTTGAAATTTGAGATTGAGTTGAGATGAGATTGAGATATGAGAATTTATGTTTTTTTGAGCATATTTTTCTAATTGGAAATTTTCAAATAAGTAAAGAGAAGAGTATCAAGAATTGTTATTTATTTATTATTGTTATTTTTATTTTATTTTGTAGCAAAGCAATTATTATTTACTAAAGTATTTGTTTTTTCTTTATAGAAATGTTTTTTTTTGTTGTTATTTTGTTTTTTTTTTTTTTTTTTTTAAATACATAGATAGAGAAAAGAAGTAGAGAACAAAAAAAAAAAAACACAAGCAAAGTACAAAACGAAAGTACCTACAAAATTTTTCGTTCGAAGAATAAACTTTCAGTGCGTCGTCTGATCGTGAGTGGTGCGGTAGTATTAAGTTAATATATATATATATGTGTAATTTTCTCGGTTAAAAAAAAATAATTTTATAATAATTTTATTTTTCAATTAAAATTAATTTTTAATAATAAAAAAAAAAATCAAAAAATCTACCATTAAATAACTAATAAAAAAAAAAAAATGTTTAGTGTGTAAAAATTCATAAATCAAACAAAACAAAACACACAAAAAAAAAGGGAAAGTTTAAATACAAAAAAAAAATATTAAATAATATTTTTTTCGAATGATTTCGATTGAAGAAATTCATTACATTTCTTAATAAAAAAAATTATCATTTCTTTTTTTTTATTATTATTATTATATTTATGTGTTTTTCTCTTGCTGTTCTTGAATTTAAACAAAAAAAATAAAGTAATATATAATACAATATATATATAAATAAATAAATATATACAAAATTAGTATATATAACAATTTTTTCTTACATTGGAAAAAAAAAAAAATTTTATTTTAGAACTTCTCTAAAAGCAAAATAAGCAAAATTAAAAATTACAACATACCTACTAAAAAAACCTCTATCCCACTTTAAAAAGTGAATTTTTCAGAAGTTTTTAAATAATTGTGAAAAAAGTGAAATTAAAAAAAATAATTTTTATTTTTATTTAAGTGAGAATTTTAAAAATAAGATTAAAACAAAATACATAAATTAAAAACTGCCATTAAATTTATTCATAAAAATACACAATAAATAAATAAATAACTTTTTAAATGTTTTAAAAATACAAATATAATATCTTAAAAAAAAAATTATTTTATAATTTCTTAATATTCTAACTATATATACCTACCTACATATATATTTAATATTAAATTACAATATCGGTTAGTAAAATATTAATTAAAATAATAAATATCTAAAATAAAGATTTAGTTTTTTCAAAATTAAAATCAATTAAAAATTTTTAAAAGTGTGAAAAAAAAAAAAAATCTTAAGTTAAATATATTAAGTATATATAATATATTAAAGTACATAATATTATGTATGTATACTATCTATATAAATATTAATATTTATATAAAATTAAAATAAGGAAAATAAAAATATAAATATAAATAAAATTACATTATCAGTGAGTGTGGTAACAATATATATATATATTTATATATACACCTATGTATATATTATATAAAAAAAAAAAATAAAAGATTGGAAAAACTAAGTATATAATAATAATAAAAGTATTAAATAAAATTAAAATTTTATATTAATAAAAAAATTTTTTCGAAAAAAAAAAATATCTTATATGCAATATTCTGCAATATATAAAATATATATTATATATATATATATATAATATAAATTATTAAATAATACTTAAAAAGTTTCGGATTTCTAAGTAATAATATAAAAATATGGCAATCTTCTTTTAAAATATATAAATATATACATACATACTTATATAAAGAAATCCAATTTCTTTTAAGAATTAAATAATACTTACATTTATTTGTTTTTTTTCTAATTAGAATTTAAATGGTAATAAAATTTCATTAATATTTTTTGTATTTTTTGTTTTTATATTTAATAGATACATAATAAAATCTATTTAGATTTTAGAAAATTATTTTGAAAAAGTTCAGTGTATATGTGTATGTGTATCCAAATTTTTTTTTTAAATAACAAATATATAATTTATAATTTAAAAAGTATATAAATATCCAAACATAAAATAATTTAATTATTTAAAAAGTAGTTTTTTTTTAAATATTAAAATACCTCCTATATCTTTTAAAATAAAATCTAAAGTTTTAAATTGAAAAAAAAAATTATATATATATATTTATATATGAATACACAAATATATATATATATATTATCGAAGTATAAAATAAAAAAAAAAAAATTGTGAAAAGTGCACTGAAATAAAAAAAAAATCTATCTCATTTTTTTTTTATATACCTACCTATATACAACATAAAGTGTATATTGTAATTTGTACATGCATATATATATATATATGTACATTTATAAATTATGTACCTATATTGTGTACTTACATAAAAAGTAAATTGCAATAAAATAAAATTAAAAAAAAACAATTTTACACAAAATTTATATACATACCTATATATATACAAAAAAAATTCAAATTTAAGATAAAATAAAATTAAAATATTAAATAAAATTAATTTCAAATTTTTATACCTATATACAAAAAAAAAAAAAAACTTAACGCTACTACATTTTTTTTTTTTTTAAATATATTATATATAAATAAGTATATAATATTAATTTTTCAATTTAATTACAACTTACTTAAAATATTAAATAAGTGTTAAATAATATAAACTTTAGAATTAAAAACACAAATTACAATAATACTTATATATACATATTAATTACTGAATAAAGTATATAAATATATAGGATATTATATTTGAATTTTTATTTTTATATACTAGGTATTATAAACATTCATATATATATAAATAACATCATATTTCATATTTCATAATTATGTATGTAAGAAGGATAAATATTTAAAAACATACATAACATTTTTCATTAAAAAAAAAAACAACAACAAATAAACATAGGTAATAAATAAACAAAATTTTTTTTTTTTTTTTTATATATAAAGGTAACAAAATTTAAAATATGTATTAAATTATGTATATATGTATATATATACATATTATATAAAAAATAAAGAGAATTTTTCAATTCAATAAACTAAAATATATTATTTAAAAAAATTAATTTTTTTTTGTATAACAGTTTGTGATAAAAACTTAAGTAAAAAGAATTGTTTGAATATTTATGTAACTAATGTTACAACACAATATATAGGTATATATTCAAAAATAGGTATATATAAAGTTATAGTTATGGATAGTTAATATTACAAAATAGGAAATCAAATGAAATAAGTAATATTTAGGAACATTATCTAGGAACAATATTTACTTTAAAAAACTGTATTAGAGTAATAAAATATTAGAGTGACCATTTTCGGCCTTCGGGACAATTTTGAAATATATAAATATTATAATTAATATAGAATACTACCTAGATCATTCAGTACATTTGTATAATATAAGTAGGAAGGTCCTTATAAGTGTCCTTAAATTTCGCATCTCCCTTAAATTTCTTAATCACAAAGGCGAGTTATAGATTACACATCTACATCAGGTCCCTATATAATTAATTTTGTAAATCAAAACATCTGATAATTTCAAATATCTTATCGTTAACCTACCTAGTGTTTGTGTATCCAGAAATAAGTTTTCAATTGAGTGATTGGACTTAAAAAAAATTACCTATCAATTATTTTAAGCTATTAGCGCTTAGCTGTCTTATCAATTAAAAATTGAAGCATGGACTAAGCAAATAAATGTTTAGAGAACTTATAGAGCAAAGGAAATTGTAAATAACTTTTGCATAATTTATATTACAAATAATTGTACAGTGAAAGCTCTCATAAACGGACACTCACGGTTCTAAAATTTTCGTCCATTTATGGAATTTGTCCGGTTAATAAAAAAAAAATTTTTATAACTTTTCTTAAATTCTTTATTAATTTTTTTTAATAATGGTTTTTCAAAGTCAAAATTATAATGGTAAAACAGCACAAAAACTAAATAACAAAAGAAAATAAAAATTACTACAAAAACCTAAACAAAAATTCAATAAATTCAATACAGATTAACATTATTTGTTGAAATTACATACTACTATATTATATATTCTGTATATACCTTCCATTTCAGAGTTTAAGAACTTTAGTAGACTTTTGAAAATAATTTCAAATCTTTGACTGCAGTATTTTTTTCCTGGTCAAATTTTGATACATTATTTTCGAAATATATTTCTAAGCTTTTTATATTAATATGTAAGATCCTCTTTATGTCGCAAATTTTTTTAAACTATCAACAGTTTTTAAGGCTTCATTGTAGGTTTTAATTTCCAATTCTTCAAGAACTGGTGAACTTTCCTCTTCTTAACTTTCCTCTTATACATCATATTACTCACATTAAATAAGAAAAGCTTGCTCATAAATTAAAACGGTCTGTTTAAGGGAGATTTTTTTGAAATTTAATGAATGATTTAAGTGTCCGTGTCCGCTTATTAGAGTGTCCGGTTAAAAGAATGTGTTTTGTATGAAAAATTTAAAAAAAGAATACGTTTTGAAAAAACTGTCCGTCTTAAAGAGATATCCGTATATAAGAACGTCCGGCTAATAGAACTTTCACTGTAATTGTAAATAATTCTTAATAACCTATATCTAATTACAATTACTCATATGTCATATAAATTTCGAAAGTGATAACTGATAAGTGAAGGCTAACAAAAGTCCAACCAAATTAGTCCAATATTGAATATTAAAGTTTACTTATTATTAATTTTAAGATTAAACTTATTAGGAGGGTTTCTTAGGTAACTTAATTAAGTTTTCCTATACCTTATGAATACACAATTTAAATTATATAATATACATGTATATATATTAATTAAAATATTAGATAACTTTAAATTTTGCGAATACATATTTATAGCAGCATTATGTGCTACTTGAGCTTTAGTAATTAGAATAGCATTTATAACATCTACTTATTAATGCATATATAACAGAACATATGCTTATTAATTTTATATCTAATACATTAAATTGTTAATTTTAAATATTTTTTAATTTAAAAAACAGTTTCCTTTTTTTTTTTTATTTTTAATTCATTTATAAATTATAATATGCATACAATTTTACTTTGCTATATGTTCTAAACTAGTTACTAATCTAAATACAATATACTTAAAGTGCATGCATACTTTACAGTCTACAGATACTTTTAACAGTACAGAGTAGAATATGTTCATGTAAACAAGAACTTTTTCAAATAAAGTTGGGAAAAAAAAATCGAAATTAATAAAATAAAAATAAAAAAAACAAAACAAAAAAAATAATAATACAAACAAATTTTGTGCTTAAATTGCATTTTCAAAAAAAAAAAACAAAACAAACAAAAAACACAAACATAAATAAGTAGAAGCATAAAAATCAAATTCACTGTATAAAAAGTGAAATTGTTTTGTTTTTTTCGTATTCTGTTATTTTTTTTTTTTTTAGTATCATTTTACATTTTTTCTCTCTAGAGCCACATTTTTGCTAGAGAGTCAGAGGGCGAAATGTGAATTGAACTTTTAGAGTATAGAGAAAAAAATTTTTATTCTCTTATTTTTGATAGCAGCATTTTTTTTCATTAAAAAAAAAAATTAAACATAAAATTTTACATGAAAACACCTTTTTTTTATTTCGAATATCAAATAAAATATAATTTTATTAAAATTTTAAAAAATAAGTAAAATCAATTAATTTAAAATGAATTTATAACAGTAAATAAATATTTATATTATATATTAATTATATATATGTACATATAAATTGTCAAAAGATAGGAACAAAAAAGCAACATAGAAAATTCTTATTTAAAAATTTCTTAATTAAAAAAAAATAATAATTAGCAAAGGAGAAAGAATACTTCAGAGAATGTTTTTATTAAATATTATGTATTTGATGCAAATGTTATGTGTAGTGTAGTTGTAGTCAGTACTTACTTAGTATCCATCCGCTCCACTATCTACACTACATTCTATTCTAGTATCAATTATCATTCAAAGAAATACAAATTACAAAATGAATACATACACATTTAACACAAATTCTCAACAACTAACAGATAACAGATTACAGAGAATGTAAAAGAGTTAATTTTATACAATACTATACTCCATCAACATTTTGACAAATCAATTTTAAAATTCCAATTTAATTTTTAAAATTTTTACTCAAACATTTGTATTAAGAGATAAGAGATTAAAAAATAAAATTTAGCTTACCTACTCTTTTAATTGAGATTTGTAATGAGTGAGAATTGAGAAACCTTTTAAATTCAACTGAACTGAACAGAATACAGATAACAGGAATTTTTTTTTCTCAAATCTCCTTTTTTACGAAACTTTGTGGCTCTGTTAAAAAAAAGAGAAGAGAATTATTATTAGTAGTACTACATAAAATAATATAGAAGAAGAGAGAATCTCATAAAATGTTGAATAAATAAAATAAATATGTATATACATAATTCCTATTCTAGATTTCCATGCAAAAGTTAAATATTATATATATTTATATATGAATATATGAAATATATATTTATATTTTTATATATAAATTTTTTATGCTATAAAAATTATTATGATTATGTTATATACATATCCATATATATATATATATTACATAAATTTTTTTTACGGTTTTTTTTCAACATACTTTAAGTAAACATATAAGTTTATATCTTATATAAATATGTATGAATGTTCTTATTTACATTATACACTTTGTTAAAAAATTATTAAAATAAAAAAAAGAGAGACAAAAATGGAAAAAAAAACGTGTTGATGCCGCCATATACACATACATATAACATAAAATAATAATATGAATTTTTTTATTTAGTAGGCATTTATATATATATATATATACATATACAAAGCTATATATAAATATATGTAGCTACAAGTAAGTGAAATGTGAATGGCATTATATATGCATATATACATATATGTATGTATATAATTATATACTATAGATACTATAGAATTTTTAATACCTATCTTTTTTTTTAAATCTATATATATAAATCTATATATATATATATATATATACGTATAGGGACTTTTATTAATATAAATATTGATATTGATGATGATGATAATAAATTTTGTTTTTAATTTTTTTTTCTCTATATATATAGTGGTATATACGTATATATATATATATATAATAAATAGTTTGTTTAGAAAAATTTTCAGTTTTTATATTGTATTTTTATTATTAGTTTGTTTCGTATTTTTGTTTTTTTTTTTTTTTTAAAGTATATGTCATAATTTTCCGAGTAGGAAATTGTAATCATATGTTTTTTTTTGTTTTTGTTTTATTTTTTTTTAATTTCTATATACAAACATACATATTACAAATTTAAATACATCTCTATACACACGTTTTATTTTTAAATATAAATATATTATATAGAAGTGTATGTATGTATGGATGAATCTATTTATAAATTAAGTGCATGAATACTTTTTTTTTTTAATTTTATTTTTTTTTTGTTTTTTTTTTTTTTTTTAATTTTATTGAAATATGCATGAGATGAAGATTTTGGAAAGAAGTTAATTACAGATGATGGTATTTATAAATAGGGCCACAAAGAGGGAAACTTTTTTATTTTTTTATTTTAGCTTTTGTTTAAAAAAAAATGTATGTAGGTATATACATATATAATATAAATGTACAAATATAATGTAGAATTGTAACCTACCTAATATTATATTCTTGATGTTTAATATTATTTTTTTAACAACAAGTATACATATATACATTTAAATGTACTATATATTTATAAAATATTTATTTTTAGATATATTATGTGTATGTGTGTGTGTAATGTTTGATAAAATATACTACTAATAATAAGAAAATTATGTATAAAAACGCCGTCGGTAACAAATTTAAACTTTTATTTTTTTGCATTTAGTAAATAAAAAAAAATTGTAACTATTGAGAAATTTACAAATCTCTCTACATATAATATACAATTTATATTAAATGCATGCATGGTTTAATTAATTAAATTCATTAATTTTAATTACATTGTTTTATTAGTCGGTGATTAAAATATTAAATAAAAATCGCTGTTATTAGTGAGTATCTATAATAAATACTAGGATAGATACTAACATTTTAATTTAAATTCAAAAAAAAAAAAATCTGACAAATTTTATGATTAAAATTTAATTTATTTAATATTAAAAAATAATACCTACCTACCTATACAATTTGTAATATTAACCTAATATTACTTATAAGATTTTTAAAAAATTAATTTTGAAAATAAAGCTGTTAATATTTAACAGGATAATTACAGGCCAAGAATAAATAGTTAATAGTTTTAGGATATAGATTTTATCTGGTTTATTGAACTTTTTTCCATTTTAAAGAATAAGTGAAAAGTACCTTTTGCTAGGAATTAAGTAGGTAGGTACTACCTAAATAAATTTAAAAAATTAAAGCTCTTAATCAAGCTAACCAATTCAAACAATAAGTATAAAGTAGGTATTTGGGTTAATAACAATTCAGATATAGGTATTAGGTTTCCCACCTTAATAACATGTGATAAATTTCAGGATTTTTTTTTTTAAATTGAAAGGAAAGGGATTCAAAAGGGACTTCTTTTAATTGTTTATAAATTTAAAACTCCCTCTTTACGCGAAAATTCAAATATGTCTAGGTTCATTTTTTTAAATTATAAATTTAGTTGTGAAACAATTTTCTTATGTAAAAATAAAAGTGTGAAAAACTTGTAGTTTTTGTACAATTTTAAATTTAATGGTGTTTTCAATAGTACCTATATAATTAAAGTTAATTATATAAAAAAAAAATGTAATATGTATTAATAAAAATAAGTACAATCGGAATTAAACTCTTAATATCTAAGTACCTACTTATTATTGGTTTGCAATTAACTAAAAACTCATATATAGAACTTTTTAAAAACAAAGACCTTAAAAAAAAAAATAGAATTAGAATTAAATACTATATTAACAATTGTATTATAAATTGAAGAAAACTAATATTTAGTGCATACACTTATAATCTGTAATAATATTCAAAAATGTACATAAAATATTCGATTTTTTTCTATTTAAAAATATGATAAATAATATTTACATCTGTGAATAAGTAAAGTTGTAAAAAGAAAAAGTTTTTGTTATGTTATGACTTATGGGCAGTTATTTTACGAAAAAACGAAACCACACTTAAAACATACAAAAAAAAACTTTTCATAATTACTTACTTACTTGCATTACAAAATTAATTAATTATTTTTAGTGAATACGAAAAAACTTCAGTGATTTACAAAACAAATTTAATATTTGTTTTATTGTATATTTATTAAATACAGCTATACACTTATACAAAATAGTTATGAGAAATATAATTGGTTAATACTTTTGAAAAATACCATATTTCATTATCATAACTTATAAAATTAACAACAATATACAAAATTAATTCAAAAATTTCAATAAAAAAACAAACAAAATTATAATTTAGAATTATGTATATGTAATTAAAATATATTCTAAATAATATACCTACTTAGTGCTTATTAAAATACAAACTATACATTTAATTAACATAATTAAAAAAAAAAATGTTACAATTTAAAATAAATTCTCAAAAAGAATAAAAACTTTCAAAAAAAAAAAAATGGAATTATTTTATTATAATCAAATAATATCAAAATGGCAGATGATCATTTATTATTAAAAAAAAATAATAATAAATCTGCCATTATAAATAAATCAAAATTATTAAATAATACAAATAATGAAAATAATATAAAAAATAATAAAAAATCATCATCATTATTAAAAAATTCAATTCAAAATTTAATAATAAATACAAAATTTTCAACTAAATTAAATAATCAAAATATTAAAAAAGAATTATTATCAAATAATAATAATAATAATAAGATTATTAATAAATCTATAACATTAAATAAAAAAAATTCTAATAGATCATCTATTAGTAATTCTATTGATAATCTAAATAATATAAAATATCAAAATATAATGACGAAAAATGTATGTTCTCAAAATAGTAGCAAAAAATTAAATCATAATCGGCGAAAATCTTATGATAATACAAATAATAATAATGATAATAATAATAAGCAATTAATAAAATTTAATAATCAAAGTAAAGATATTAATAAAAAAAACTGTAAAAAATCAAATTTGATTAATAATAATAATAAAAATTTTATTACAACAAATGTATGTAATAAAATAATACAAAAAAATAAAAATGATGATAAGAAGAAAAATGATGAATTAAATTTAAATAATAATTGTAATATAAGTAGAAATAATAACAATAGTAATAGTAATAATAAAGAATTATTTAATAATAATAACAATAATATTAAAAATAATAATAATGAATTAATTATTAATAATATTTGTACCGTTATGTTAAAAAATATTTATAATCAAAAAATGATTGGTCAAAATAACGGTAATACTACAAATAATAATATTAGTAAATTATTACCAATATCATCATCAACAGCAGCAGCAACAACAACACCAACGACAACAACAATGTTACAATCAACTCAATCATTATTAAAAAAACCATTTCCAATAACATCATCTATGTCACAGGAATTTTTAACATCAAAATCATTATCGTCATCATCATCGTCAGGAATAATTGTTACTGCATCAATGACAACAGCAACAACAATTGTACCAACATTAACAACAACAGCAATATCATCTATTTCAGTAGATAATACTACAACAACAACAACACCACAAACTAAATCAATAAAAAATTCAATTGGAAAATTAACACCAAAAGATTTACTTGTTGTTTCAACAAAAAAATTAATGGATAATCAACAACAACAACAACAACAGCAACAACAACAATTAAATCAACAAAATATAAAAAATAATAATAATATAAAGTTAAATTCAGTATTGGATAATAATATTATTAAAAAACCACAAACAAAACAGGATAAAATGGAACAACAAAAACTTCATCAACAGCAGCAACAACAGCAACAACAAAAACAACAACAGTCACAAAATCAGGATACTGAGGATAGTAGGAGCAAAAAGAAAAGATGTGCGGATCGATATGATTCTTCTGAATCTTCTGACAGGTATGTATCTTTATTTTATATACATATATGTATATAATATATACATATTTAATATATAACAAAATATATATATATTTATTTTTAAATTCACGTAAAATATATAAGGCTGAAAGTGGATGCATAAATGTTTGTATTTCGTGATAAAAATATTTTTGAACTCTTATATATATATAACTATCCGTGTATTATATATTTGTTATGAATATATAAATATATATATACATATATATAAAAGATAAAAACAGGCTGATTTTTTTTACATAATCTCACAAAAAAATAAAAATTTGTACGATATATATATAATATTATGTATCTATACTTTATTATATAAATGAGGACGCAAAGATTCAAAAACGGGTTTTTTTTTTTTTTTTTTTTAATTTCATTTTTATTTTGGTGATTGTGTAGGTTCTATATTCTATATATATATACAGTTTTATGAGTTGCCGTTTTTGTTGGATTTTTGTATTCTATAATGAAAATGAAAAAGACTACCTATGTATATAGTGAAAATATTTAGTAGATAGATTAAAAAAAGCCAAATATACTTGAATATATATAAATACATAATATAAATATACAAACATTATATATATATATATGTTTTATATATAAGTTTGTATGGATATATAAAAAATTTGAATTCCGCTGTGTTTAAATTTTTTTTTTTTATTTTTAAGTTTAAGGATTTTTTTTCCCTTATATACCCATATTATATACTTATTTTTATAGAAGTATATATAAGTATCTAACTATAGTTATATTTTGGTATGTATATTATAATACCCAAATAAAAAGGCAAAAAAATATATAATATAATAGGTATATCTGTAGGTATGTTTTTTTGTAGGGAATAAAATGTGAAAGGATTTAACTTTTAAGTTTCTTTTTGTTAAAAGTATTTTTAAATACAAAATAATTTTTAAAAGGTTGTTGCGCTCCCGATTAGAGTTTTTTTTAGTTTGTTTTTTTTTGCGAACCTTTTTAATATAGAACGAATTTACAAAAAACAAAAATAAACAATAAAATTTGAATAAATAATATACAGACAAAAAATTAATTAAAAATATATTTAATAATGAAATGAAGTAGTTAATATAACAATTTTAATTTAAACCTGTGGTGTAAAATAAATTTGATAAAAAAAAGACGATTGGGTTGGGTTTTTTAACGTTCTAAGGTACATTTGTTGTTATTTTTTATATGGGAAATATGGCATATCCCTTTTTAAAACCTAGGCCTTGCGACCTGATGTTATTTCCTTTCCATATTTTATATTAATATATAACGACTGTGAGGCTGTATTAAAAGGCTTATTAAGACGTGTTTCTTCATCTTTACACTGAAGAATTCATCGTTCCACTGAAATCAATCTCTCTCTATGTCTTTTTATAATCAGGATAATAGGATTAACTTCCGATCTGACTGAGCAGTATAATGCGATCTATTATCGAATATATTTTACCATAATGAGGTGTGCATAAAAAACAATTACAATTGATTCAATAGCATCAGAGTACTTCATATAAAATTTTGATTTGGCTATACTTAGTGATTCTTTCAATATAAACGAACCAAAGGTCTAAAAGGGAAATTAATAAATATTTTATTTTAATAAAGATTTAAAGGAATGGAGAGTTTATAAGGTCCCTCTTAAATTTAGTAGAAATCATAAAAAAAAATTGGTTCTACTTATGAAAGAATTTTACAGTCAAGTCCAATGTTTAGAATTAATTTTTTTCTATAAATTTAAAAATTTCTATTTAGTTTGTTTCTTTTAAACTTTTTAATATTATTTTAAAACATTTTATTTTTTAATTTTATTACATAAGAGTTCATTTGTTAAATATCTGTTTGATTATAATCAATTTTAATCGGTTTAATTTAAACCTTATTTCTCATTTTAAATGAATTAAAAAAAAAATGTTAGAGTATAGAGTATATATACCTATTACAAAATAGTCATGGCTATTTACGTACATAGATTTCAAAATAATTAGTCACTGTAATTATAATTAATATTTGTATTAACCTTTTTAATTAATTAAGTATATTTTTAGATCTTAAGATCATTTAATATCTGACTTAAGTTTTTAGTAATGCAATCATACTTTAATATATAAATCTGTATGAATAAGTAGTTTTGTATGTGCAAATTAATACGTACATTAGTACATATACCAAAATATGAATCTATTTTAATAGGTGTTTTAAATAAATACTTTTTGTATATTTTTTATTTTTAATACAATTTAATTTTAAAGTCAGTGGAAATTAATTAAATAATTGATACAAGTAGTAGCGTTGCATTATTGAACCCTTTGGATGTGAATATGAACAGAGTTATGACTATACATTTAATAATTAGAAATACTTAACTAACTATAATTTTAATTTAAACTTATTTTAAATTTTAGTTTCTTAGTTAAACAATTTTAAAATAAAAGTTGGTTTTATTATATATAGGTACATATATTTTTTATTTTATTAGTAAATATTTGATAATTCATGTTTGTTTGGTTTTTATTGAATTTTTAATACTAATATTTATACAATAAAAACTTATCATTAAATATTGTCACAATTGGTTTTCAGTAATTTTAAAAATTTACTTACAGTTATATTTTTTTTTTTATTTTAATTACTTATTATAATTGACACTTATATTACATCATTCGATTAATTTAGTTATATTAGTGTCAAAAGGTTTTTTTTTATTGGATTCTACTCAAAAATTAATTCATTTTTTAAAATTTATGAAATTATTTACGTTAAGTATAAGTAGAACTGGATAAGGCTTATAGCCTATCTACGTTTCGCTCTCTACACGTAACTGTCTGTCAAAATAAGTTAAATGTATTGAATTATATGAAAGTATCTACAATAGACGCCAGTCATTACGCTGTCATTAAAAACGTTTTTTAACTTTAAACGCTTTCTCTACGTCAAATAATTGAACTTTGAAAAATATTTTTTATTGTAAAATAAAATAATATATTGTCAGAATAAAAAATCAGTAAAATTATTAATTATAATTCTATCTAGGGTTAAATAATATCAAACCATTATTTAAAAAATAGCTATATAATAAACTTTAAAATATTGAATATTTTTTAATTCATGAAATTTGTAAAAAAAACAACAAATGTCAAAAAACGCTGTCATGTACATTTCATTGTAGACGTTCCTTTGTTGACTATGTAATGAGAACGAAACAACTTCGAAGCGAGAGCGTCATTGTAGATAGGCTATTATTCTTATTCTTCATACTTTATCTCTAATAAATAACTAATTATATGCTATAATAGTTAATTATTAAGATTAATAAATAAAATAAGGCGGTTGATTAATTTATCATTTATTTATTTATTTATTTTTTTATTGATAAGTAAAGTTTTATTATTTACTAATCATTGAAAAGTAAATATGCTTTTTTATATGTAAAATACATGTATATATATATATTATTATTACGGACTGACTATTTAATTTTAACAGAAATTGAATAATTCAGAAGAAATTCGTTATAAGTATCTAGTTAAGAATTAAATTATATGTAGTTATACCAAGTTATGTATACTTAGTTAATAAATTCAATTATATAATAAATTATTATTATTAATTATAAATATAAAGTAAATCTTAAATGATTATTAGATAATATCTATGTCTTCTTATACATTATCCTACATCTTATACAAATTTTCTTAATTACATCACAATTCTGATTTAATTATTTATTAATATAAAGTACTTACTGATTAGTTTTGTAATTCTATTGAATTCTGATTATATTTTCTAACCGCTATATAACTTTTAAAAGTTTAATTTTAAATTACTTATATAGTTATGTATTAATTTTTGATTACTTATATATATACTTATTTGTAACTTTTATATATATACATAATTGATTGTACATATAATAATTTGATTTTCTTTTAAAAAAAAATATACTTATCAAAGAGAAATACTTAATACTTAAATAAAAAAAAACTTTAAAAAAAAACTTACGAAACGAATGTACTTAATCAGTTTATAAACAATTACAATGTGTAGAAAACTATTAAAAAATAAAAAATAAAAATTTTTTTTTTTTTAAAATAAGTATTTCTTATCAATATTCCCACACCCATATCTGTATTTAAATAAAAAAAAGAATTTATTAAGAACTTTATAAATTTATACGAGTACTTATTACAAAATTATAAGTAAGTTTATGATAAGCTAAAAATATATATATTTTTTTTTTTAAATATAAATATGAATTACTATTTTGTATTTAATTCACTTGACCTTTAAATACTTAAAAAAAAAAATAATATTTTTAATTTGTTCAAAATCGCGATTCTAGTGAAATGATAACACTTTGTTATGCGATGATATATATATACACTTCAAAAGGTGTAATCAGCTTAGAAATCGAATCAGGTGAATTTCGAAAGGTGAAATATAGATGTATTTGGTCGTGAAAAGTTTTCAGAAACTCTTCCTTTAAATTAAATAAACCTATATTATGTATTTAATAGGATATCGATTATTAATTTGATTTGTTTCGCGTTTTCAGGGATGGAGCTCTTCGACTCATTCAGATTTGGTTTTTTTTTCAAAGATTCTCCGAAAACCTTAAATTCGGCTTTATTTTCAATAAGTTTTCAAATTTTTCATTGAATAAATGTATTTAAATAAGTATTTATATTTTTTTTATATATTATACTAACATTATTATTTTATTTAATGAGTACTTACTGATGATAGTTATTTTTCATTTATTGAGTACTTATACTCTAACTCAGATTGATTTTAAATATATATATTTAATTGAATGGGCCCCTAGAATTTGAAGGAATGGTTTAAGTATCTCATATAAATTTCATAATAAAAAAACAAATCAGATAAGCTTTAATAATTAGATAATATTTCTTCATCTTTCTTAGTGATATTCAAATGTTTTTTGACATTTAAATGAAGTACTTAGCATATTTAATTACTTTTGCATTTTTGTATCATTGACGTTAAAAATTTGGTTGGATATTTAACTTGATAGCTAATTAATGAATATGTTACCTTATTTTGTAATTTAATAAATTATTATATTGAAGTATAATAACAATGATTACTTTAACTTTACTAATATTTATTAGAAAAAAATAAAGTTAAGTACATTTAAGTACATATTAAGTATTTTTAAATTTTATATTTTATTGTAATTTGTTAATAATAAGTACTTACTCTTAGTTTTTTATTGTGCAATTTTGCCGACGGTGTTTAAAAACATAAATCTAATATATAATTCTGTTCTAGTGATGATAAATCTTTTATTTTATTTCAAAAGGGTGTAATAAGGGTGCAAATATTGCAATTACTTATTTGTATATGTATATATATGGGTGTATAGAATTTTTTTAATACCTACTTACTACACAGAAATATATTATATAAAAATAAAGTTAATAAATAGGGAAAATATTATTTATTATATTAAAAGATTTTTATGGCATAAAAATATTTGAAATATGCGTATTAGGGTATTATTGAGTACTGACTATAGTGCATGTACTATATACAAAGTATTGAGTACTACTAAATAAAATTTTTTATATTTATAGTACTTAATTTTGTGTTAAACAATAAAGAACTAATTATAAATGGCATTCAGAATTGATGATAACACTTTAAAAGGAATTTTAGATGAAAGTTCTATTGAATACACTTAAAAGGTATACAAATCAATTATTTTATAAATAAATATATATATATACTTACAAAAGAATTACAAGTACTTGTATTATGTAAATTAATAATAAAAAAAAAAATGATGACAGATGTTTAACATTTTTATGTTAAATAAGTTAAGTGCATAATAATAATTTTATTGATTTATTTTCTATACGTTTGTGATTATATTCTATGTTATATTTTATTTTTAATGCATACTTATATAATATTTAGTTATGTATTTGTTTTAAAGTATATAATTACTTTAGAAAAATTTCAATGAGACTAAAGATTTCTTTCAAATTAAAGAAAATTCCAATCACAGAGTATTCCATTTATAGAAGTTGAGATGTAATTCTAAATTTTATCTATTATAAGATTGCTATCTTTTTTAAAATTAAATATATATATATATACTTAGATTAACTTATAGTTACAATTATATATGTATCTATATTTGTTTCTACATAAAACATATACTAGTTAATTAAAACTTTAATTACTTATTTATTATATTAGTTATGTATTTTCAATTGAAAAATTTAATTAAAAACTTTGAATAAGAATTAAGATATTAATTTATAAAATAAAAATCTTAAGATACAATTATAAATACAGTAAATAACTACTAAACCGTATTTATAATATTAATGTGCCATAAGTTTATCAAATTGTTGATATTTAAAAACTTTAATAATTTAATTAAACATTAAAAGAAAAGTTGCAAAAAGAAAAATCTGATTTTTCATTTAAATCACTTTGAAACTATTCAAAAGTAGTTTAAAAAAGATATTAAAAATAAATAGAAAAGTTATAAATTAAAGTTTATAAAAAATAAAAAAAAAAAAAAACATTTTTTGTATCTTTGTATCTTGATTTTTTTTAAGATACATATATATATATACATATATTATACATATTAAGTATGTATATTAATTTGAATTAGAGAGAAAATATAAAAAAAGGGTTTTATTTTAGCATTTAATTTATGTCCTATGTATACCTAAATTAACTTAAAAATCCTTATATATATATATATATATAAATATAAAGTTTGTAATACTTATACATAATTATCGTCCTTATTTTAAATAAGTACTAAATTTTTCAAAATGTTCATTTCAATTTGAATTCAACTAATTTATAAAAACTTAAGTTAATATCTATGTTAAATATGGGTCTATAAATTTTTATTATTTAAAATAAATTGTTATTACAGAGTGTTACAAAAATATTAGAATGTTTTTTTTGAATCAAATTTATTTAGTTGTAGTGATTAATTAATTAATAAAAATTTATAATTACCTATATTAAAGTTTTAAAAGGTCTTTTTTAGAATTATTTTTAAAATTTGTCTATTATTAAGGTGTTCATTCTGAGATTAAGTGAATTATAGGAGGTTACAAATATAGCATTTAGAATTAAGTATTTTGCTTAGACAACTTAGAGTAGTTGGAATATACTTGATACGACATTTTTTGCATTGAGTAATTAGATATATAATACATACACCCCTAGTCTAAATTCCCTCATAGACTTTCTACGAAAAATTGGCTACGCTACAAACAAAAAACTTGTAGTGATTCTAAATTCCCTCGTAGAAAATTAAATTTGCAACCTTGACTTTTGAATTCAGTTTTTTAAGTAAAACTTATGATTATTGTTTTCAATTTTGTAGTAATAATTTTTGAAAAATATTTTGAAAAAGTTAAATTTAAATATTTTTATAAAACAAAATTAACTAAATAATTAAATAAAAATGTAAATTCATTTAAAACTTTTTATAAGTACAGAAGTTAACTGATCACGAAATAATATGAAGTACGAATATGGTACGAATGAATATTTCTTTCGTAGACTTTTGCAATTTTCGTAACGTTAAGTCGGAATTTCGAATCATTTTTTCGTAGATTATGTCCGACTTAGCCGTACGAGGGAATTTAGAATAGAGTTGATTAGTTATAAAAGATAAATTAAATCATTGGTCAGTAAGATCTGAAGCTCTTAGAAAATTTTACGAAGCAGTTCGTTCAGTTTGGTAAATTGTTAAATATTAGTACTTTTAAGACGGTAGAATGTAGGAAGTACTTAATATATAAGCATTATTATGAAAATTGAAACAGTATAATATTTTTTTTAATAAGGAGAAATGAATGGCAATGGCTCAGTCTATAACGATTCCTATAACCATAGTTTTTCGAAAGAACATAACTAGTGGTCATTATAAGTACAAAAAAATAAAAAATAATTTGTTAAAGTGTAAAGGTGGTGTTTCAATTTTCTATCGTACTACATAAGTATGCATATATTTATAAGTAGATATAAGTAGTTAAATATCTTTTTTTATAGTATACAAAATACATACTAATATTTTATAAAATGTTACCCTTGAATTTCTTTTAATTTTTCCTATTTTCCATTTCCATTGCAAAAAAAAAAAAGAAAATTTATATTTATGTGCTATTTTCTTTTTTTTTTTTTTTTTTGTATTCCTTCCTGACAAATAATCACCCGAACTTGACAGTATAATTTGTTTAACTTTACCAATTCAGTTTTTTTATTTTTTTTGTGTTTTAAAATGAATTTTTTTTTTTTTTTTAAATAGAGTAAATACTCATAGACCGTAGTATCAAGTGTGTTATATAGTATATTAATATGTAAATATTTAAATATATAATACTTGATGTATCGAAATTAAATATACACATAGAGAATTCGTGAATGAGTTTGATTAGATAAAAAAAAAAAAAAAAAAACTGCAAATAAAGTGAAAAAAATTCAAAAAAGATACTCTCTGACATTCTGTATTGAATAATTGGAGTTTATTTAAAATTTTGTAGATTTTAAATTATATGAAATATTGTATATTTCCCATGAGAACATTTTTTTTTTATTTAATATTAGTTTTATATTTAAATTTAAAAGATTTTAATTATATAATATGATAAAGTTGTAAAAATTATACTATAGGTATAGAATGATTTAATAATTCCTAATAAAATGATAATAAAATGATTTAATGTAATTTTAATTGAATTGTTATTGCCATTACTTTTGTGAAGCTTGAACTTCTTTTTTTATACCCGTGCATACATATATGACATCGGATATATTAAAATTGCTCCTCCGTTTGTAACGCATCGATCTAGACGAGCTAGATATAGTGTCAAGGGTACGTATCGGCTCAGAATCGAAAAATTAGTCGATCTAACTATGTGTGTCTGTCCGTCCGTTCGTCCGTCCGTGTGTTAGCACAATAACTCAAAAACTAAAAGGGCTAGAACCTTGAAATTCACACAAATCATTTTTAGACAATTTCTAGGTTCCCTATTGTTTTTGGTTAAAATCGAACCAAGACTTCGGGGAGCTGCCATACAACTTTTTTGCACCAGTATGAATTTCTTCAAAACTAATTATACTACGCGGATGAAAGAAGTCTAGTTTAATGAAAACATCTTATAATATAATTTTGTTTAACATTTAAACTAATTATATAATTTTTATGTTAATATTAATATTTAATCATTATTTTAATGGTTCAATTTTACATTATTATTAATATTATAGTACTAGTGAAAATTTAGGGTACGGGAAGCTTGAACCCGTCCAGACATTTGCAAAATTCTGAAATTTTCAAAAAATTCATTACCAAAAGGCCATCTTTACTATACAAAATGTACAACTTTTCTCAGCAGGTTCAATTACTTAAATGCCATGCAACTGTATTTAATATACAAAATGTAACTTATTGTACAAGTATTAGTTAGTATATTTTGTTCGGAAATCGGAAAGTATCCCAGAATTGACATAGTATACTCTACTCTTTTTCTTATTTTACTTTAAATAAAATCCTGCTAAATTAAACCGACTTTGATGATAATTTAGTTAATTATTAATTAGAAAGTTAAATATAGTTAATAAAAAGAATAATCTAAGTAAATAGAATGTATAGGATCATAATTTTAAATTTTTTTTAATTAAGTACCTGCCATAATAAAGCCTTGCCTATTTAAGAATTAATTATTTTACTACTGAGTATATTTTTATAAATAAATTTATACTTAAGTAATTAGATATATATATATATATATATATTAAATATCTATAAGTAGATCAAATATTTATAAAAATATATATTAATTATATAATATATTAAAGGTATTTTATCAAAATACTTGGAATCATTTATAAAGTAGAAATTTGTATTTTTACTATAAGTATTAAGTACTTATCATTGAATTTCAATATTGAAAAAACTATTTCATAGATAAAAATTGTATTACATAAAAAAGTTAACCAAAGTAGGTACACATACCCTAAAGTATAAATAAATATAAATGTAACTCTAAAGTCTAAATATAAAATAAATTACCTGATTTATAAGGGTGCCAATAATGATTGATTAAAGTTACATTTAATTTATATTTATCAATATATATACTTATATATATATTTATTAATTTGATTTTATGATTCTTATCAAATTATTAAACAATTCAGTAAGTGTGTATCATATAATTATACAATTTTTTTTTATAACTATTACTCACTAGTCGTCAAACTATTGATAAAAAAAAATGGAATTTGATAAAAATATAAAAAAAATCTATAGTATAAATGTTTAGAAATTGTTAAAATTTAAAGATTTTAGTGGTTGTGGCGCCGGTCTCTCATGCCCAGCTTTTATTTCTTGCTGGTTAAACTCAATAAATAGAATATAAAAAAATTATATAGAAATAACTTATTATTAAATATCTATCAGCTGGCCCACATGTCTATTTGGCAAAGCGTCCCAAAATTGAGCGCAAATATTTATAATTTTACGTAATTAATAAATAAAATAAACATTTCAATTATAAATTGAGGTTTGTCATACTAAACCATATTTTAAAATTAAAAAGTTATTAATTAAAATTTTCCAAATATATTTCATTCTGAATTGAATTCAAAATTCAATAACTGTCAAATACTCAGTTGACAGTTGGTATGTTCATACCGTAAAAAAAGAAAATAGGTATGACAGATCTGACGTTTGTAGCTTTACTGTATAAACGTATACAATTAATATTCAACTAAAGCCATCTAACTAATAATTAATTGTCACTTGTTGAATTAACCTTGAGGTAAATGTCATAAGTAATTGTCACCGTTTGTTAATTGTGTTCTTATATCAGAAAAGTTCATAAGTCGACTCATGATTTGAGTTCAATTAAATTCCAATCTTGATATAACTGTATACTTTGCAGTACCGGATACTTTATTTTATTTTTAAGTCATGGCTATTTTTAATATTGGAAAATTATCTGATAGATTCAGATCAATTCGTTGCATTAATCAGGGAAGGAAAAGATTTAAATTATTCTAAACAAATAATTGAGCCGCGGCCGGCAATTTTGTGACCGAATAAGTCGATTAATATGATCATGATGATTTCAATTTAGTTTTACTTTAGTTTTAATTTGTTTTTAAAATAATATCAAGTATTTGTAACCACTTTGAACTTATTTCCGAGTAAAAATTCTTTTAATAAAAGTGTTTACTTTTCTTTTTATTAATTTTATCAAGTCTTGATAAAAGACTGACTTTGATGTCAAGTGTTAATACTAACCTTAAATTAAACAAAACACAAAAAAAAAATTGTAAAATTAGAAAATTTTAAAGATAGAGTAAAATGATATAGAATAAACTTAACTTTGTAATCTAAACTATTTACGTATAGATATGTATATATATATAAATATATATAGATAGATATGAAATAAAAAAAATAATAAAATAAAAATAAACATTAATAATAATATGAGAATCAATTTATTTTATGCCATGGGTAGCATATTTTATAATATATATTATTATATACTTATCTTATGTAGTTATTATACATATTTTAAAATTCATACATACATATACATATATATATATTAGCAGGAAAATTTTTATATTTGTATTACAGTATATTTTTTTGTATTTATTTTTGAAAGCTTTCACAGGTGAGTTACGATAATACTGTTATTACAGTCTATCTAATAAATATTTCATGCGTTTGTTATTATTACATACATATATAATACATAAAGTATGTATATAGGAAAAAAATGTATATATACAGAAAAAAACGAAAGAAAAATAATACAAAAAAAAAAAAAAATGAATAATTGCAAAACAAATTTCAATTTTTATGCGCTTAAAGCATTTATTTTTTTTTTTGGATCGTTGCTATTGCAATTATGGTAAATAAAAAATACTATATGTATATATATATAAATATATGTATAAATATATATACGTACTTATGTATCTTAAGGGAAAAGAATGTTTTTAATTTTAATAAATTAATTTTTTTAATTAAAATTAACTAATATTAAAGTTTTAAATATAAAAATTTTAAATTATTGAGAAAATTCTTTGTTAAAAAATCTGACCTCTACTATGGTAGTTCTAATAGGTTTTAATGTCAGAATACCTCAAAGTATTTTGTTATCAGGTTTTTCACCATGGTCCTATTGATAATTATCACAATTCAAACAATTGTTTAAACAACAATCCAATACTTGAGATTAATTAGTAAAAAAACACTTAAGTGCTTATCTTAAATGATTAATCTTTGATTAGTAAAGTCTAATGAGGCCCTGAATTCGTTGCGATTAGTTATTGGATTTTAATTAATTTAAATTAATCAAAACATCACGATTGAGTGGCAAAGTGATTAGAGTGCCCACCTTTCATACGAAAGATCTGGGTTCGAATCTCAATGAAAGTGACAAAACTTCTTTGGTTTTCGACTCTAGTCAGCTACCATTCGCTATTGGGTTCAAATTAATGGCTTACTCAATAATTAATAATTATATATATTTAATAAAAAATACAATAATATAACAATATAAACAAATGCAAAATATGAACAAATAATTTGATTGAATAATATACCTCACAGATATAAAATACCATATAAGTCAAATACACAATATTACAAATATAAACAAAATCTAGATGTGTATCTATTGAAAATCTAAGACGTTCCTACATTTTCAATATGTATGTGTATAATAAATTCCCTTATTATCCTTATAGTACACTAAAATTATCCTTGCGGGTCCCAACATGTCCTTTACGTATTAAGTGCCAATTCGAATGTGGAATCGAAGAATCAGTATAAATATTTTATTCAGAAACTTTTCTTAAAATGTACATTCATATATTTTTAATATACTACGATATTCTTTGCTCACAACCCTATTGCATATTTTATTATCTGCTTACACGTGCATATTTCCAAAAGTTTGTTTTTACAAAATTTTGACATTTCGTTTGATTTTCTTTTCAACATTTTTGGGAAATTCGACAGGTACTTATACCAATAAACATTTTTGAAACTAAACTAAAACTTTAATCAAAACTTCTGTCATCTGTTGTACATTCTTTTCTTTGATATTTTATATTTTGGATTGCATTGGATGGTTCACATAATTCTACTTAGTAAATATTTTTTGATTTTTCTATTTTCCTTCGATTTATTTTTACATGAAGACCCTCCCTTTATGTTTGATTGAAAATAAAAACTCGTTTATGACTTAATATTTGTAAAATTGTTTTATTGAAATTTTTATTTAAATTACGAATATACTTCATAATTTTAGTTTTTATTGTATGTAAATTGTTTTTCTGTCCAAATACAATTCATAAACGCATATTTATATTGTTCTGAGTATCAAAATGTCATTTTCTTGAATAATCAAAAACAAACTGACAAATTTGAATAGTTTGATTTTTGACAAGTCAAATTTTTGACAGTTTTTTTTTTGTATTCTTTGGATTTTGTTTTTAGAATGACTTTTAAAAATATTGAATTGTTCGATTAGAGGATGACTCCAACATATTTTTGTATATTGAACTTTAATTTTTTTTTTAACAGGAGTGTATTGCACATGTATATATATATATAGATGTGTATAAACAAAAAGAGATTTTCCTGTCAAAAAAAATATTTTTCCAAAATAGAATTTTTGAAGTATTTATAAGTTCAAAATAAAAAAAAATGTGAAGAACAGTATACAGGGTACCCTATTATGTTTTTGTCTAAATTAAAGTGATTTTTTTATTGTTTAAGTAATAAAAATAAAAATTATTTATATATGTATATATAAGTTTTTTCTATATTTGAAATAGTGAGTACTATTAGACGCCTAATTAAAATTCAACATTAAAAAAAAAATAGAAGAAAAAAAAATCATAAAATTGCAATAAAGATTTTTCTATTTTTTTTTTCATTTTATTGTTTCATTTTTAATTTAAAAACATTTTTTAGTTTCCTGTTTTTTTTTTTTTTCATTTAGTCAGATACATAATTTGTATATATATATATTTATATACATAATAAAACTACATAAAATATTTCTATATTACATATATATATATATATACCTGCATGTTATATAGTAATATATATATACAATCTATTGTGTGTATATTTATTTTTAATAATAGTTATTATCATGCAAGTTGGCCTTTATATTTAACTTTAATGCATATATATATGCATTCATTTCGATATATATATATCTAATATATATATGCTGGTTGATAGATTAAGTGAATGCATATTTTATATATATATATTTACTTTAGATACAATAATATGCAATAAATAGTTATACATGAATTAAGAATTTTGTTGTTGTAAATTGTCATACAGATTATTTTTTTAAAACAAATTTTAAATGAAAAGTTTAGTTGCTGCTTCAGTTCTGCAATGACGATGCAGAATATTAAAGTCGTGTCAAAAGCTTTCTTTTGACGCTTAATTATAATGTATGCGTTTGAAAGAAACGTCTTACAATATTTTATTTAAAGCGAATAGCAAATAATCTAAGATGCATGTTGTCTAATGTTTTCTAATTTTGACGTTTTCGACAGAAATAAAAATGTCAAAAAAAAATGTTGTGTCTAATTTGCCTATTTTGACGTATATCTTTAAATAACACAATTCACATAAAGCGAAGCGAAATTTGTAACTACCGCTAAATTTTGTTGACGCGACAATATAACTGTCACATTTTAAAAAATTATATAACTAATTTAAGTTAAAGAACTAAAGCTTTAGTTTTTTAACTATTCAGATATGAATGTAAAATTGTTTATTATGCATACCACTGTATCTTCTATGCTTTTCTGAAAGTATCTAACAAATTAACAAAAAAAAAATAAAAACAAAAAGAAAAAGAAAAAAAAAACAAATAAAAGTTTTTTTTTTTTTTTTTCTATCAATTTTATGTGAGTTGAATTTCAGATATAGTATTTTTTGTGGTTAAAATATGCTAGATATGCAATGTTTTGTTGGTTTCTAGAAATTCATATGAAATATTACTTTAGTTGCATGATATTTATTTTATTTTTTTTATTTTTTAGTCAATTTTCAGTTAGTTGTGGAATACATTTAATTTTTTTTTTTTTTTATCATTTTATAAACAATTTTACAAGAGTTATACATTATGTATAAACAAGTATTTATTTTATATATAGATATTTGTATGTATTTACTTATGTACATATATGTAAATAAGAACAAGCTTGAGAATATTTTTTAAAAAATTCTGTTGGTACTCTAATAATCGTGAGAAGCTTAATGTAATTTTTTATTTTTTAAAACTTAAATTTGGCTTTATGCTTAATGAATTTTTTAAAAAGTGTTCTATATATATAATTTTAGTCTATACAATTTGATTTTAGTATAATACCCTAATATTAATTATTTAAAACTCCTACTAATTTAATTAATTTTTACAAAATAATTGTTTTCTTACAATTATTTCAATTACTATATTAATTAAATATAGAATAAGTTGTTATATACATAAGTATTTGATTTAAATGACTATAAGAAAACTAACTAATTTATTTTTTAGTATTTAAATTTTAACTAATATGTGGTATTATGAGAAAAAAAGTTTAAAAAGATATAAGTATTAACTATAGATACTATAAATTGAACGTGTTCTATTCTAACTTAAAAAAAAAAATGAAATGTTGTTGACGTGTTAATAGTTTTTATATTAAAAAAAAAAAAACTAAATTATTTTCAATTTTCATGGGAAATTTTTTATTCTAATTAAAATTTTTAAGTTATTCAATAACTATATGAAAATGTTAGTAAACAATAATTGATGATTATTATTTTTAATTTCTTAAAATATATTTGTAATTACTTTTAAAATGCTAATTAGATGTTAGACAAAGTAAGGAAACCATTAAAAAATAAGTACGATATTTCTAAGATTTATTAAAATTTTATTAGTGTTATAGATTTTGTATAGGGCTTGACTTATAGTAAGTACTAGGTATTGAAGCATAATGGTATAAAATGAATTTATTCAATTAAGTATTTTGTAAAATGTTTACAGTTAAAGTAAAAACTTTAATTATGTAAATAATTTAGGATTCTAAAATTTAGAATTTTAGAAATTGAATACTACTTAATTGATATGCTACTAACTTATATGATCCCTTTTAAGTATTATCATGATCAATATATAAATTGGCCAACATCATTTTACCGATTCCATTTTTGAGATGATTTTTGTGGTATAGAAAGTAATGATCGAGGAGAGTTGAACGGTTTTTTGAACTTTTTAATTAGGACCATAGTTTAAGAAGTACTCTTGTTATACTTTTTGTACTATAGGAAAAAGCAGTTGCCTGTAAAATGTAATGTTGAAAATTTATGCATAGTTTTTAACAACTTTTTCTATTTTTTGACTTTTTTGTCTCATTTTTGTATTACTTAATATTTATTGGAAATATTTTTTAAATAAAATGTATGTATGTATTAAAAAATATATATATATTAAAAATAAGATTAATTCAAATAACATGAATATAATATGATCCCCTGTTCCAACATGTGCTTATGGTATAGACAGGCTTATTAGCCTGATAGTTGAACAGTTAGCGCTTAAAACAAAAACAAAAACAATATAATAAAATTGTTTAGATTCTTGATATGCCTATAATATAGAATGATTTACTTGTTGAACTTCTGTTGTTTTGAGAAATTTATAAAAGATATTTTGTTTTTTTTTGTAATTATTTATTTTGAATTTCAAAAAGAGCTCTTCAGCTCGTACAAAGTATATATCTATATACGCACGAGCAAAATCTAGTAAATCTAATTAATTTAAAAACCTTCCGATTGAAATTAAACTAAGACTTTGTCATATAAATATAGAATAATATAACTATTGAATAAAGTATAACTATAGTTTGTTAAATTTGACAAACTAACTATTTTGTTTATTTTACTTTTACCTTTTGATAGTTTTAACTTTTGATAAACTTTTTTAAAAAAATTTAAAAAAAAATAAAATAGTAAAAAAATTCATAGAAAATAAATCATCGTTTCAATATACTTAAAAATTTATGAAAATAAATTATGTATTAATCATTTTCAAATTTTCAAAAGAGTTTTTATTTATAAACATTTTTTGTATGTATTTACAAAATTTAAACAATTTTTTTTTTAGAAATAAACACCAACTACTAGTTAATAATTTAAATAATGTACGAAAGTCTACGAAAAATATTTCCTGTCTAGACTTTTTTAACATACAAAACATTTTCATATAATACAATAACTAACTACAATTTTTTTTATAGACAAGTATGTAAATATTGTAAATATATTCATTTTTTTTCAGAATTTAAAAAATAATTAAAAATTCTTAAAATTCATAAATATTTTATTTAAAAAAAAATTACAATTTTTTTTCTTTGTAAAATATTATAATAAAATAAGTAACAATTTTATTTTAAAATATAAACTTTGACTTTATTTGTATATATACATATGCACATTTTAGTAATTCAATAGCCACAAGTACTTATTACTGACTATATACTGAAAAACTAAATAGAAAAACTTATCAAAAGGACGATGAAAATATGAATTTAAAAATTTTACTAGTTTAATGGAATGAATGAAATTTTTTAAATGTAATAAAAAAACAATAACATAATTTTAATAATAATAAGTATATAAATAATAACAATGTAATAATATTAATAAATAGTTTTAGTGTATTGTTCTATCCGGTGAATTTTCCGGTTCTACCACTTGTTAATTTTTTCATTATTTAACTGGGAAAAAAAAAATTATTAATTATAATAATTTTGTGTATGGTAGCATTATAAATATCCTGAAATTTTTAACCCTTTTTTTTTTACGTAACCCTAACCCATTTTGGTATTGTGGTGTAAATTACTTATACAATAAAATTTTTCTTTGTATTATAATTATTTAATAGTAGAAAAATCTTTAAGTTTTATTTATGGAAATTGGTCAAAATTTTTCCACTATAAGTTATGTTAAACATTATTCCACAAGTCCTATTTGGTTTTCCCTAAGTAGCTTTCCTTTGAAATATTAGTTTATAATGAAATCTCCCGGAGAATTTGTGATAAATGATAATTAAATTAAGTACTTAAGATATATTTATTTAATTATTTAAATATATATATATATAAACGGAGGCCAATTAACATTTCTTTTAAAATTTAGAGAAATTGATTAAAAGGGCCAAGTTTTGTAACCAATTAACAAGTGTTGTAAAAAATCTAATATTTTTAAGTTTACTACTTATTTTGATGTAGTTTAAACAGAGCAGTTATTAGGATTGATAAGTTCGAATTTGGAATATAGAGACCATTCTCTGGAAAATTCCATAATAATTTTGAAAATCAATTTAGAACTTTTTAAGTAATATAACTGTATTTAATAAGGCATCGAAAGGCATCTTTAAAGTGTAATTCAACTTATATACTTAACATTTCCAATGAAAATCTAAAGAATTCCAATCCAATCCAATAAAAGACTAAGTAAAAACTTCTATTTAAAAAATTAAGAATAAGAAAAACTAAATTTGAAATTCCTTCACATACTTATAGGCTTTAAATTATTTTTATCTAAAGTGAAGTGGACTACTCAAAATTTTAAAATACACTTAAGTTTATGAAAGTGTTGACTAGAGACCACACTTGTTTTGTTTTGTTTTTTAATTTTTATATCTTCTTTTACAATTTGTGTGGTATTTTTATATTGTTTAATTTTTATGTCCATAAATTAAAACTTAATTTTTTATGTTTTTGTTCAATAATTTTCTTACATGGGTTTATAACATTTTTATTTTAGAAAGAAATGATATCGTCCCATGGGTGAAATTATATTACTTGTTTAGTCAGTAACAATTTTATTTCTATCAAATATTCAGGAGGTCTAAAAAAAATTACAATAAATTTTATAAATTCTTGTGGAAAAAAAACTTTTTTTTTTACAAATATTTTAAATTAAATTTATAATTGGAATTAAATATATAACAAGTAAATTTCATTTCCACTGAGAAATTAAAAAAAAAAAAAACTTCATTTGAAAGTTTCATAATATTAAAACAAAGGTTTCGAATCCCATTTAAATTATTTCCATCAAATTCTGAAAAAAATGTTAGGGGCTGCTGTTAGAATACTGAAAATGAATGTGATAGTTAATTTGTATGTAAATTGCGTTCAGAAACAGTTACCAAAAGTTTATCATGAAATTTAACAATTTTAAATCAAAAAATATAATAATAAATGTAATATCTGAAATAACTACCTTTAGTAACTTTTTACAAAAAATAGTTTATAAAATAGGAAATCAGTTAAATTCTAACATTGTAAAAATTAATCTTAAGTGAAATATGTGTATTTTGTATATTAATTTGAAATTAAAGTGTCTATACATGATATCTAAGTCTAAAGTTGTGCAATTGATTAAATTTTATGTATATATATTTTCATTTTTTATTTTTAAAAATCAGTTATTTTATTTTAATTAACTGCAAAAACTTTAATAAATTTTTTTTCTTTGTTCCAATAGTAAATATAAATATACAATTCTAAATAGTGTTTCATTAACTTAAAAATAACATATTATGTTTAGATCTTAGCCTAAGCCATTCGATCTTATAATTCAAAAGTATGAAATACAAATTTAGTGTATTATATATGTTCATAAATATACATAATATTTCCTTCATTATTTAAATAAAAATGTCAAAAGTTATAATATTGCCAAAATGTCAAATATTAAAATACGGTACTTTAAATAAATGTCAAAGTTTTCTAAAAACTTTTCACTGAGATTTTTCATGTCAATTTTTTTTAACTTAACAATTATACTAGACTTTAAAATTTAAGTTGAATTACAACAAAAGTTCTTAAGACGTATGTATACGTATATATTTTGACAAGTCTGCGATATATTTTAATCAAGAATAATAATAAAGTAACTGTCAAATGATTCAATATGAAAGTTTTACTAATTGTTATGGTATGAAGTTTTAAATAAATTTAATTCCAAATGTTCTTGTTATTGTTGTTTTTTAATATTACTGATATATAACTATATGTTCTATTAGTTATATCTAAATATGTATTTAATATAAGAATTAATTTTAAAGTTAGTCCTATATAAATATATTATATATATATATATATTTAATATAAAATTTAACAAGAAATTCTAATATGGTAGAAAATAAATAAGGATTCATCATCCCTTTAACTAAATTTTTTCTTTTATTCATTACAATTTTAATACATATATATATATATTTGAGTAGATATATAAACTAACTGTATACTTATAAAAGTATATAAATAAAAGTAAATAAATATATAATATTTACATGCACAAATGTATAATAAAGAAAAACATTCATTTTCATATGACTATCAATCCAGATATAAATATAAAAGAAAAACTGGTTTCCCTACACATTTTATATACTTATACTCTTTCTGTCATACCAATTTCTTTGTATTTTTTTTTTTATTTATATTTTTATTTTTATTTTGTAACCATTTTAGTTTTAAGTTTTTGTTTTGTTTAAATTTTATTTAACCAGAAACACAAAACAAAAACATTGATGAAGTGAAGAGTCAAGTTAATACCAAATTCGTTAATAAAGCACAATTCAAACAAAACAGTGAATTTCTAAAAAAAATAAGTGAAATAAACGTAAAATGAAGGATCTAAAAGAAAAAAAAGAATTATATTTTTTCTTAAAACCCTGTCCTCAGAACTTTTAAAAAATAAAATCGAAATACAAACGTAAGTAAAAAAAATAAGAAAAGTTACAAAGAATATGTATGAAGAACAAAATGCCATTGAAGTTGTCTGTCTACCGCGCAGCGCTCTACTAATTCATTCGACTTAGTTATAAAATATTTTTTATTTTTTATACATACAGTTGAAACTCGATTATCCGTGTTGCTCGGGACCGAGCTCGACCCGGATAATCGAAAAACACGGTTGATAGAACTTTTTTTTAAGAGGAATTCTGCTGTCCTTTATATTAATAAAAACACTTACATATACTATCGTCTCAAAAATTGTTTGTGCATAGTACAATTTTTAGGTACTGGCACAATAAAATTGTTGTAATTCAGTTAATAGTCAAACAATTTTAATAAATTTTAAAATTTTATTAAAGTTTAACAGAAAATAAAAAATTTACAAAAAAAAAAAAAACAAACGGTACATTAATTCATAGAAAAAAACAAAAACGAAATCACAAAAATTATTTGTGCTTTCATGTTAGTCCCAAAAATTAGTTGTGCATGTGTCTTTTAATTCATCAGAAATGAACAGTACATTATTTTTTAAACTAATTTTGGATAAAATATATTCGTTTTTTATAAATCAAATTTTAGTTGCTCTAAGTTTTTTTTTACGAGTTGAACAAGGTCTTCTTTAGTATAAAAATTAAAGTAAAATGGTTAAAAAACGTGAACTGTCAATTGAAATCAGAAGTGCAATTGTATCAGAGTTTAATTGCGGAGTTTCTGTGATGGAACTGTCCCGAAAATATAATGTTCATAGAAATACGATTAGATACCAGCTAGAAAAACAAAAATGTAAAGGGTTTCTTCAAAATACGGAAGGAAGAGGAAGAAAACGTAAGACTACAAAAAGAGAAGATTCCCAAATAATAAGAGCTGTCAAAATAAACCCTTCCATAACCGTCAAAGAAATTCTAGAAAACGTTAATAACGCAAGAGTTAATAAAATAGGACCCACAACTGTGTCAAATAGGTTGAAAGAAGCCAACTTTAAAACATAGCCAACTTTAAAACATATTCAACACAATAGAAGCCATATACATATTTCAAAAAAAAATAAGAGCCTAAGATTACATTTTTTTTTTGTGTGCACTTGTCAAAACATTAAAATTACGCCTTTTGTATATAGAAACAGTACAACGACAAAAATTTCATCGTAATTTGAAAAAAAAACCGTAAAAAATGTTCAATAAAAAAAAAACGCACGGATAATCGAGTTCTATACGGTTAAAAGAGAAAAAAAATCTATTTTGAAATTCTCCCGGTTAATAGAATGCCCGGTTAGTCGAAGCACGGATAATCGAGTTTCAACTGTATTTGCATTTATGCTATGAGAAAGTAACGTAAGTTTACGAATACTTAAATATTTTCCTTGTTATATAAATAAATATTAATAAAAATTTGTAAAGAATACAAGGCAGCATCATGTTGTCCTTTAAAGACCTTCATTGGTGAATTTACTTAGTGATCAATATACTACATTGTTAATATTTCTTAATTCTCATTCCATAAGTTTTCTTTTCTAATCCCGATCTGTATATTTCAGGTCAATTTCAAAATTTCTTTTAAAAATTATTATGATTTTAGGTGATTAAAGCTAAGCATTATCAACCAGAGAAACATGTACTGAATAACTTTCTGTCTTTTATGCACCCTTCCAATACGCCGTTTAATTTTCTGAAGCTAGTGACACATTTTCTATCAATTTACATTGTTTTCAATCTAGTAAAAAAAACGTTTTGATTTTTTTTGCTGCAGATTGATGCAATGAAGTGGGAAAATACTAAGAGAGCTGTAAGATCGAAGTTTATTAAGCTACAGAACTTTTCAACAGAAGTGTTGTCCTTTGAAACACTGTTCTTGGACGGCAGAATTCGCACCAATAACTTTGTTTTACCTACTACAAAATATTCATTGTTACGTAGACGCATGCAGTTATGCAGTTTTATACATAACTGCATGCGTATAAATTATATTTAAATAGTGAGGTATTAAACAAAGATCTTTCCTATCTACAATGAACGCTCTAGTTTCGCTCTCTACATTTAACTATCTGTCAAACTAAGTTAAATGTATTGAATTATATAAAAGTGTATACGCAGCAGCCTTGACGCAGCCATTACACAGCCATTAAAAAAGTTGTTTAACTTTTAAATTTTTCGCTTTCTCTACGTATTCAATTGTCAAATAATTGAACTTTGAAAAATATTTTTTATTGAAAAATAAAAAATTGTATTGTCAGAATAAAAAATTAGTTAAATTATGAATTTTTTTTGTAATTAGGGTTAAATAATACAAATTCTTATTCAAAAGAGCTATACAATAAACTTTAAACTATTGAATATTTTTTAATTCATGAAATTTGTAAACAAAATAATGTCAAAAAAACGCTTTCATGTACATTTCATTGTAGACACTCCTTTGTTGACTACGTTATGAGAGCGAAACGAGAGTGAAACGAAAGCGTCATTGTATATAGGCTATTACGAATATTGGTTATAGAATTAAATCAGCTGAGTTGAATTAATTAAGAGGCAATCTCAGGCTTTCCGTTAATACATTTATTTACCGTTGGAGTTACTGTTATTTTTACCGAAAAGGCTTTTCTAGAATTAATTCGATCCTAATATTAAATATTCATCAAATTCATATCAAAATCTAAATATTAAAAATTAAAAAACGAGAATTTTGATCTTTTAAATTATATTTGATTTTCAATTGGGATTAAAAATTTCAAATGTTATTTTTGTCGTTATTTTTCACCAAAAATACATAAAAAAAAAACCAAAACCTAAATGAAAATAATTTATGTATTGTGGAAAATTTTTGTAAAGTAAAGCTACATCAAATAAAAGCTGTATATATATATATATATAATGCAACACTAAGTTTGAAATTATTTATAACTATCGTATGGTTTTATATTGTATATAAAATTTTTTAAAGATATAAATTATCCAAAACTATACTTATATAGTATATAACATAATAAATAAAATGTTACTTAAATATTTTATAGGTATATATATATATATATATATATGCAACGCCTATGTATATTTATTTATAATGTTTATACATAGTTTATTACATGTATAGTCTTTTGAATCTGAAGTCTGTAAAAAAAAAAACTTTCTTAAAAAAAATTTGTTAAACTTTAAAGATTTATTTAATTTTTGGTTTTGGTTTTATTTTATTTTTTTTTGTAAATGAATTTTAAGCTGAATGTGATGTATTTTTCATAAAATTTTATGTAGACAGAAAAGAAGTTTATGTGTACATAAATATGTATACTTACGTATATTTATAATAAGATACAGTCAGAAACAGAAATGTTCTAACAGATACCAAAATTTTAAAATTGAACTAATCTGATATTCGGAATATATACCCAAAAATGCTTATGGCATAAGCAAAGAGATTAAGTTCTTTGTAGTTCTTTATAAAAACTTTTGAAACATACCTAGGTTAAAATCTCCCATTGAAGGGATCGTTTTAAGTGCCTGGAGGTTTATTATTTCCCATAGAACTGCAATAATATTTAGAATTTTTTCAATATAATTTACCAGAATGTAGAGACGAACTCATTTCTTTAGTTAATTGAAAATTGGGGATTAAATAAATATATCAGATAGTTTTCTAACAAATGTCTAAAGAAATTTCTCGAACTTAATTTTGTTTGTAATAACTGTTAAATTTTTTTTTTCAAAAAAGTGCTAAAAATTTAACAAAAGATGTAAAAGATGTTGCAAGAATCGTGATAAGCGACGTGTTTCTAACATTCGTGGGGGATCGTTACTCCTAACCTGAAAAACATCAAACCATATGGGTTCATGACTTGATTCGTAAACTATCACGTTATTATAAAATTACAACCTAGACTTACAACGTAGCAGTCAGTAATTTTCTCTGTATTTATTATCTAGCTCTAATTTTTTCTTTTTAATATATTTTTTCCACATTAGCTTGACATCTAGTGTCATTCCTAGGTATTTAACTTAGGATACGATCGGTACGTCTACATTTTTTAAATTGATTTTTGGTCACTTAAATTTTTTTTCTTTATTAGTGAAGTTTACTTTGGCGGACTTAGTTCCATTTTTTTTGATTTTCCACTTCTTAGTCCATTCAATAGTTTTTTCACATGCACTTAGTAACTTTCTTTTAGACTTGCCGATATTTGATCTAATAATTATAAATGATAAATGATAGTTATTTTAATACGATTTAATTCAAAAGCTTAATGCACTTGACTTATTTCAATCATATTGATAAGAATACACTCTTAATGATTTTTTATAAAATTCTCATCTAAATAACTACATACCTAAGTTTAATAAATTTGTTTGTTTTTTGAATAACCTTGTAGCTTTGTAGCTCTTAATTTAAAAAGAAACAACTTTCTAAGTAATTCAAAATCACCTATTGTTAAAATACAACAACAACAACAACAACAACAACAAAAAATAAATAAAACAGTTACTTAGATTTTTAATATTATTTTTCTAACTTCTTTAATCACATTTTGCCACTCACCGTATGTTCATATGCAAGTATAATAAATTTATTTTTATAAGTACCTATATAAAATCATATACATTTATTTTTATATATGTATATATATATATATATATATATATATATATATATATATTTATATTCAAAGGAATTTCATATTAAAAAATTCCGGTTTTCAAAGTTAAAAATCGACCTGCTGTTGTTCCTGTTAAAAAAAAAAAAACACAAAAAAAAGTGTATAAAAAAAAAATGAGAGAAAATAAAAAAAAATATATAAGAGCTCACATCACACACATTCTATTTAGCTTATTATTGTTGTTGATGTTGATGTTATTACTGTTTTTGATGCACAAATAAAAGAAAAAGCACAAAAGTATTAAAAAAAAAATAAATAAAACTTTTTTTTTATTGAAGGGCTACAGTAAAAGACAAAAAAATTATAACATAAAGATTTATTAAAGTAAGATGGTAAATATGCATTAACATGAAAGATTTTGTCTTTTATTAAAATGTATGTCAATATTAACTATTGCATTATTGCATGCGTTTCTTTTAGCAAACAAAGTAGATGAAGAGTAGATTGAAGTTCTTTGTAATTGGAATGCATTTCAAGAGTGGATAATTGTCAGATTAATTGGCATACATATATTTGACATTATAAAACTATATGACATTTGAAAGTTGATTAGTTTTAAATGTTAAGATTTTGAAGTTAAAAATTTTTTTTTAAATTTTTATATTGCATATTTTTAGGCGTCGTTTTTTGTAATTTTAATAGTTCAAGCAGAAAACACAGGTCCTTTCTCAAAAAAAAATTTTAATTTAGAAGAGCTTGAAGTTAATATTGTTATGTCTGATTAAGTATGTTGTAATGTTATCCCAGAATCCCGTTATAAGTTTAAAGTATTTCATTAAATCTAAGTCTTGATAGGTCTCAAGATAGGTATCAATCATTTTAATTTGAATACAAAGGGCAAATACAGGATATTGTGTTAACATTTTATTACAATATGAAGTTCTAAAGGTTTAATTTCGGAATTTTTTATAAATGTAAGTCCTAAGTCACAAACTTCATTGGATTAAAATCTAACAGTATTTTACCTTTCAAAAATGGAATTTTACAATTTCATTTTACTTTTATACTTTGTAAAATGGAGTTACAAAGGTAAAAATTTACATTAAGTCAATTTAAATATTTAGTTAGTATATTATTTGGATCAAAGAACACTTTGTATGGGTTTTGTTATGGAACTCAAAACTTTTTTTTGGGTTTGCAGTAACTCAATTTCAGTTTTTATGACTTTTTTTTCTTCTCCTTTAAAGTCTATAATTCTAAGATATTATGTTTTAAAAAAGAGATGTTTTTCTTAATGTAGTTTATTTTTTTATAACTACCCATATAAAATATATATACATACATATATTATAAAAAAAAATAAACAGACATTTTAAAATTTATGTTATTGTGTGTTCGTTAAAGTTTTTTTTGAACATTTTAATTTTTTTTTTTTATATTTTTGCCCCGGAATTATGTTGAAAAGTTTCTAATATTTTTTATATATATATATTTTACATACTTATACTTAAATATTGTTTTATTTTTTTTTTTATTTTGTAATAAAACAAGCAAACAACTTACAAACAAACAAATAAAAAAAAATCCCTAAGACAAGATTTTTAATAAGTTTTTGTATTTTTTGGGTTTTTTTGGAGAAATTCATCATCAAACCACCATTAAAATTAACCAACCATATTATTACTATATGATGTTCCATTTTTCCAAATCATTCCAAAAAATCTGGATTTTTTCTTTTTTAAAATTGATTTTTTTGATTTTTTTTTTTTTTTACTTAAATTCTTCCTTCTGGATTTTTTATTTTATAAGTTTTTGTAAGTATGTAAGTATTTAGTAAAAGTGTTTATACAATTTTGTAAGAATTTAAAAAAAAAAAAAAAACAATTTTAAGCTTTAATATTAAAGTTAATGTTTTTTAAAAATTAAAAAAAAAGGCAAAGTAAAGCTAGAGGTAAGATGAAAATTTGTATTTTGAGAGATAGAAGATGATGATACAAAAAAAAATGCAAAAAAAAAACAAGGAAAAGATGGAGGTTTCATACCAGCTGAATTTATACGACCACGTTTTATAATATGTTCATAAATGATAAGAAAAGCGAATATTGAGCATAGTTATACGAGCAGACATAAAATAAAAATTAAATTCCAAAAGTTTTTTAATTTTTTTTTTTTAAGAAATACCCAACTGTAAAATATCCTGTAAATAGAATTATTTTTTTTTTTTTTTACATATACACATGTTTATATTGGGTTTATATAAGTATTGGTAGATATAATGATGGGGCGTTCATATGTTGAAGAAAGTATTTGAATTTCCTCTTTATTATATTACTTTAAAATTTTTTTTTAGGTATCTTATCTTGTAAATTGTTAGTTTCAAAGTAAAAGCAATTTTTTAAAAAGTTTTCATTTTAATTTAAATTAAATTTAAGTTTTAAATTAAATTTTGAATATCCTGAAATTTTTAATACGTATTAATTAAACTGCTTATTCGGATTAGTTTTTGTCGACCGAATTTTTGAGTTAGAATTTATAAAAATATGTTTGTATTCAAAATCTTCTTCTTTTTGTATAGCGCTACAGTCCGTTTTCGAACATTGGCCTCCTTAGTCAATCTCTTCCAGTTCACTCGATCAGTTCAGTTATTCAATTTTGCTCTTGAGTCATTGATACAATCCATGGATTTCTCGACTCGACTAAAAGAAGAGTACTTTTTAATTTCGTATTAAAACTCTCATTTAATTTGTCATATTATTTTGGAAATTGTGACTGATAAATACCAACCACTTATCACAAATACAATAATTAAATAATCATATTTTTTCATAAATTTTTACTGCATCAAAAGTATATTTGATTACAATTTTGATTAGAGAAAAATATGAACTTATCATAAAATTGATTAGTTGATTAGTTATAGTGTTTGGTGCAGTGAGCGGATGTTTACATTATAATTATACAAAACAACAAAAATAACTTATTTGATTAAATTATAATTGATAAATAGTTGATGCAATAGGGCCCTAGGTGGTTGTATTCAATCAAATGAGTTTACGTTCCTTTTAAAACAAACGATAAACCAGGACTCCATTGTTCTAACCACTTATCACTAATCAAATTATCAGTTTTTTTAATAAGTTTTTCTTTTATCAAAATCACGTTTCTTAGTAGTTCAATAAAATTTTGATTAGTAGGATCATTCATATATCCAAAAAGTATTATATGAAATTTTGATTAGTAAAAACATTTGCACTTTTCAAAAAAAATTATTATTAGATTTTTTGACTATTGATAAGTAGGTGGTGTAATTGGACTTTATTCAGAATTCTAATTCCAATCCAACCATTTACCATTAACTTAAATAATTAAATAATTATTTTTCAGATAACTGAATGTTTTCTAAGTACTAATTTAAAAAAATATCATAGATATATCATCAAATATCGTGTTGGTGCAAAAAAAAAAACAATTCTAAAAAATTATGATTTTAATATTTAATAAGTGTAGGAATAAGAATATACTTAGATCGTTTTAATTTGTAAAAATAGTGGACACACGACAGGTTGTTTCAAGAGAATAAGGATCATGCAAATGATTTTCTTCTAACTAAAGGTACCTTTTTATTTTTCAATTTTGACATGTGGTGCAATTTTTCGTAAGAATGACCTTTATTTTCTTTAAATTGTATATTTAATTAGTCTGAGAATCAAAACTTCTATTCTATTTAGTCTAAAATCAAAACTTCTCTAGAATCAAAGTATTTATTTTAAAAATTATTTATTAAAAATCAAATCAAAAAATGCATAAGTTTTGCAAAATATTCAAAAATTATTTCCAAGTAAATATAAAAATTGAAAAATTTATATTTCCATACTTAGTGTTGAATAAAATTTATTAAATCGAATCGACACTATCATCTATAATCGAATACAAATAAAAAATATAAAAAATCGATCGATTTACATTCGAATGAGTAATTTCGTAAACATGAATTGGGATTTCAGGAATAAAATTTCCAGTTTTTTAACAAGGATAAAAATACGAATACGTAAAAATACACAAAAAAAAAGGATGAGCAAAAAAGGATATCTTCTTTAAAAAAAACCTTTATTTTTTTCATTCTTTAACTTTTATTTCGGTGCAGGGTCAGAACTCCCAGGGTCATAAGTCCGTTATACATTAGTAATATTAAAATATTACTTTTAATTTAATAATATCAGTGATGGATACACATTTTGGGGTTGGATTCGAAACAATTATTTTACATTTAAACTTAATTTTGAAAGGCTATTTTGAAAACAAGTCAATCCTTTCCTTCTGTAACTAAAGTCTCGCATACATGAATTCATAAATACTCTGGATTCTAGAAAAAGAGTCAACTTTGATTTTTTAACCAAATATTCTTCCTAATATAGTATCTCGCATAGATAAATATGAAAATAAATATTTTTGTACATCTAGTATTATACTTAAATATATAATTTTATATTATCAAACTTTAAATTATAAAGATCAGAAAAGACTTTCAGAAATTATTTCAAAATTTTGACTTTAATATATAACGCTCAATCACACAATTTAAGTTATATGATTTTATAACTCAAAATTTAATAGAGGGAGTTTTAACTCACTTAATGGGTCATAACTCCCTAAAGCAACTAATAATTTAATAAAGGGAATTATAACTCACTTAATGTGTCATAACTCCCTAAAGCAACCAATAGTTTAATAAAGGGAGTTATAACTCACTTAATGTGTCATAACTCCCTAAAGCAACTAGTAATTTAATAAAGGGAGTTATAACTCACTTAATGGGTGATAACTCCTTAAAGGGTCTTATGACCCATTTGTACAGGGACTTATGTCTTACGTAAATATTTTAAAGTGGATCATAAGTTCCTTTGTTACGTAAATATTTTAAAGTGGATCATAAGTTCCTTAGGGACTTATGACCCTGGGAGTTCTGACCCTGCACCGTTTTTTTTTTTATATTCATGATGTATTTTGCCAGTAATGATAATACTTATCCATTCGATTGGCTCGTAGATAGCAAAATATATTTCCAATAAATATAATATTTAATTTTAAGGATATATACATACTATGTTGATAAAATAATAATAATCGAATCCTTACGAGTCTGTATATTTATATATATATGTATATATTTGTATATATTTTTAAAAATTTAATTTTGTTTTGGTTACAGAAATCTCTCAGGTATTAAATGCCAATTTATTTAATGTTATTTTGTATTTTTTTACTTCAAAATTTATATAAAATTTAAAAATAAATTTTGTCTGTAAAGTTATTACTTATTTGTAAAGTTTTTTTTTTTTTTTTTTTTGTTATTTTGCTTTATTTGTTGATATTTGAGGTGAAAAGTTTTGTAAGATTACATTTTGTTTGGGAAATCTTATAAAAATATCATTAATATATAAATAGAATAGAACCTTTTTATTTTTAAAGAAATTCTATTTATAAAAAATATTAGTAGTCAAAATATGACTGAGTAGTTTTTTAAAAAAAATTGTTATTTTATTTTTAAAAGTTTTGAATTTAAATTTCTTCAGTAATTTCTCTTGGACGGAGTACTACCCTTTATTCTAAAAAAAAATTCTAAAAAAGTAATTTAGTAATTAGTACGGGAGCATGTCATATGATGTCTGTTCAGTTATAACGTTTTATTATGTTTATTATCTTTCAATTGACTGTAGTTTCCATGGGGCACTCCAATATTAATTAGGAGGCTTTGAAAATTATAGATATCTACGCATGTTTTTTTATAAACGTAAACAAAAAGCAACATCAGCTGTGTACTACATGTAAACAAATTTTGATTTTAAAAAATATTAATGTCAAAATTTAATGTCAAAAGCGTAAAAAGCAAGCGAGTAATTGAAAATTATTTAATTCAAAATTTTGTATACATTATTCGCTTTGCTCGCTTTGTTATAGGAAATAATATATTTTATTGCAGACGTCAAAGCGTAAAAAGCAAGCAAAGCATGCTGCAAAGCGTTAATTGGATTTTCACCTTAAATATGCATTTTATTTATATATACTATTTTAGTTATGGATCTTTACTCTATGTAAATTTTTATTAAAATAATATTATTATTAAACTTGTCAAAATCCAAAATTTTGTAGAGTTGTAAATTAGTGAATTCAAATGTGAAACTCAACTCATCTTCAACTTCAAACCTAAAATTTTCAGTCAGTTATCATTATGAGTGAAACAATGCGATCACCAAGGTGAGCGAACTCAAACTTTATCTCATAGGTTGAGCAGACTCAAAATTTCGAGATAGCATGAGTTGAGTTGAAATATGATACTAAACTTATTCTGTGCAATAAAATAGGATTATCTCTTAGTGATACGACTTACATTATAACTGTAATTCAATATGCATTCACATAATTTATTCATTGTGTGTAAATACTGATCTTTCAAATAAGTATCGTAAGTTTAAATTAATCCATTCGTCATAAGTTTTGATTTTTCATAGAATTACAACGAACGGACGTCTGTCAGCAAACGTTAAAGAACTACAAAATCATTAATAAGTTATTTTCTATAAAAAAAAAAAAAAAAAAAAAAAAACATTATTTTGAAATGCAAATATCACGAAACAATAGATTTTTTGATGTTGATTTAAGAATCCAACTATAAGTAGTTAGTAATAGTCAAAATGACTATCTACTAGTTGGTATAAATTATTATTATGCAATGTACGAAGAAACGCATTCGAAATATATTTAAATACAATAAAACAAGAAGCGTTTAATAAAAACGCAATATAAATAAAAAAAAAAAAAAAAAATAAATATTTTTTTAATGCAAAAAAAATGTGTTTTTTTTTTTTTTTAAATTCAATGCAGCAGGTCATGCAATTTTTTGTATCTATAAGTATTTACATTTTTATACCCGTATGATTATATAGGCAAAGGGTATAATAAATTTGCCATTACGTTTGTGACGCAGAGAAGGAGGGGAAGTAGATATAGACTCAAGTGTATGGATCGGATCAGAATCGAAAAAAAAATCGATTTAGCTATGTATGTCCGTCCGTCTGTCCGTCCGTCCGTCCGCACGATAACTCAAAAACTAAAGGAGCTAGAATCTTGAAATTTATGCAAATTCGTTTTTTTGCAATAGCCGTCATCGCTATTTAAATCCAGCCATTTTGGTCCATGGGTTCGGGTGGCTGCCATACAACTTCTTTTTTTATATGAGTATTTCTCTGTACTTATTACAGTTACGTGTCTGAAATTTTGCCAAAAATAGTTTAGTGTAATGGCCAAAGTTACTGCAAAATTTGGTTGGTCTACTGCAGAGGGTTCGAGTAGCTGCCATACAACTCCTTCTTTTATATGAGCATTACACTACACCTTATAAAGCTGGTATGTTTGAAATTTTGCCAAAAGTAATTAATGTTTATAAATGATATAATGTTTATAAAACGGTCATACGGGTATCCCAGAGTTGACACAGTCTACTCTACCACACTCTTCCTCGTTTTTTTTTTATTTATATATTTGCACTTTAATGCATTTCAAATATTCAAATGTATCGTTCTAATCATATGTATTTTACTTTAATGTTGTTTATAAATATGTTTATATATATATATATACAATTTAAAGTTTTATAGTCAGGTGTGTTGCGGAAATGTTGCATAGAATTTCAAGTAGGTGCCTAAGTAAATAGTATAAGTATCTAATAAATATATTTTTTAATATTTGCTTGTTGATTTGTTTGAATATTTGTATATAGTTATACTATATATATATATATATATATATATAAAATTAAAATTAAAATACCGTTAACATGCACACTGCAATATTATAGGACTTGAATAATAGATTTGTATATTTTATAATACTTATAATGAATTTAACATTTTTATTATATTGCGTAGATATTAAAAAAAAAATTTTCGAATAAATTTTAATGCAATTAAATATTAAAAATAAAAAAAATTAATTAATTTTTAAAGATCGTGTGAATTTTTTTAAAAAGACTTTTATGTTTATTTTGTTTGGAATTTTTTTTTTTAATTATTTAATTTAAATACAATATTTTTTTTTTTTAAATAATTTTTTTTTAAGAATTTTAACTATTTAAAACATATTTTAATCAATAATATCGATCAATTTTATGAGTTTTTTTTTAGTTTTTTTAAAAAAATTATTTTGAATTATTTGATATTTATGTAAATTTATTAGATTTAAAAAAAAAGACTATATGTATTGGAAAATAAAATATAAAATTTTGATTTATTATTGATGATTTTGGAATAAAGCCAATAAAAAAATTTTGTAATACTTATGGTATGGTAGAGTCGAAGTTTTTTTTTATTTTTTAAATAATTGATTTGTTACAAAATAAATAATAAAAATGTTACAGATATTATAATATTTATGGAACTTATGTGTATATATAATATATTTAATTTAAAATTTATTTAAAAAAATTTCCCATTCTTCAAAATTTTTTTATATTTAAATTATTAAATTTAATATTTCAGTATTTTATAGTGTAATTCAGATGAGTTTACATAAGTAATCACATGAGTTTACATAAGTAATTAAAATTTAGTATAGTTTAAAAGGAATTAATATTAATACAGTTTGTGTCTGGGCGGTCAAACTGAACGAAAGTTTGTGTATAGAATGAATGAAAATTTATTTTTGACAATTGGATCCCTTCTTTTATTATTTTATTTATTTAACTACTATTTATTTTAGCTACTATATTAATATGCAACTAAGTAATTTTATAAAATTTGAAATAAATAAGAATTTAAATTCTTAATAACCTCTAATATAACTTTTCAATGAAAGGTAGTTGCTAAAAAAGAGGCTCTTTTATTTTCAAAACAGAAAGGGAAATATACTGCTTCTTCCGGAAGACTTTCTTTTTCGTTTAAAATCTTAAATGTTTAAGATTGAAAATTGTAAAAAATATTATTTAAATACATTATAAATTAGTAAATTTATATAAATACTAATTATTTATTGTTAAGTATTTCTTAAGTATACTTAACAACTAATATATTATTAGTTGTTAAGTATTTCCAAGTGCTTACAATGCATTTGCAAATTGACGGATCTTTTTCCTCTTGGATGTATTTTATAAGTAATATTATTTATTTCGTTTGTATTATACATTTTGTATTTTACTATATATATTTGGTCACCATGGGGATTTGCAAAAAAAATTATTTTTCAATAATTTTGATTTTAATTAAATATTGTATGACCTGAACTTGACAGGGAATCGAACCC
>OY720445.1:18996518-19207619 GCA_963082915.1 Dolichopus griseipennis | reverse complement strand
TTTGTTAATGAAACGCGTTTCAGGAGTAGATATTTGTCAGATTAATTGGCATACATATATTTGACATTATAAAATTATATGACATTTGAAAGTTGATTAGTTTATATGTTTTTAAATATTGAAATTAAAGTGAAAAAAATGAAGTTTGTGGCTGAAATAATATAAATATGTCCTATTTTTTTAAAATTTAACAAGTATGTAAGTGCTTCTTGGTTATCTAATAAACGATATGATTTAACATAATCTATTCAAATCAAAATTCATGTATTATGAAAAATTTAGATAAAAGCCACTATTTTAATTATCTACTCCTGTCATCTACGTTTTTATAAGAGCTGGTGTAGCTAGAAGTAGTTGAGAGTAGAAAAAAGCAGCTTACTCCTCATAAAAGAACGCAAGCATTGAGTTAGTTACCATTAGACTAATACTAAGTGAAGTATTATTATAATGTGATTGCATATTTTTAGGCGCCCGTTTTTATAATTTCAATATTTTAAGCAGAATACTTAGGTCCTTTCTGAAAAAAAAAATTTAATTTGGAAGAGCTTGAAGTTAATATTAGGTGTCTGATTAAGTATGCTGAAATGTTATCCCAGAGTCCTGTTATATAAGTTTAAAATATTTCAATTAATTATTTTAAGTCTTATTCTTAATCAATCATTTTAATTGCAATACAAAGGGCATGTGTCTTAAAAATAATTTCAGGATATTGTGTTAATATTTTAATACAATATAAAGTTTTAAAGGTTTAATTTCAGAATGTGTTTGTAAATGAAAGTACAAAGTCACAAATTCGGTTCGATTAAAATCTAACAGTATTCCACCTTTTGAAAATGTAATTTTACAATTTCATTTTATTTTTATACTTTGTAAAATGGAGTTACAAAGGTAAAAATCTACATTAAGTCAATTTAAATATTTAGTCAGTATATTATTTGGATCAAAGAACACTTTGTATGGGTTTTGTTATGGAACTCAAAACTTTTTTTGGGTTTGCAGTAACTCAATTTCAGTTTTTATGACTTTTTTTCTTTCTCCTTTAAAGTCTATAATTCTAAGACATTATGTTTTAAAAAAGAGATGTTTTTCTTAATGTAGTTTATTTTTTTATAACTACCCATATAAAATATATATATATATATATATATATACATATATTATAAAAAAAAATAAACAGACATTTTAAAATTTATGTTATTGTGTGTTCGTTAAAGTTTTTTTTGAACATTTTAATTTTTTTTTTTATATTTTTGCCCCGGAATTATGTTGAAAAGTTTCTAATATTTTTTATATATATATATACTTTACATACTTATACTTAAATATTGTTTTTATTTTTTTTTTATTTTTTTTTTATTTTGTAATAAAACAAGCAAACAACAAACAAACAAACAAATAAAAAAAAATCCCTAAGACAAGATTTTTAATAAGTTTTTGTATTTTTTGGGTTTTTTTGGAGAAATTCATCATCAAACCACCATTAAAATTAACCAACCATATTATTACTATATGATGTTCCATTTTTCCAAATCATTCCAACAACCAAAAATCTGGATTTTTTCTTTTTTAAAATTGATTTTTTTGATGTTTTTTTTTTTTACTTAAATTCTTCCTTCTGGATTTTTTTATTTTATAAGTTTTTGTAAGTATGTAAGTATTTAGTAAAAGTGTTTATACAATTTTGTAAGAATTTAAAAAAAAAAAAAAACAATTTTAAGCTTTAATATTAAAGTTAATGTTTTTTAAAAATTAAAAAAAAAGGCAAAGTAAAGCTAGAGGGAAGATGAAAATTTGTATCTTGAGAGATAGAAGATGATGATATAAAAAAAGACAAAAAAAAAAACAAGGAAAAGCTGGAGGTTTCATACCAGCTATAAATTCAGCGACCACGTTTTATAATATGTTTATAAATGATAAGAAAAGCGAATATTGAGCATAGTTATACGAGCAGACATAAAATAAAAATTAAATTCCAAAAGTTTTTTAATTTTTTTTTGAAGAAATACCCAACTGTAAAATATCCTTTAAATAGAATTTTTTTTTTTTACATATACACATGTTTATATTGGGTTTATGTAAGTAGTGGTAGATATAATGATGGGGCGTTCATATGTTGAAGAAAGTATTTGAATTTCCTCTTTATTATATTACTTTAAAAAAATTTTTAGTTATCTTATCTTCTTATAGTTTCAAAGGAAAAGTAAATTTTTAAAAAAGTTTTTATTTTAATTTAAATTAAATTTTTAAATTTAATTTTGAATGCCCTGAAATTTTTGATATGTATTAATTAAACTCATTATCCGGATTAGTTTTTGTCGACCGAATTTTTGAGTTAGTATTTATAAAAATAAGATGATTGTATTCAAAATCTTCTTCTTTTTGTATAGCGCTACAGTCCGTTTTCGAACATAGGCCTTCTTAATCATTCTCTTCCAGTTCACTCGATCAGTTCGGTTATTCAATTTTGCTCTTGAGTCATTAATCCATCGATTTCTCGACTCAACTAAAAGAAGAGTACTTTTTAATTTTGTATTAAAACTCTCATTTAATTTGTCATATTATTTTGGAAATTGTGACTGATAAATACCAACCACTTATCAGTAATGCATAATCAAATAATCATATTTTTCAATAATTTTTACTCCATCAAAAGTATATTTGACACAAAATTTTGATTAAAGAAAAATATTTACTTATCATAAAATTGATTATTTGATTAGAGATAAGTGTTTGTGTGCAGTGAGCGGATGTTTACATTGTAATTATATAAAACAACAAAAATAACTTATTTGATTAAAGTATAATTGATAAGCAATAAGTAGTTGCTGCAATAGGGCCATGGTGGTTGTATTCAGTCAAATGAGTAGACGTTACTTTTAAAACATAAGATAAGTAGAAACCAGGACTCTATTGTTCTAACAACTTATCAGTTTTTTTAATAAGTTTTTCTTTTACCAAAATCACGTTTCTTAGTAGTTCAATAAAATTTTGATTAGTAGGATCATTCATATATCCAAAAAGTATGATATGACGTTTTGATTAGTAAAAACATTTGCACTTTTCAAAAAAATTATTATTAGATTTTTTGACTATTGATAAGTAAGTAGGTGGTGTAATTGGACTTTATTCAGAATTCTAATTCCAATCCAACCATTTACCATTAACTCAAATAATTAAATAATTATTTTTTAGATAACTGAATGTTTTCTAAGTACTAATTTAAAAAAAAATCATAGATATATCATCAAATATCGTGTTGGTGTAAAAAAAAAATCAATTCTAAAAAAATATGATTTTAATATTTAATAAGTGTAGGAATAAAAATATACTTATATCGTTTTAATTTGTAAAAATAGTGGACACACGACAGGTTGTTTCAAGAGAATAAGGATCATGCAAATGATTTTCTTCTAACTATAGGTACTTTTTTATTTTTCAATTTTGACATGTGGTGCCATTTTTCGGAAGAATGACCTTTATTTTCTTTAAATTGTATATTTAATTAGTCTGAGAATCAAAACTTCTATTCTATTTAGTCTAAAATCAAAACTTCTCTAGAATCAAAATATTTATTTAAAAAATTATTTATTAAAAATCAAATCAAAAAATGCATAAGTTTTGCAAAAATTCAAAAATTATTTCCAAGTAAATATAAAAATTGAAAAATTTATATTTCAATACTTAGTGTTGAATAAAATTTATTAAATCGAATCGACACCAACATCTATAATCGAATACAAATAAAAAAAATAAAAAATCGATCGATTTACATTCGAATGAGTAATTTCGTAAACATGAATTGGGATTTCAGGAATAAAATTTCCAGTTTTTTAACAAGGATAAAAATACGAATACGTAAAATTCAAAAAAAAAAAAAAAAAAGGATGAGCAAAAAAGGATATCTTCTTTAAAAAAAACCTTTACTTTTTTCATTCTTTAACTTTTATTTCGGTGCAGGGTCAGAAATCCCAGGGTCATAAGTCCCTTATACATTAGTAATATTAAAAAAAAATATTAGTTTTTATTATATAATATCAGTGATGGGTTACACATTTTAGGGTTGGATTCGAAACAATAATTTTACATTTAAACTTCATTTTGAAAGGCTATTTTGAAAAAAAAGGTCAATCCTTTCCTTCTGTAACCAAAGTCTCGCATACATGAATTCATAAATACTCTGGAAAAAGAGTCAACTTAGATTTTTAACCAAATATACTTTCTAATATAGTATCTCGCTTAGATAAATATGAAAATACATATTGTTGTACATCTAATATTATACTTATATATAATTTTATATAATCAAACTTTAAATTATTAAGATCAGAAGAGACTTTCAGAAATTATTTCAAAATTTTGACTTTAATATATTACGCTCAATCCCACAATTTAAGTTATATGATTTTATAACTCAAAATTTAATAAAGGGAGTTTTAACTCACTTAATGGGTCATAACTCGCTAAAGCAACTAATAATTTAATAAGGGGAGTTATAATTCACTTAATGGAACATAACTCCCTAAAGCAACTAATAATTTAATAAAGGGAGTTATAACTCACTTAATGGGTAATAACTCCTTAAACGGTCTTATGACCCATTTGAACAGAGACTTATGTCTTACGTAAATATTTTAAAGTGGATCATAAGTTCCTTAGGGACTTATGACTCTGGGACTTCTGACTCTGCACCGTATTTTTTCATATTCATGATATATTTTGCAAGTAATGATAATACTTATCCATTCGATTGGCTCGTAGATAGCAAAATATATTTCCAATAAATATAATATTTAATTTTGAGGATATATACATACTATGTTGATAAAATAATAATAATCGAATCCTTACGAGTCTGTATATTTATATATATATGTATATATTTGTATATATTTTTTAAAAATTTAATTTTGTTTTGGTTACAGAAATCTCTCAGGTATTAAATGCCAATTTATTTAATGTTATTTTGTATTTTTTTACTTCAAAATTTACTTATATAAAATTTAAAAATAAATTTTGTCTGTAAAGTTATTATTTGTAAAGTTTTTTTTTTTTTTTTGTTATTTTATTTTTAAAATGATTTTTTAATATTAAATTTATTAATAATTTAAAATGAAGAAATCATTAGTTAATCATTAGGATAAAAATTTCTTAGGCATTTCTCTTGAGCTGAGTACTACCCTTTATACCAAAAAATAGTGCCTAAAAGAATTTAGTAATTAGTACGGGACCATGTTGTTTGTCTGTTTTTCAATTGACTGTAGTTGCCATGGGGCACTCCAATATTAATTAGGAGGCTTTGAAAATTTTGGATATCTACGCATGTTTTTTTATAAACGTAAAAAAAGCAACATCAGCTGTGTACTACATGTAAACAAATTTTGATTTTAAAAAATGTTAATGTCAAAATTTAATGTCAAAAGCGTAAAAAGCAAGCGAGTAATTGAAAATTATTTAATTCAAAATTTTATATTTACCTTATTCGCTTTGCTTGCTTTGTTTATTGGGCCTAAAGTTACATAGGCAATAATATATTTTATTGCAGACGTCAAAGCGTAAGAAGCAAGCAAAGCATGCAAAGCGTTAATTGGGTTTTCACCTTAAATATGCATTTTATTTATATATACTATTTTAGTTATAGATTTTTACTCTATGTAAATTTTTATTAAAATAATATTATTATTAAACTTGTCAAAATCCAATGTCAATTTTGTAGAGTTGTAAATTAGTGAACTCAAATGTGAAACTCAACTCAACTCACTTTCAACTTCAAACCTAAAATTTTCAGTCAGTTGTCATTATGAGTAAAACAATGCGATCACCAAAGTGAGCGAACTCAAACTTTATCTCATAGGTTGAGCAGACTCAAAATTTCGAGATAGCATGAGTTGAGTTGAAATTTGAGCTATTTACAACTGGAAGAAGAGCATCAATGCAAGTGATATCAAACTTATTGTGTGCAATATAATAGGATTATATTTTAGGCATACGACTAACCTTATAACTGTACTTTAATTTGCATTCACATAATTTATTTATTGTGTGCAAATACTGATCTAAGAAATAAGTATCGCAAGTTTAAATTAATCCATTCATCATAAGTTTTGATTTTTCATAGAATTACAACGAACGGACGTCTGCAAAAGTCAAAGAACTACAAAATCATAATAAGTTATTTTCTATAAAAAAAAAAAAAAAAAAAAAAAAAAATTATTTTGAAATGCAAATATGTATCACGAAACAATAGATTTTTTGATGTTGATTTAAGAATTCAACTATAAGTAGTTAGTAATAGTTAAAATGACTATCTACTGGTTTAAATTATTATTATGCAATGTACGAAGAAACGCATTCGAAATATATTTAAATACAATAAAACAAGAAGCGTTTAATAAAAACGCAATATAAATAAAAAAAAAAAAAAATTTTTTTATGCAAAAAAAATGTGTTTTTTTTTTTTTTTAAATTCAATGCAGCAGGTCATGCAATTTTTTGTATCTATAAGTATTTACATTTTTTTTTTTTTTTTATTTATATATTTGCACTTTAATGCATTTCAAATATTCAAATGTATCTTCTAATCATATGTATTTTACTTTAATGTTGTTTATAAATATGTAGATATATATATATATATATATATATAATTTAAAGTTTTATAGTCAGGTGTGTTGCGGAAATGTTGCATAGAATTTCAAGTAGGTGCCTAAGTAAATAGTATAAGTATCTAATAAATATATTTTTAATATTTGCTTGTTGATTTGTTTGAATATTTGTATATAGTTATATTATATATATATATATATACATATATATATACAAAATTAAAATACCGTTAACATGCACACTGCAATATTATAGGACTTGAATAATAGATTTGTATATTTTATAATACTTACCTATAATGATTTTAACATTTTTATTATATTGCGTAGATATTAAAAAAAAATTTTTCGAATAAATTTTAATGCAATTAAATATTAAAAAAATAAAAAAAATTAATTAATTTTTAAAGATCGTGTGAATTTTTTTAAAAAGACTTTTATGTTTATTTTGTTTGGAATTTTTTTTTTTTAATTATTTAATTTAAATACAATATTTTTTTTTTTAAATAATTTTTTTTTAAGAATTTTAACTATTTAAAACATATTTTAATCAATAATATCGATCAATTTTATGAGTTTTTTTTTTTTTAAATTTATTTTGAATTATTTGATATTTATGTAAATTTATTAGATTTAAAAAAAACAAGACTATGTATTGGAAAATAAAATAAAAATTTTGATTTATTATTGATGATTTTGGAATAAAGCCAATAAAAAAAATTTTGTAATACTTATGGTATGGTAGAGTTGAAGTTTTTTTTTATTTTTTAAATAATTGATTTGTTACAAAATAAATAATAAAAATGTTACAGATATTATAATATTTATGGAACTTATGTATATATAATACAATTTAATTTAAAATTTATTTAAAAAAATTTCCCATTCTTCAAAAATTTTTGTGTTTAAATTATTTAATTTAATATTTCGGTATTTTATAGTGTAATTCAGATGAGTTTACATAAGTAATCATATGAGTTTACATAAGTAATCACATGAGTTTACATAAGTAATTAAAATTCAGTATACAAAAGTAATAAATATTAATAAATGTAGTTTGAGTCTGGGCAGTCAAACTAAACGAAAATTTGTATATTGAATATATTTTCGATAATTGGATTCCTTTTTTTATTATTTTATTTATTTAGCTACTATTAATTTAATCTACAATTTATTTTAGCTACTATATTAATATGCAACTAAGTAATTGTATAAAATAGGTAGTTGCTAAAAAAGAGGCTCTATTATTTTCAAAACAGAAAGGGAAATATACTGCTTTTTCGTTTAAAATCTAAAATGTTTAAAAAAAAAATCTAAAATTGTAAAAAATATTATTTAAATACATACATTATAAATTAGTAAACTTATATAAATACTTACTAATTTAATTATTTGTTAAGTATTTCCAAGTGCTTACAATGCATTTGCAAATTGACGGATCTTTTTTCTCTTAGATGTATATATTATAAGTAATATTATTTATTTCGTTTGTATTATACATTTTATATTTTACTATACATATTTGGTCACCATGGAGATTTGTAAAGAAAAATTATTTTTCAATAATTTTGTTTTTAAGTAAATATTGTATGACCTGAACTTGACAGGGAATCGAACCCGGTTCTCCCTCGGTTAATAAGCTTATTAAATGCGTTAAATATTGCTAATTAAATATTGTATGACCTAACAGGGAATTGATCCCGTTTTGGAGCTCCTGCTTAATAAGCCTATTAAATGCGTTTAACACTACTTAAGTAATTTGTACATAAAAAAAAGATGTTTTTGAATATTTTTAATTAAATGAATAAATACTACAGTTTCACACTAAATTCAATAGAATGAAATCAGACAAGTATCTCTGATTTAATAATAATACTGATTTAAACCAAATTTTTAACTATTTATTTAATTAACTATTTACAAATTTTAAATTAGAAGAATAACTTAAAATTAATACATTTTTAAAATAAATTTTTTATACCTATTTTTAAGTATTTAAATTTATTTTGTGTTCAAATAATGTTAAATAGCATATTTAAAAATTAAAAAAAAAGTATGTTAATTAAAATGCATTATTTTGAATATTTAACCGACAGGTGGTACATTTTTGTCTAGTTTTTTGTAAGGCATTTGTAAGGCAATATTTTGCAATATCTGTGTTTATATCCAATCAAAAGTTTGAGACATTTTCTAATAAGTAAATATTTTTATAATAAATAATAACTAACGAATGGAGTTGATTGAAACTTTAATGGTACATACTTTATTAGTTTTAATTAAACCTATAAATTAATTAAACGTATACTTTCATCTTTTAAGGAAAGTTCAGTTTTTTATCAATGGCTAATTTCAAAATTTTATGAAAATAAAACCGGCAAAATTTTAGTTTAAGATATTTGTTGAACAGATTTTTACACCTCTACGACTTTAATCAATAATTCACAAATTTTTCTATTAATAAAATAATAACCAAATCCTTTATTATTTGCACTTTGCAATTTTTTAAAATTTTCTTGTTTCATAATCCATTAAATTAAAATCTATTGTACATATACGAGTATATGTTAAAAAAGTTTCCTGGGTCTTTTAAAAGAAATTAAACTATTAAAGAATAACTAAAGGTGAAAGTAAAATATTTTTATTAAAGGATATAATAAAAATCGCCATAGGTTTCCAATATATTAACATATATAAACAATAAAAAGGTCTCTTTAAAAAATTTTTACATAAAATTTATAAGTACTTAATTCAAAATTTTATAATATGAATTTTTTAAACCTAAGTATTAAATGGAATTATGTACCTTACTATTAGAAATCAATCGTTTAATTTAATAATACCTATTATTAAATCGAATCTAAATTACAAATCTAAAAGGTCTATGTAGATCCAGAATATACAGACATAATAAGTCTATATATAAGTATTTAAAAACTTTTTCAAAAAATAAGTATTTCAAGTAAAAAAAAAAGAGATTCTTGCATTTTTTTTTAAAAAAAAACCTTTAAAAATGAAACTAAAAAATACAATGCTTTAAAAGTCTTCGCCCTATTACTAAAAAAAAAAACTGACTTAAAAAAGAACAAAAAAAAAATTTTGTGCAATTTTAGCATAAAAAAAAAAAAAACTAAAATTTTATAAAAATAGAAAGGCAAAAAAAAAAAAAAAAGAGAACAAAAACTTCACGAAAAAACAACCAAATTGTGCAAGCTTTGCATCAAATCAACTAACTAAACAACTAAAACAATTTTTTTATTAACTATTCATATAAAAATACAAGTTTATGTATATATACTACATACTACATAACTACATACTAGTATACTACATATTATCATCATATACTTATAAAAATATCAAGCATGTTTTTTTTCTATTATAAACGGCAACACTTAATTATTATTTTCATTTAGTTTATATTTTTCGTTTCTATTCGGGTTGTATTCGGTTTTAATTTTTTAAAAGTATTTTATATTTGGATTGGATTTTTGAAAACGAATATAATATTCGTATTTAATAAAACGAAATGAAAATAAACGGAAGAAGAACGAATGAATAATAAAAAATGAGTAAAAAAAAAATATATACATACCAATATTAATATATAAGTATATATATACTTATATTATTTTTAGATAGATATATAGATAGATCTAACATGTATAATATAAAAAATTTGTATAAAAAAAACTCTTTAAGTATCTTTTAATTTTTTTTTTGAGTGTGACACTCACGTATCTCATCTCATCTAAAACTTTTTTTTTTCATCATTTTCAACTTTTTGTCGTCCGTCATTTCCATTTTCCAACAACAAAAACTACTTTAATAAAAACATAATTGTGAATTATCCATCTGATACAAAAATCGAAATTTGATTATTGTGAATACCTTGTTGTGTTTTTTGGTATATTGGAAATAAAATTGTGAATTTATTTTTGGAATATTGAAAATTAAATAGGAGAAAAGTCAACTCTAATTTGGTAGAAAATTTTTTTTAAGAATTTTATTTAAATAAAGGAAATTTAAAGTGGATTCGCGTTGGCTGTAGGTAACATTATTAGTACTTATTTATTTACTTCAAATTAAAAGATGCCTATTGAGCTAATGCTCTTTTTTAGGTTATTCATTAGATATAGACTCAAAGATATGGATTGGATCAGAATCGAAAAGTAAATCACCCGCATGATAACTCAAAAAATAAAGGTTCGCTATTGGACTCCAACGAGTTTTCTCCACGTGTTGGAGACGCTGTCATACAACTTCTTTTGTTTACATGAAAATAAAAATGAAAGTTTTAAATTTTGCCAATAGTAACTAACTTTAATTTTCAAATTTTGTCAAAAGTAATTAATCGGATTATGTACTCGTATATATTAAGGTCATACGGGTATCCCAGAGTTGACACAGTCTAACCTACTACACTCTTCCTGGTTTTATTTAAAAAAAAAATATAATATTTGTTTTATAATATTCGTTAATATTTTCAAAAGCTGTTATTCTAAAGAATTATTAAAGAATTAAGATTTTAGAATGACAGTTTAGAACTGTCAAAATTAAGTTTAAAGTTGTTTCAAAAAGTGTCAAATATATTCAATTCAACACTAAGTAGTAAGATACAAGATTTTTTAAATTTAAATTTATATTTATATGATAAATATATTGTGTAGGTATTTTAAAGCTCAAAAAAAGCTCAGGGAGGGAGCTCAAAAAAAAAAAAAAAAAAAAAAAAAAAACAAACAAATAAAACATGAATATAATAAAAAAAAATTTGTAAAGGAATTTTTATTTTATGCTGTACCATTAATTTTTAGTATATACATATATATATCTGCTATATAAATGCTATATACTTATGTTATATACATGCTATATACTTATGTTTTATATACATGTTATATACATATTTTTCTGAATTAATTTTTTATATACTTTTTTTTTTAATTTTAATAGTAGAACGTTGTTGCCGTTGTTTAATTTTTTTTTTTTTCATTTGAGCATATTTATGTAAATATATGTATATATGTATATATATATATATATATATATATATTCTTTTGTGGTCGCTGTCTTTTACAAACTTTTACTCCACCCGTTTCGTTTGTACTGTTGTCTTCTTCTATCCTAATCTAAAATATTAATTTTTTTTTTTCAAATATACTTTATTTTAAATGATATGTGTTCGGCTGAGTTGTTCTCTATCATCATATACTCAGTACTCACTCTTAAAAATTTTTGAGTATTTTTTTTTTATTTTTTTTTATTTTTAATTTTCTTTTTCAATCTGAGTACGAAAAAAATGTTGATAATGCTGTTTGTGTTTCTATATAAATGCTGCATCAAAATATAAAAATATACTGGGATGATAATAATTGATGGTGATGCTGTTGAGATGATGATGAAGAAGATGATAGCAATTATTATTATGTAGAATGTAGATGAATAAAAAGCGAAAATTGAAAATAATATATACGTGTTTATTATTATATAAATATGTAGATGGAATTATATATGCATGCCTATATTGATTAAATATAAAAGAATATATTAAGAGTATATATATAGGTATATGGTATGAATATATTATGTATATTTATTTTTATGGTATATAAATGTATGTTAATAATTGTGACAATCAGCATGAGAGAATGTTTAAGGAAATCGGCTTTACTTGTGCTCAAAAGAATATATACTTACCTATAATAAAGGGTATATTTTTATTCTTTTAAAGAAATACTATAAGATATTTTATAAGGAAGGTTTGCTTTTTTTTTTTTTAAATATTTTACACGACAATCTGTGATATAAAGTCTTTTCAAATGTTAAATAGATAATTAAATAGTTAAGTGTTTTTTATTAAGTATTCATGAAGAAGTTTTATACTTATACTGATAATAGGTATTATTTCTTATTAAATGATTATTGAGAAAAGAAACTTAAGATATTTAAGACTTATTGAATATATTGGTATATATCTATTTTATTATATCTTGGAATAAAAAATTGTTCAATAAAAATTGGTTATAAATTGTCAATATAATCAATATTAAATTAGCTATATATAAGTTTTAGAATTAAACTAATTAGGATAAAAGAAAAACAAATTAATGTTATGTATAAGTAGTTAGAACATTTTTTTTTTGAAAAATAACTAACATTGCATCATGTGATTGGCAGTGAGACGAACTATTTCGAAAAAATGCCTTAATCCTACATTTTGAAATTTAATATTAATAAATATCATAAATAATTTTTTAAAGAAGTAATAATCTCAAAGCTTAAGTTAAAAAAATATTCTTATTCACTTAGTCGATTTTCCAAATAGCTTTAAGTGGTTTTCATGTAATACAAAAAACAATTAAACAAATTTTGCAATGGGCTTGCACAAATATGCAATAGGGTTTATGTCTTGCAAATTTATTCCTTTTCCACTCATTTAAGGAGTATAGGGCATTCATCAAGTCTATTTAGACCAGGCTGCAGTTTCTTTAATCATTATATTCACTAAGTCGTTGATTAATCGACTGTAGCTATTGTATAAGATTATGAATGCACAAATGTTCATTTTATGCGCCATCTATTATCCAACACAAGAGTTATTTATACATTTATATTAAATCTTATTTTATATTACGATATAATTATACAATTTTACGATATTTTTTTATTAGATATGGATTTGAACCCGAGACTTTCTACATGTAAGGCATTGTCTTAACCACTACTCCATTGGTCAAATAAGGGTCTTTCATAGTCTTGCAAAATTTCACTTTAAGTGTCAAAAAATTTACATACCTATGCTACGGTGCAAAATTTTACACTTTCGCAAGATCACTTTTCATCAACTCGTAAATACCCGTAATTACCCTAACTAATTCATCTTAAAATTTTTCAATCCTCTTACTTTATCTCAATTTTAAGAAATGAAAAAAACATAGTAATCTTCTCCAATGCACTTTTTTAAAATATAACATTAGAATTTTGACATTTGTAGTTTTGATAAAAAAGGGAGAGAGCCGAATGTCTCCTAACTGTACGTTAATTTCATTTATAAAGTTTAATAAAATTAATATATTGTGATTGATGACAACAACAAAATTTAAAAGCTTTCGAACTTCAGCATAAACATAGCTTTAAGTGCACTACAAGTTTGACATTTTTTTTGACATTAACATAAATAAGTTAACAGCACTGTACATTTTTTTTGCATATTGTGAATGAAATAAAAAAAAAATTTTGTAATAAATTTTTTTAAAAACATGTTATGTGAAAATAAAATAAACAAAGAACTTTTTATTTTAAACTATTGCAGATACATTTAAATAATATTCAAATATACATAAATATATTTATATAGAAAATTTATTTATGTCTCAAAAATTATACACATATATAAATATGTCACCTTATAATATTAAATGACAAACTTCTATCCTAGACATCACTTTTATTTTTTAAGAATCTTATATAAAATATTGTTGTAGCCTAAAAATAGTGTAGATTTTTTTTTTTATATTGTGTAAAGTAAAGTTTCTATATATATATATATATATATATATATATAATATATAATGTATTATTTATATATCATTTATTTTTATTTTTATTGTTTTGTTAGGTTTTGGATAGGAAATTGTAGACTTTATTATAGTGATTTTCTTTATTGCAGAAAAAAAAAATGAAATTGTTTTTATTATTATAGTAATAATCTAGAGCTATATAGACGACAACAACAACAACAACCACAACCCTAACCTCAATCTCGTATAAAGAAAGAAAAAAAAATAGAAAATAGATAAGAAAAAATACTAAAATTATGTTGGAGTAAATGGCATTTAATAACGGAAGAAAAATGTATATATATATATACATATATAATATATATATATATATAATATAAGTTCTTTGTTGTTGTTATAAAGTTAAAAACTCCAATTCTTAAAAAAAAAATACGAAGTCGTCTCCTAAATACATGTCATATGTAGAGAATTTAGTTTAGGAGGTAGAAAATTACTGGTTTTTCATTTCATTTCTTTTTTGTTTTGTTTTGTTTTCATTCATTTCATTTCATTTTTCTTTTTTATTTGTTTCAATTTTTTTCAATTCTTCTTGTTCATGTTTTCCACCCACGAACAACAGCACGTCAAGTTTTTCAGTTTTTTTTTTTTTTTTATGGTGTGTTTTTTTCAATGATTTTTATTAGTTGTTATTTTTTTTTTTGTGTTTTACTTCTACTGTTCTGCTGATTTAAAAAAAAAAAAAAAAAAAAAAGAAAAAAAAAAACTGCATCATCGTAACCCATCACAAGAGTATTATTTTTACTGCAGAATTTCAATTGAAATTGCAACCATTAAAAAGCGAATTTTTAAAATTTGTTGTTGTTGTTGTTGTTTTTATTATGGGAAGATTAATGAAGAGATTTTGTTTTCCTTGTTGAAAAATAAGATTCGTTTTTATATAAAGATATATGTATATGAAGTATATGTATATTGTATATATAAAAATATTGCATCATGGGAAATATATATTGAAGAGTATATATATGTATATGTTTATATATAAAAAATGCAGGAACAAAATTATATATTTATTTTTTAATATGCTTTAGTATTCTTGTGGGTTTAATTTTATATATTTTTTTTTTTAATATTAAAGGAGGTTTTGTTCTTAGGAGTAGTTGGTTGCTTTTTTTTATTACATTTTCAAAAGTCATTTGAAAATAAATTGTGATTATCAGTTTGATGTCGTTCGTCCATTTGTCTGATTTATAGATTTTCTAATCAGACAAATGGACGAAATTGAAATTCTAAAAAATTTCAACCAGTGGTAATTGAATCTGAAATTAAAAGGTGTTAAAATACTGATTTTTATTAAGTACTAGGGGATTCCCAATCTTTCCAAAGCTTATATAAAGTGAATTGAAACTTTATATAAGCTTTGGAAAGATTGGGAATCTCATGTACTTAAATTGTTTAAATTCGGAATTTTATTCTAGATTTATTTTAAAGAAATTACTAGAGAAACTTTTCCAAATTCGTTCTGCTAAAAGTTAGATAAAATCACAAAATGTTTACAAAGTTTTTAAAGCTCGGGATCATTCAAGCAGAAAGTATCTTAGAAAATATCTTATCACTAGTTGTGTGGCTTTGTAAATGGAGATCCAAAATTAAAAAAATAATAATATTTAGTTAGATACATAAAATTCGGCAAGTTTATTTAAAAATATTTAGGATGATAAATTAGAACTCATACGTATTTTGAATACATATACCTATAAGTAATTGTTTTAGTTTGAAGTAATTTAAAAATAATTAAAAAATTGAGTACTTTCCATTTAAATTCACTAAAATTTTATAAATACAAGTATTTCGTTTATCAAAGCCAGACTTTTCTAGTGCTTGTATTCGATCTTGGATTTTGCGGAATAAGGCTCTATGGTTTTTAAGGTGTTTCTAAACATTGGAAAATGTCGTAAGTTTTTTATCTAATCATACGTTACTCTTGTCATGAAATACTACATCTTTAAAAACACTTGCTTTTGATACTTACATCTATTTAAATGCTGATTCAAGTTCCATGTTCTATTTATATATGTATATAGTGATGTCATATATATATGTATTATATATAATAAAATTATATATATTTATTTCCTTATTTGAAATCGATAATAAATATAATATACAATACTAATAGGAAAATTATAATCCTAAAAAAAATTGGATATTTACTCAAAATAGACTTACTTAATCTTTATTATTCTTAATTTATAATTTATATTATAATTTAAATCCCTTGGTTTCATTCTGACTAGTCTATAAACTTGTTTATGTTAAAAAAAAACACAAAATAAATAAAATAACTAAAAAGTTTATGAAAGTGATGAATTTTTGTTTTAAAACATTTTGATTTTTTTTTTTTTATTCTTCTTTAAAATAAAAAATAAAAGTTTTTTTTTATATTTCATAAAGTGAAAAAAAAAAAAACATTTGATGGTTTTTGTAAAAAACTGTAATAAAATTTAGTACGAGTATACATGAATATATTTTCTATATTTTTATTTGATTTTAAACAATTACTTAAGCATACGATTGTTTTCCAGGTGTAATGTAACATACAAAAAAATTAAAGTATATCTTAACACATAAAAAATACAAACTTTTTAACACTTTTTTTTTAGTATTTTATGTGATAGTTTTTAGTTAGAGTGTAAGAAAGATGGAGAGGTGTTAAGTTCAGAAAGAATAAATATAGGTTTAATAAAAATTTTACAAGTTAAAACTAACAACATTAAATAAAAATTAATTTAAAAATTTAGTTAATTGACTTTTGTAATAATGTTCTGTACCTAATTTTAACTCCTACTATTACTAGTGTAAGTCGAACCCCTTACAAAGTAGAGACTATTAGTACATATGTCCTAAATGCTTAAATTTAGAGCTTAAGCTATTTTATAAAAGGAGTCGATTAGCAGTTAAAGTTAAGGAATTAAGAATTCGTAGGATTTGTTTCAATTGTTGTTGATTTGAGCCGAGAGGACAAAACAACTTCAGCTTCAGACTTTTGGAGCTTCAAAATAAAAATTCCGATATAATTAAGTAAAATATTTTAGTCCTAAAAAAATTTAAGAAAGTGGAAAATAGTTTTTTCCAAAGAAATTTAATAAATTAAATTTTCGGAATGTAGAAAATGTAATTTTTAAAATTAAATTTGATAAAAATTGTGAAATATTCTATTTTGAATTCTTGGAACCTGGTGGCATATTATATTCTTATTAGAATTGATTTTTATAATTATCGTGGAATATCTCTGCTCAATATAGCATACAAAATATTCTCTAACATACTACATAGTCGTATTGACACTATAACCGAAACAATTATTAGTGACTATCAATGTGGTTTTAGAGTAAACAGATCAACTATGGACCAATGCTTTACTCTGAGTCAGATATTTGAGAAATATAATGAATACGCAAGAGATATACACTGTCTGTTCATAGATTTCCAGAAAGCTTTTGATAGCATAGACAGAACTAAAATTAGTGGTATTCTTAATAGACTTGGCATTCCAGAAAAGTTAACAAGATTAGCATGTCTAACCCTGATAAACACATCTGCAAGAGTCAAAATTCAAGGGGTGTTCACTGAATCTTTTAGAATAGAATCGGGAGTTAAGCAGGGTGATGCTCTATCAACATTACTATTTAACCTAGTTCTTCATTATGTCGTAAAAGAGATAGATCCTCAAGGAACTATATTTATAAAATCCATACAAATATGCGCTTTCGCCGATGATATTGTAATAATTGCTAAGAATTTAAGAGAACTAAAAGAAACATTTACACGTTTGGAAACTGATGCTAGAAAAGTGGGACTGATAATAAATGAACCCAAAACTAAATACTTCGTAAAAAACAAATCTCATATGCCAACGCAAGATTTGAATATTAATGATTATAAGTTCGAAGGTGTTCATCAGTTTAAGTATCTCGGAGTTGTATACAGTAAAAGTGAAGACACCGCTGTGGCAATACGGGGAAAAATACAAGCTGCAAGTAGATGTTACTATACATACTCCAGACTTATGAAATCCAGGCTGTTGTCGAGAAATACAAAGCTAAAATTATACAAAACATTAATCAGACCGGTTCTAACATATGGATGTGAAACATGGACGCTTAAAACTGCAGATTGTAGACAACTGGGAATATTTGAGCGTAAAATACTTCGAAAAATATATGGACCGGTTAGAAACGAAGATGGTACCTACAGATCAAGAAATAATTTCGAGCTTGAACAATTGACTGAACATAGAACCATAATAAGATTCATAAAAGCGCAAAGGTTAAGATGGATAGGACATGTTATAAGAATGCCGGATAACAGAACAACAAAAAGAGTGTTTCTCCACCAAATGCAGGGTACTAGAGGTAGAGGGAGACCAAAAAAAAGATGGCTAGACGCTGTTGAAGATGACATAAGGATTTTAGGAATAAGAAATTGGAAGAGAGTTGCACAAGATCGGGATGTATGGAAGAGAATTATAGCGGAAGCTCAGGTTCATCAAGGACTGTAAAGCTATAGAAGAAGAAGAAGAATTGATTTTAATGAATTCCACATAAAATTTAAACATGAGACAATATTAGACCTTATAATATGTAGAAATATTTTAGATTTTCAAAAGATACAATTCTTTATTTGTTATAAATGTATTGAAATAATTTCATATTTCTATATCTGTGAGTTATATTATTCAATTAAATTATTTGTTTATTTTTATTTGTTTATATTGTTATAATATCGTATTTTTTTTATTTAAGATATATAATTATTAAGTGTGTTAATTTGAATCCAATGGCGATTAATATGTGAGTTGAGTTCGAAAACCAGTTGGAAGTTTCGAATGAAATTTCGAAAATCTTTAAAAAAATCTTTACTACTGTGCCAGCCAGTAATTTGATTATAGTATAAGTATAATCTAGAGTCTAGACACTATAGGGTATGGCCTTCAAAATTTGATGTTTTAAATTTTGAATGACTACACGTCTATACCTTTGATATATTATATAAAAAAAGAATATATAGACTTCATCAAATATTAATTACAAAATTCATTTGTTTGCGAAAAAAATTAAGTTCGAAAAGTTATGTTATAAATTACTATTTATCTAACCCAATTTCCAATTTTACGCTAAGTACGTATACAATTTTTAACAACTCTAAACTTTTATAGTTGAGCGACTTTAACCAGCTTTTAATTTAATATTTGTTTTGTGATTTGTTAGTCATCATAACTAGTTTAAAATAAACTCGTTAATTTTTTAAACTAATTAACGCCTTGATTTAAAACTAACATTTTTAAAAATTAAAGCAGAGTATAAAAAAAAATTATATATATATAGAAACTTAATTATAAATACTTAAATAAGCACATGTACATAAATATATATACATACATGTACACATGTCATATTATATTATAATTTATAATATAATAATGTACAAAATATTTATATCCTTTTTATAAATTTTAATAACAGGTTGTTATCCTATTATTTTTTTATTTTTTTTTTACATTTTGAATTTGATATCGTAATTAAATATAAGTACATATATATCAAATATATATATCAAATATATATAGAATTAAATTACACACACGTTACATTATTATCCTTATTTTTAACTTTTCAAATTCATTACTTATAATTATATAAATTGAAAGTATACGTATACGTAATATTGAAACCCCTTTTTCTTATAAAAAAAAAAAAAAACAAGCAAAAAAAAAAAAATGCAAAAGAAAACCTCCCCATTTATGTTTAAATTTATTATATATGTATTGGAAAATGTTATGTTATGACCAGTTGTTATGTTTTGAGTTAGTTAGTAAAAAAAAAAAACGTGTACATTTTCACACAGTTAGTTTTAAAGGGTTTTGCTAATTTCTGGGCATAGAATATACATATATATATATATATATATATTAAACTATAAAGGATAACTATTCTGGGATTTAACTAATAACTCATACAATTTATATATGTATATATATAAATTTATCAAAAACATTGTAAACTATTATATTTTACAAAACATTAAATCTTAACATATATATATATATATATATATTTTAATTTTGAGTTAAATACGGTTGGTCTCTAAACCAAATGAAAGGGAAACTTTGGTACCATATTAAAACCATATTATATATATGTTTGTATATATACAAATTGAACATAATTAAATTAAATAAAAACATTCTTTTTTTTTTTTGGTATTTTTTAAATTTAAACAGAAAAAACTTTTGATTTTTAATTTAAAGTAAAAAAAAACAAAAAAGATTAATATAAAAAGGCAATTCTATTTAAAGTGTGTAATTAATTTTAAACACTTGTTGCAATTATTATAAATGTAGATGTTAAATAATCTATATATAATGTTTATTAAAATAAGGAAGTATATAAAGTATACAAAAGCAATGGTATTTAAAGATTCTTATACTTCAAACTTTTAAAATTTTAAAGAATTAGTCGGATTTTTTTATGTACATATATATAAGTTGTTTTTCATGCATCCATTTTATATTTGAGAAATTTGTGACTAATTTAGATACTTGCCCCAAGTGTCCAAGATTTAAATTTCTTAATAGAGCTTTAAAACACAAGATTTATTTATTTATTTGTAGTACCAGACAATAATAAAATATTGTTTGATATTATAATAGTCCTTTATTTATTTGGCACTTCGACTTCTTAATAAACTTTTATTTAGATATGATTTGGCCAGGGTTCGAACCCGAGACTTTTAGATTGAAAAGCCGGCACTTTAACTACTGTGCTATCAGTCACATAAAACGTAAGATGGTTAGTAGATACAACAATTTTTTTTCGGAAAAATCCTCTATTTAAACTAATCTTAAGTTAATCTAGATAGACAGTTTCCGGTATAGCTCATTTTAATGGTCAAAGAGCACGCACGTTTATGTTGGAGCTCTAAAAAGTGATAAGAAAGTCGATAACAGCATAGCATAGAAAACTATATACATGATTTAAATAGAGGTGTTTATATTGGAGCATCGCTTAGATCATTGATAATCAATATACATTTTCTACGCTATGCTCTTATCGACGCTCTTATCACTTATCGCAGCTCCAACATAAACGCATCCTAAGAGATGCAAAACGTCAAAAAGTTGAAATTTTAATTTCATATAACAGTAAATTTTGATTAAAAAAAAATTAGAAAATTTCTAGAATGATTTAAGGAAGCTTAAATTAAAAAATTTCTAGCTTGAATTAAAAAGATAGTTAGCATTAGGTCCACAATTTAAATAATAATATTAGTTACTTAAATAAAGGAGTTTCCAATCTCTGAGGGGGTGGATACATCAAAAATTTAATCTAATTGAAGTTCTCAATACAAAAGAGGGTTATGAAGCTCTTTGCTAATACTTAATCAATTTTTAGTGCCAATTATAGGACATTAGTTAATATTTATAGGAATTAAGTAATTTGTTATTTTAATTTAAAGTTCTGATTATTTACAAGAACTTCGAAAAAGGTATAGCAAATGGGACCGTACATTGTTAGAAAAAAAGCGTTGAACAATCAATGTTATTTGCTAGGAAATCATTAATTAAAATATTTTTATAAGCTCTTACTTTATACTTTTAGATTTTTTTTTTAACCTTTTTATAAATCTTATATACTTATATATATATTCAAAACAATGCTATATATATATATATACAAAACAATATAATTATTGTGCATTATAATTTTACTATTATATTCTTTTCCAAACTAAAAATGCTGTTCTTAAAGTTTTTTTAATACCCGTATGACTATAAATCGAAAAGGTATACTAAATTTGCCATTAGGTTTGTGACGCAAAGGAGGAGGGAGGGGGAATATGTAGACTTGGTATGGATCGGATCAGAATCGAAAAATAAATCGATTTAGTTTGTATGTCCGTCCGCCCACACGATAACTCAAAAAATAAAGGACCTAGAATATTCAAATTTTCGGGTTTCAACGTGTAACTGCCATACAACTTGTTTTTTTTTTTTATATCAAAATAACTCCATGCCCAAACAGTTTATCCGAACTCAACAAAAAATTTGTGTCAGCCTCTCTTTTCGACTGCAAAACCACCTTGTAAAGTTGGCCACAAATCGGAAACACAAAATTTTTTGAAAGCCCGCCGGGCCGAAAAGGGGTTAATTCATAAGCTGGATATTTGAAATTTTTTTCAATAGTAGTTAACTTTAATGGTCAAAGTTTGTGCTAAATTTAGCTGAGTTTGGTCAGTGGGTTCGAGTATCTGCCATACAACTTCATCTTTTATATGAAAATAACTCTATACCTAAAAAGGTGAATGTTTGAAATTTTGTCAATAGTAGTTAACTTTAATGGCCAACGTCTGAATAAAATAAAGTTGGTGTAGTGGAAGAGGTTTGTAGGGCTGTCTTTCAACTTATAAGAATTTCGAACCGAATGATAAAATGTCGATATTACGGTCATACGGATATCCCAGAATTGACTCAGTCTACTCTACTACACTCCTCCTCGTTTTTTTTTTTTTTTTTTAATATCGCATGTGATTTCTATCATGAGAGACAATATTTCAAATAACAACATATATATATCTACTTATATCATGTAAGAATATTAAGGTTTTTTGTTCAATAAAATTTATGCTAATTACTAACAGATAGTCCAATAACGTATTCTATCATTGTGGTAATCAAATTGTGGAGAAGGGAGGGGAAAACCAAATTTTCTTTAAAAAAATTTCAATGAAAATTAAAAAAAAAAAAAAAATATAAAAAAATAATAATAGAAATTTATGTAAATTTACATTAATGATATTTTAGAATTTTTTTTTGAGAATCGTGAAGAAAGAGCATTTAAAAGAGGAAGACAGAAATTGATTTTAATAGAAAAAGAAAGAAAGATAAAAATTGTAAAGAACATAAGTAATGAAAGGGAAAAAAAAGAAGAAAAAATAGAAAATTGGGGGATTTTTTTTTTTTTTAGTTTATTGGTCGTTTGGTTTTTTTGGTTTTTCTTATTTTTATTTTATGTTTAAACTAAATTTGTTTTTGGCTAGACAAGGTTATTGAAATCGAACACGATAAAATATATATATATATCTATCAAAGTATTTGAATATTCAAATCTATTATAACCACAAAATTTGGTTTTTATTTTTTTTTTTTTGTATAAAAGTAATTTGTATCTATAGATATTCAAAAGTAATTTATTTTAGTGGTACCAATGTTTGTATACGTAATAAATGTAGAACAAAAAAAAAAAACCACATTTGTCATTTATAATTTTTCTGAAAATTCTATGGACATTTAATTGGTTCAAATAAATTATATTATTAAAAATAAATTTTTTTAATATTTTGATTGCTTTAAGTTTATTAATTTTAAATTTATTTTATTTAATAGTTGAAAATAGTAGAAATTGTGTAGTAAATTAATTAACCATTGTATTGAAAAGTTCAAGATCATTTTGAAATTAAATTTATTTTAATTTGAATAAAAAATATATTCTTAGGTAAATATTATGAATTTATGAGTTTTAAATGCAAAGTAATGCGAAATTAATTAATATTAGTAGTAAATAAACACTTAAATTAATTGATTTAATAAAACTTACTAAGAAAATTAAATGTGGCGGGTTTAAAAAAAAAATCATTAGAAAATACAATGAAAATACAATTAATACTCCTCATCATTATCATTATATAACTAGGGTAACATCCTTTTACCGAGTCACATTGTTGATAAAACTACTGGACCAATTTACATGATTTTTAAAGTATAGAAAGTCATGATTGAGGAGAGTTGAATGATCTGTGGAACTTTTTTTAATAAGGTTATTAGTTTAGGAAATACAGAATAAAAAAAATAAGTAATACATTATTCTTTAAAGTTTTTGCAACCGTAAAAAATGTTTGACTTTGAAGATAGTCAATTATGGAATTTAGAGTTTTCCCCTTTTTCAACAAAGATTTTCTTAAATTTCTTTTTTATTATTAAATATTAAACTTTCCTCTTGAATTTGGCATATTTAACAAAATAAATGCCATTTTTGTCACTTGATCACTTTTAGCTGTAAAGCGACAATATATATTAGATTCTACAGACAAATATATTTGTCAACAGATTTTTTTAAGTATTGATTATTAGCTGCTTATTGATTACTTTTAATTACTAACCAGGATATTTTTATGTATTAACTATTAACTGTTGTCTCTAAATATTTACAAATACTCGTATTTGCAAATTAATGTTATACTTTTCTATTAGTCAAAAGCGGTTGCCTGTAAACTGAAATATTGAAAATGTAAATGCATAGTTTTCAACAGATTTTTTTAATTTTACACGTGTTCACATATTAAATTTGTATACCTTAAAACAATCGGAACAGTCTCGGATTAAAACCCTTTTCGGATCATATACATATAATAAAAAAATATAGTATTTATTACAATAATTTAATAATAATAAGTTCAAATGTCACATCGGCAAAGGATTAATATTATCATGCAATATTTACTATTATCTGGTACTAAAAATAAATAAATAAACAAACGGAATATAGACTTTGAATTTTAAAAACATTTCAGAAATTGAATTTGACGTTTATGATATTATTGACCCTAAGAACATAACTCATAAATAATTAATTTGCCCTTAAAACAAAGTTTGCAAAGACAAGTATTACGCCTAGAACGGTATTACCCCTATTTTCCCCTTAAAACAATAAGATTAGTTCACATTTATGTTTCATAACAAAACAGACGAATTAAAAAAAAAAACAAAATTTTAATTGTAAGTGTCAATTTTTTCTAAATATGTCAAAAATATAGTCGTTACAATCGGTTTGTCATAATAAGCGATTTCGTTATAACCATTAATAGTTTAATTTAATTATAAATTAGAATCAATTAAATCTATGAAATTCGTTGTTATAAGCAGTTTTTCGTTATAAACGAAATGTTTATAAACGATTTCTACTGTAATTCCATTTGAAAAAAAAACCATTCAAATAGTTTAACTATAAAACTCTAAACCTTTTAGAACTTTCTGCAAAGTAAGCATGTTTCAAATTTCAGTTCAAAATTATAATAAATTTTCATACATAGTATAATGATTTTGATTTGATTCTTGTGTATGTCTATAGGAAATGATTTATTTGCTGTCCTTGTTGTTGAAAAGTTTGAGAAGATTAAAATATCGAAAATTATCGAACAGTCGAACATTATTATGGATTTACTAGAATTTCGAGGACGGGAAAAAACTAGAACAGATTTAGATCCTTCTTTCCATGTTGAGTTTTTTACAAAAACACTATAGAAAACTTAAAGGATTGGTGACTAAATCCAGAAACTGAAATCCGGAAATAAAAAATCCATAAATTTAAAATTCTAATTGTGTCAAGAACCAAATTGTAATACATTGCTATTAATTAATATATTGCTCTTTTCCGAGAATATTCTGGAAAATGGCATAAAAAATTTTTTTTTATTCAGTCTGTTAGCCCTTGTGGATTTGTTTTTTTGGCAAAAATCATTATGGATTTAGTCACCAACCCAATTTAAAAATATAAAAAAGTCCATTCTAGCAACACTAGTACTTTTCTTATTGATTTAAAATAAATTTTATTGTATCATGTTTTAGTGTCAAGTATTTTGCATGATACGATGCTTCTGAAATTCCTAAACTAGAGTAAATAATATATTTCAATATATTTTAAAGATCAAAACAGCTCTTAAGTTGAACTTCTCGATATACTAATAATAATAATAATAATAATAATAATAATAATAATTAATCACTATATGAATAAAATGTAGGTCGTTAAATTTAATTAGATTTGTATTCATATTACTAATATAGGTAACCTATTAATCATTTTATTAATTATATCTTTTATAAAAAAAATTCTTTTATATTTTTTTTAAATTTAAATTAAGCAATAAAATAAAATATTCTATTTTATAGTGATTGAAAACATGACAAGTTTATTTAAGAATATATATATATATATATTCATATATCATTGTTTATATTTAAATTCGTTACATATTTCATTAAAATTTTTTAAATATTTTTTTTAATAGTTTTACCTTTCTTTGAAAAAAGGTTATGCTATGAAAAAATCTTAAGATTTTTTGAATATTTAATAGTTAATAAACTGAAAGATGAATGACTCAAGATATTATATTTGTTCTGTTTTTTTTTATATATATACATATAAATATATATATATATAAGTAATAATAAAAATCATTAAAAAAAAACAATTTAAACAAATAAAATATTAAAACGACCCCAAAAAAAGCTATAAAATTTATTTTATTATTTTGTATTTATAAAACGCTTCTGTTTGAAATATCTTTAAGTTTAATCCTTTTTAATATGATTCTAGTTAGTATGTATTATATTCATTTTTACACTGAGGTCTAAAATGTCTCCGATATCACATAATATTTTATTGTTATTATTATTTTTAATTTATTATTTTTTTTTTTTTAAACCAGTATTTAAGAAACTTTTATTTTTACTTTTAAACATTTAATTTGAAATTTTATATTCATACTTTTGAAAAAAGAAGAATGTATGGAGGGGTATTAATTCTCTATTTTATCGTCTTCAATGCCTTTTTTAGAATGTTTTTTTTTTAAATATTGGTTGAATGGACTTTTTATTTGTTTCTTCGTAAATGAACACAAATTTTTTTTTTAAATATATATTTTTATGTGTATTGAATGATGACAAAAATGGCGTCTTGAAGGTTTATTTTGATATTAAAATTAATTTTTTAAAAAATCTTTATTGATAGTAAACGCAGTAATAATATTTAAAATTTATATAATTTTTGTTCTTTTCCGTATATACGTGTGTGGAAAGTATCAGGAAGTTAATTAATGACAAAGTTTAATCAAAGATAAATACGAAGATTTTGTATTTTTCTAACTCCGAAAATAAAAACAAATTAAGTCAACAACTTATTCCGAAAATTCCGAAACCTTTTAGTTCTAACTTCTAACTTATATATTTCAATATTTAAAATTCATTTTAATTTGTTGGGTCTCATAACTAGGTGTGCCTAGTAATAAGCCGATAACATTTAATTTACTTTCAATTCGGAATAAAATTCGGAGAAGGACATATACTTTATCTATACGACATACTTACATTAAAAAATGTTGTAACCTAGATAAATTCTGATTTTAATTCAATTAAATATGTTTTTTAAAAAAATTTAGAAAAAATGAAGCACATTTTATAACGCTATGTCTTAAGTTTTTTTATCACAGTATTTTCGGAGTTTTATAATAAGCTTAATTTTAGCACTGATTGCTAGTATAGAGTAAGCAAATTGTATCAGTTTTAAAACTTGTGGTAAAATTGATAGTCTGTGCACCGCGTTAGTTTCACATCAGTTAAACAGTTATTTAATACACGCTATCATTGTTTCCGAAAATTATTCCGAAAAGAAAAAAAAAACTTATGATAAAACTGACAGTATGTATTACTTTAAAGTAATTTTCTACTCTTTATACAATAAAGATTAAAACTGACCATAACAATATATGAGATAACAACTCCGGAAAACAGGATTTTAAAAAAGAAATTGAGTGGAGACCTCAACTGTTTTATATATTAAATTAAATCTTAATTTTATGTAAGTCGTTTAATCTCTTTCTTCTTCACAATATACACAAGGAAATATATTTTGTAAATTATAATCGATATATGAAAAATATGTTTTTAATTTCAAAAACTCATCATATTTTATTATAGAGTACGTTATATTAATTTTATTTTAATTTGAAATCAAATGAAAATAAACAATAAAGAATTATTATATTCGCAAAAAAAAAAAATAAATAAAATAAAAGAAAAGAAGGTGATTATTATTCATGCTTTATTTTTAATATATATTATAAACTTTTCAACAGTTATCAATTTCAATAAATAAAATTTGATACTTTCATTTTCAAAGCCAAAGAAAATCATAGTAAGTAATAAAAAATAAACAAAGAAACTATGCATACATATACATATATTTATACTATCGCCTCGTATATATTATATATAATATATTTTATTTACCATACATATACATATATTTATGTATTGAAATTTAAAAAATATAAAAATTAAATGACCCAATATATAAAAGTTTTACGTAGCAATCTTCAAAAAAAAAAAATCATATTGTCAAAATATTTTTTGTCGATATTGTCGTTGTCGTCCAACTTGTCTAACAACATCAAAATTTGTTCACAACATTTTATGTATTAATTTATAATCTAATATTTGCCTCTTTTTTATTTTTTTGATCTAAAATAAAAATATGATAAAAATTGACATTCTATTCAATGCCATTGCCAAAAAAAAAAATTTAAATTTGCATGGATGAAAGAACAGCGTTATTTGAATAGACAATAATAGATTAATTATTAAATGACACTTTTGTGTCACATGACATATAAAAAATTTTGGCATATAAATTTGACTAAATTTTGACATATAAAAACATATATAACATTTAAAAACTAAATTTTGTTACATAATTTAGCGAAATCTGGATTTGTTTACAAGTCAAAAAATTAATTTAACAATATCCTTGTAGTAAGAATTCTGTTAAAAGTTATTTAAATAAAAAAATTCAAGTTAAATAGGTATAAAATATACTTTTCACTAACTTAAGGATCTAGATAGATCAAAATATAAGTACTTTAAATTTATGTGTTCATAATTATATACAATAGTTACAATCGAAAAATCAAAGGTTAAGTGAAAATCATGATCCGAAATTGAAATTTAGTTCAAATGACTTAAGTAGGATATATACCCTTATCAGTTCAGTAGTAAGTTGTTCATCTGTTACTTATTATCATTATTTTTTGCTATTCTTCAGTTCAAATGATTTTATGATGACAGTTTATCATTTTATCATTTTTTTATTTCTTTATTGAGCTATATAAAATTTCAACAACTTAATTTACAATTTTTATCTTACAATTCAATATGACTGACTTAAATATATGTTCTGTCACCTGTGACATTTAAAGCAATATGATTAAAATTAGTGTTACCATCTACATATGTTTTCTCTTATTAGTAAAAATACTTCTTACAATTTATATTCTAATTACATACTTGCTCAAGGCATATTTACATTACAGTTTATCACATATCAATTTAGTTGCAAAACTGACGTATCTGTTAAACTTAAATGTTCAAACTTAAATGTCAAATTCTAATTTATAAAACTGACCAACAGATTGGACAGACTTTAAAAGTTTTTTAATAATAATATAATTCTATACCTAATTTTTATTTTACCTTCAAATATAATTACGTCTTCATACATATTCTAATCATATATAAAATCTATATATATTCTATAAATAGTATAGGTATATTATATATATGTATAAATAAATTAACATATGTTCATATATACCGTAATATAAATACTCGTATATATTATATGAACTCAAAATTCAATAACATGTGTGTACTTTGTATTATATTTTTATTTTATTTTATTTTATTACGTTATGACATACGTATTACTTAAGATTCGCGAGATTAAATAATAATTTGTGGTGCGAATAAACGATAATAAATACAATGATAATAACAATAACAATACAAATAAAATAAAAAAAAATAAAAATAAATTATAAATATAAGAAAATATTCCGAGAAAGCTTTAATTTTGCATACCACCAACCACTACAAAAAAAAACAAAAATTAATAAAAAAAAATAAGAGATTAGTTAGATTACTCAAACTCAGTCTCCTACTAACAGTAGTGAGTACGGAGTACTTTATTCAACATTGGTCTGGGAGGAGCAGAGTGGAGAGTACACAGTACAAAATATTCGATTAAGAGAAAAAAAAAAAGAAGACAGTAAATTAAAAACTGAAAGCATGAGAAAAGAGAGGTGTAAAAAACAAGATTAAGAGAAAAATAATAAAAAAAAAAAAACAAAAATATGATTTTGTTTTTAATTAAAATGATTAATTTTGATTGGCTGTTTTTTTAAGCCTTAAGGTAAAAAGTAAATTTATTTGCAAAAAACTGAGACAAATTGATTTCTTGTTAATTAAAAAAAAGAAATTGCTACCGTGTTGTGACGTAATTGATAATTATTTTTATTTTTAATTATTAGATATTAGTGTTCTTAAGAAGATTAAATTTTTTTTTTTTTAATATTTAAATCACTCAAAATTGTAATAAATTTTTAATTACTCACTTATAATAAGTGATTACTTATTTTGTTAATTATTAGTTATTATTACTTATTACTCATCGCAAAAAAATTATTAAAATTTTAATTTGAAAAATGATCACTGGTATGGGATTATAAATTATTATGAGAAATAATAATATAAAAATAAATTGAATAATTAGTTACATTTGAATTAATTTGCTATTAAAAAATAGTCAAAATTAAAAAATTCTTAATAAGTAATTAAAGTATAGCTTATTTTTTCTAAGTACTTTTATAAGTTATAAGTGCTATTATCCAAATAATCTTAAGATAATAATGAGTACTTATGGGAATATTCAAAAATGTAATTTTATATTTTTAATTAATTATTAATAAACTTTAAATTTTAATTATTGAAAAATGATAAGTTATAATCACTTATCAGTAAATCAGTATTTAAAAAGAAAACCAAATTCTAAATTTCTTTGAAAATTAGATATTTATATAATTTGAAGAATTTTGACTTAAAATCTGACACTGTACAATGTACAGTAATTGGAACATGTTCCAATTTATATTTAGAATCTCGTCCATTCAAATAAGATGGTATCCAACACAATGTGCTGATTAAATCGAAAATTAATAAGTATAAGTAATTTATTACAATAGATTCGTTCATTATGAAAGTCAGCTGTATGTGACAGTATAAATATATTAGGCAAAAGTAATTTCATGCTTTTTAAATAATAAATATGTATGCGATTAAATACTAATAATAATTTAATTACAGACTTATATAATGAATAATGGATTTGATTTAATAAATAATGAAATTTCTATTTAATGTCAAAGTTAACAAATTGTTTTTATGATTTCTATTAGAAATGTCATTTTAGATTTTACTCAATTGAAGACTCCAATCGATTTTCTTAAAAGTTAAAAATCCAATACAATACACAACATTGTCCTCGAAAACATTTATTTTTAATACAAGAGTATGGATGTCATTATTATTCATAATTTAATAATAAGTACCTTTAATATGACATATTTGGCGCTAAATTTTTATCAAAAATCAAAGATGTGTGACATTTGATTTTGACACTTAATACTTCAACATTTTTTTTGGCAATTACAAATTTTTAAGGCTCAATTACATGCTTTTAATAATAATAATAATGATAATAATAATTTTTCATTCAACATTTTTTTAATTATATGTATTTGTTAAAATTTCAATAACAAATCAACTGTCAAATGTCAAACACATTTTAAAATGCAACCATTTAAAACTATGCAATATCGTGTCGCGTATTCATTAGATCTCCATCTTAATTAATATATTTTTTAAATGTTTAAATAAAATGGTTCAAATTTGTTGTATTTGTTCTTTTATTTTTTTTGTGTTTTTTGATAAGCAGGAAAGAATCATAAAATTACACCTTCACCTTAGATGAAAAATAGACCCTTCGACCTTTTGCCATTCTGTTTTATGATAAATTAATCATTTTTTTGTTGTTGTTTCATTTTGTTATTTTTTTTTTGAAAAATAAAAATTAATCATAAATTTATATATTTTTGTACGTGAAAATATTTTCAATTATTTTCATCTTTTCTTTTCTCCAACTCTGTTTTTCTATTTTTCCTTTTTTTGTTTGTTTTTTTTTTTTAATTTCGGAAAAACTGAAAAATCATTAGATTCGAGAAAATATGAACGTGTTCATTTTAACCTTAAAATAAAAAAATTCATTATACTTATTTCTATTTAAACTAGCCAGCCACCTATTTTTAATATATTTTGTGTATAAATATTAATATGAATTGTATATATATATTTATATATATATATATATACGAAAAAAAGTAACCAAAAAAATATATATTAATCATCCACTAACATCATGATAATCATTATCATTATTATTATCATTAATAATAAAAAAAAATACCATTTTCTTGTTGTTATTGTTGCTATTGTTGCTGTTGTTGTACAATGAAAGTATATATACATATTATCGATGTCTTTCTTTCTATTTTAATTTTTTTTTTTTTTTTTTTTTTTTTTAAGTTTTTATACACGACAAATTAATGTTTAGCGTTATATATGCATGCAGCTCGTCATCGTCTTAGAACTTCAGCGTGTTATTTGTTTATAAATAAATAAAATAAAAGTGTATGGGAAAAAATAAAAATGTTTTTTGGTCATTGACCTCATTTTTTATTTTTGTTTTTTTTTTTTTTGTTATTTATTTATTTATATACAAAAATTTTCTTTTTTTTAAATATATATAGACAAAAAAAAAAAACAAAACCAATTCTTTTCCGTTGGAGTTGTTAATATAAGAACGCGTTTTAACGCACTTAACTGCATCGTAAAAAAAAAAACGCAACAAATATATATAAAAAAACAAAACTTTTTTTCAAAAGTAAAGAATGTTTTATATATTGGATTTTTTTTTTTTGACGCTTAGAATCATTTTGTATTTCTTATATATATTTGTAGGAATACCATATTCTTGGAAAAATTTTTTCAAGACATGCTAATTAAGTCTAATGCATATTGTATTTGCGTGAAAAAAATATTTGATATTATTTGTAAGTTTAGGTAAACTTACTAACCTTAAAATTTTTGAATTAAACGTCTTAAAGTTTTGGATATGCAGGTATACTTTTGATACCTATAAATATAAACACTTTCGTTTCGAAAATTTGATAATTTCATGACTTCAAAGATTTAATTAAATTGAAGTCTTATGCCGCGCACAAGCAGAGAAAGCGATTTTTCTGCGACTGATTTTTCAGAAAAAAATTTAAAACATATTTGTTTTAAAAAACGTGGTCACGGTCAGAAGAGCGACAAGGGAGTTTTAAATTATATGGCTATTTGCTCGTAAAAAAACGCACGCAGAAAATTCGCTCGCTCGCTGCCTGCTGTAACCGCGGTCTTACGTTTTTAGTTTTTTTTTTTAAAGCTTGAAAAATTATTTTAAATGCATTTATTAAAATGCTTTTAAAATATCAACTAGACCTTTGGTAAAAGTAAAAATTATGAACTGAGCTTTGCCGAATTTTTTTAACCTGTTAAATAAAATGCGATAGTGTGAAAAAATTGTAGATATATTCTGCAGTGACGAAGTTTTTGAATATTTGTACATATGTTTTTAAATACTTGTAAATGTTTCATTTGTGCATATTTATATTAAGGTACTGTGTCTTGTTTTTACAAAGAACAAAGTTTCCCTTAGCCTTCCCGCTTCGGTTATAATAAATTTAAACTATTAAAAAAACCACAGCGTAAGGCTTCGAACATCCAGAAGTGAGCATTCGTTTTTGTTAAAAATTTCATATTTCATCTAAATTGTTATAATTTTAACCTGAAATGGAATTATGTTTTTTTTTAACGGAACTACTTGTTGTTGTTTTTAATATGGGGGATAGTATGTGTCACCCTAACACGTAGACATTGTGGCTTTTTGTGCACCCACTTTATCAATTTATAAGTAATATTATTAATTTTGTTTATATTATATATTTGTATATTTTTAAATTATATTTGGTCACCATGGGGATTTGTAAAGAATTTTTTCAATTAAAAAATTCATGACCCGTACGAGAATCGAACCCGCACCTCCTCGGTTTGTAAGTCAAATACTTACTCACTAACCCACCGGAGGACCCAACGGAACTACTTACTTATTTTAATTGATATTGATAAATTTTCTTTCTGTATTCGATCTTCAAACAAACTTCATCATTTAAAAAGGAAGGGAAGAATTTTCATATACTTTTAAAATGTTAGGTTAAAAATTTTCTAAAATATTATATTCCATAATAGCTAAAAAGAGAGCCAGTGGCACTCAGTAGCATTCCAATAACAAAATTTATGAAATTATTAACTCATTTAAACAATATAAATTAATTTTTATAATATTCTAATAAAAATGCCAATTTAAAAATTTTAAAAAGTAAAATTCATCATCAAAATTGCTTTAAGTCATTATTTTGCATATTTACAAGTGCTGAAATGTTTTTTTTTATTTAAATTCTAAGTACCTATAGGAATATTAAAAATATAATTTTCACACATACGAGGAGTCATCTAACGACAAAATGCATTAAATAAAAACATTTTTTAACTTATTATAAAAATAAAAATAAAACTAATCTAACCATAAAATAATACAAAAAAAAACAGAAAACTCAATTAGAAGACAACATGCTCACCTATATAATAAACTATGTAATAAAAAAAAAAAGACTAAAATACAATCATTAACTTAAAAAATAAAAAAAAAAATAGAACCGATGAGAATTCTGAAGTACCTACATATATTTATAATGTAAATTCATTTCTACTTCCATCTTGTTCTATCTAATAGTTTGGGTATTTTAGTTCATTACTGCAAGTATTGTTCTTTCTCTTTCCCTCGATTTGGTTTTTTTTTTCATTATTTTGTTAAGTAATTTTTGATGTATTTTTAGCTTAACTATAAACTGAGTGACTGGCTGGTCATCATTGATCAAAAGCCCTTCCTCTATAAAACACTTTTTTTTTTTTTTTAGTAATACCATATAATATACTAAAAACTAACCAATCTTGTTAAACTTTTTATTTAATTTTTATTTTTATTTGTGGTTTTTTTGTTATTTTTTTTTTTTTTTTTTTTTGGGGAAAAGAGTAGCACTCCGTGCACAGGAAAGAATTGAGTTTGAAAAATGAGCCCTAAACATATAAAATGTAAAATACTATACTTATTAAAATATATTCATTCTTCATTATTATTTTTTCTTCAAATTTAAGTCCAATGGCGACTTTAGTGAAAATATAAAAATAAAACTTACCCATAGGTGCCCTTTTTATAATAAAATTTTTTCCAAATTCATTCGGTTTCACTCACTCTTAAATATCTACGATTCATGAACGGAAAACAAAACCAAAGCAAAGCAAGAGTATAGAGTGCATGCGCAATTTGATTAGTTTTTTTTAGTTTTCTGAAAAGATTCACGTTTTTTTTAATGGGATTCGGGATATAAGAAAGTTCTTTATATGTAGGTATAAGAATATGATATTAAGAAACATGGAACAAGTATGTGAAGTCATACATATACAACAAGTGTAAGTGAAGTCCAAATGATATATTCTATATTTAAAAAACAAACTAACTAATACAATCAAATAAAAATACATTAAAAAATGTTAGAATTGGAATTTCATCCACATAAACTCACTCACTTCAATTTTGAAGACATGATAATGGTATAAATATGTTTAAAAGTAAAAAAAAAAAAAATTGTGAATAAAGGGAATCACATTGAACATACATCATTACTCAAAACTCCAGACTCTAATATTGCCTATAAAAATTCTTTTTTATTTTTTGATTACTTTTTATTTTATTGTGATTGTTTTTATACCCGTGCATACATATGAACATCAGGTATATTAAAATTACTCCTCCGTTTGTAACGCATCGCAATATACGAGCTAGATATAGTGTCAAGGGTACGTATCGAATCTGTATCGAAAAGTGAATCGATCTAGCTATGTGTGTCCGTCCACGATAATTCAAAAACTATAAGAGCTAGAGTTCTGAAACTTTCACAAAGTAATTTTTAGACAATTTGTAGGTTCCCTATTGTTTTTGGTTAAAATCGGACAAAGGCTTCGGGTAGCTGCCATACAAATTTTTCTAAATTATATGAATATTTTCAAAATTAATAACTAAATAGAAACCAAATATATAAACAAACAAAATGTAGTTAAATTATTAATCGATTCATGGTGTAGTGGTTAGGACATGTTCCTTGCAGCCAAAATGTCTCGGTTCGAATTCAGGCTAAGGAAAAATTTTTTTGTTTTTAAATGCATTTTTTGTCATCTATTTTTTTTTTAATAAAATATATGTATTTATTTTATGTATGAAAAATTTTATTTTATAGAAAATTTGATAGAAAACTCTCATTTATATTAAAAATTATTAATTTTTTTAATATTTTTATAAAAATACGCTTTGTCAATTTTTAAATTTTAAAAATCCGACGCATAGTACGTCGCGTATTTCGGGAGCTCTTATTTAATTATATGTATTTAAAATTATTTTGACAGAAAATGTACGCCGTACGTCGTGATTTAGGTAAGGGCCTAATTCATTTTTTTTTTTTTATTCATTTTTTTTGTAATTAAATATAAAAAAAACAAATATTTTGAATTTTCTGTCAAACAGTTCAATTGTAATATATGAAATTCTTATTTATTTAATACACGCACGAGTATCTAAAAGTTGACAAGGGCAACTTTAATCTTCCTCGTTTTTTTTAGTTTTTAGTCAGGTTCATTCGATTGCAACTTTTTTTTTATTTATTTTATTTTATACTTATTTTGACTTTAAGTTTTTTAAATGACCACTTAGTGTATATATTTATATATATATATATATTCTAGTAAGGCAGTAGTAATATACCTATATGTATTAGAGATATAGTATAGAAATGAAGAGATGTTTTAATAATTACTTATATAAAAAGTTGTAAAAGAAAGAGATAGTTGAAACTATTTAACAATGCAACATTTATATATTTACTGTGAATATCATTGTTTTTTTTTTTTGGAACTTAGAAAAGTTTTTAGTATTTATTTTTTATTCCATGAAATTAAAAAATTAAATTGAAAGGAAATCTGACACGGTTCTTATTATAATAAGTTAGATTTAAGATATTCTCTATATCTTTTGTATGCATTTTCATAATAACGAGAATCTTATAAGTTTTATTCGTCATTAAACGGACCACCAAAGTCTTCTTATGTATAGTTGATCACGGTCCTTTAGTTTTATTTCAACTAAACCTATCTTCGTAATTTTTGATATATGTAGTACTCTTTCTGTCATTATAATTATTGGATATTTTTTTTTGAAAGTCATATGAATTTTTGCTTATATAAATACAATAACAATGTAAGTACAATATAAGTACTTACGTTACATATATCTGTCAAATTAATCAAAGTTTCCCCTGTAAATATGTAAAAGTGTGAATTATGTACTTCAAAATGATTATTTTCTTGTTTTTAAAGTTAAAAAAGTAAAAATTTTATTTTACATAAATACAGTTTTTTTTTTGACATTTGCACAATTTTAAAATTTGACATTTAAATTTTATGTGTCAAAGTGCTCTTAAACGCCCTTTCCTTTCAGATATTAATAGGTCCTAAAATAAGGATGATTTATCATCAAAGTTTTTTTCTAAAAATCTCTATATATAGTCGAATTGGATTAGCTATGTCAATAAAGTTACATTTGACAATTACATGCTTAACATGTTTTGACATTTGATAAAATTTTACATTTGATTACATTTGGTATTCCTAATAAAACCATTAAAGATAAATAAAGGTTTTAATTAAATTTTTTATTTCAAAAAATATTTATTCAATATTTTAAACAAAAATTTTTAAAGTCAAAAGATCAAAGTAAAAATTGAATTTTTAATTCAGAATCAATAAATTCGATTACAATACTTAAACCTTTTTTAGTAAATTTCAAAAATAAGTTTTTGACAGTTTCTGCAAAGTGCAAAGTTGTTAAAATTTAGAAAAGTTCTTTAATAATTAATAAGATTAAATTACAAATTTCCAGGAAAACCTATTATGTATAGAACGGATATGCACACATTCTCTTTCTCTTACACATACATGGTCCAGTGTATAGTAAACAGTAGTAGTATTGCTGTCATGAAAAATCAATTAACATTGTCTGCAAAATAAAAGTTATATTATTTTCTTAAATAATAAAAATCTTTAAAAGTTTGACATAACTTCAAAAAAAAAAAAAAGGTTTCTAATAAAAACCAATATCTTATTTATGTTCCAGCTTAAGAATATACCACATATCCATATTGACATAATATATGGTATACATTATTTTGATAATAACAAAAACAAAAAACTAACCGATGGTAGGTAAGGGGTTAATGGAGATTTTTGTCAAATAAAGATGAAAGAAAGTATTTTCAAAGAATGTAATAACTTTTATTTGATTTTGTTATTTCTTAAGAAACATTTGGGTTTAATGTTTTAAGTAAATATATATATATAATATTTTTTTCCTTAATTTAATGTATATACGTGTGAATATTTCTATGTTCATGTATGTATTTATATATTTATATATGTAAATAATTGTATATTTAGAATAAAAAAATTCTTAAAAGTTTTCCTATATTATTTTTTAAAGGAAATTTTGAAAGGAAAAACTTTTTCAAATTATTTTGATATTTTGTTTGTATATGTATATGTGTGTATGTATTTAATTCATATTAAAGATTTCTTTAAGAAACACGTATTAAATACTATACATACATAAATAGACGACGGACTGTTCCTTAATTTATTATAAATAAAAAAAAAATTAAAGAAATAATAGGGGAAATGGAAGTTTGTTGTCTGGGGCGTGATAAAAATTGTTATAGATTATTATTTGTGGTGGAGTTAAATGATCAAAACATGGTATATATATATATATAAAAAAAAATAAGTTAAAGATATAATATATATGTATTTTTTATTTTTTTTTTAATATTAAAACGTGCGGTAATAATAAGAAACCAATTTGTCTATATACAAGTGTCAAACAATTAATTCTCTTTGAAAATTATAAAATATAATATTGACAAAATAAAAGGGCGGGGGGAAGAAGTGTGGTCGATAGAAATGAAGTATCCGAAGGAGTTCGATACAAGTTTTGTGGTATATTTTAAATTTTAAAAGTAATTGCGGATGGTATAAAACTCTATAATATATGAGTATGTTATTAAGTATTTGAAACTTTATTTGCTTCTTAAAAGCTATATTGTATCACACAATATTTTACATGCTTATATATATATATATTTTGTAATTTAAACTTTTTAAGAAAATGGGTTTTGTTTGTTTTAAAACCTTTCGATTTTCGTTTAATAAAATTTGACATTTCAATAAATTTTCCAATATATGCATGTGTCTAGGTGTTAATTGAATAAATATCACATGTTAAAAACTTATAAAATCTTAAATAACTTTTCAAAGGTAACTGTATATCAGTATTGTTAAAATATAGCTTTTTAATTTTTATTTTTTGGGGGTTTAATATTTTTGGGGGAGGGGTTTGGTAAGTTAACGGTATAGTTTATAACTTTCATTAATTAAATTTTATAATTTTAGTTATTGTTGCCGGCAAAAAGAAAGGAGCAGAATGCGTGTTGAGTTTATTATTTAACATTTGGGAAATTATTAAAGGTGAAAATTACTATAAAGGTGAAATTTATTACCTTATAATTTTCCCAACTTTTAAGTTGAAGGAAGGGGGAAGTTAAAAAAAAAGAACTTCTTTTGTACGTGTTCAAATTTTAAATATCCATAAACAAATTTAATTTTGAATAAAAAAAAAAAAAACAAGGAAGAAAGAAGACTAGAAGAATAGAAGTCGTTTTATATATATATACGAAGTGTATTTATGATGCCGAAGGGATCAGAAATTATTAAATTAGAATTAGATTATATTCTTTAGCATAAAAAAACGTTTGTCAGATTTTATAAAATTTTCACGTTTTATTTTGTTGAATAATAAAAAAAATGTTTAAAAAAAAAACAGTGGAACTAGATGTTGGACGTTCAATTGTATATTGTTGTATTCGATTGTATCATGTTGTATCCCTGAAATTATTGGTTCATCGAATGGTGTGCTGCGCTAGTGAAAATTTCTTAAAAGTAATAATGTTATTGTTGTGTTAATTATTCTTTCATTTGTCGAAAATTTTATTATTAAATTTTACAAAATATGTTTTTGTCGCGATGTACGGCAATTGAATTATAGAGGTTTAAATAGATTTAATGACAGAGTGGTGTGAGGAAGTATTGCTTCATTTGGTCCAAAGTTATGTTGAATTTTTGATTGATAAACATTACTAATACCTACTGTAATACTAATACCTATTGTGAACTTATGCCTCAGTTGTTTTTTATATCCAGGGGATTTCATGTCAATTAAATCGTATTTATAAAGGTACCACTAGATATTTTCGCTTATACAAAAAAATAAAAAACGAATAAAAAAAAGTAAAAAAAAATTTTTTTTATGAATTTAAATTATTTAAAATGTTTATGAATTAGTTTTTTCAGTTTTTAAAACTCACAGTACATTTTCTGGAAATTTTATATAAATAGTAAAACATTTTGATATAAAAAGTTAAGAAATCTTTCTGTAGAAAGTCTTCATTATTTTCCGTGGAAATTTGAAATAACGGCGAAGCGAAGACCCAATATATGCTTTGTTGTGTTGCTTTGAAAAGCAAATAAACCAAGCAATGTAAATCAAAGAAATCGCAAAGTTTCCCTCATTCCTGGAAGAAAGCCAAATGAAATGTTTACTTAATTATGTATAATAAAAAAATTAAAAAATCAAATTTAATTCATACAAATAGGTAAAGTATGTTGTGTCGGTACATTATAGAATGTTGACAACAAACAAGTATTTCCATTTGAATCTAAGCAACAAAGGTTCTAAAAGAATAAACTAACTTAGCAACATTTTTTAAAAATATGTATACAAAAAATTAATAGATGGAGAAATAGATCATTATTGAAACAAGTTAAATCTACCAAAAACTTTCAAATCTTTTATTAACAACAAATTTATCGAATTTAATTTTAAAAATTGAAAATTTAAACAAATAAAAAAAAATATTAATTTAAATTAAAAAAAATATTCACCAAGCAGGGATTTGAACTAACGACCCCAACATTTTATCAAATTCAAAACATACAAAAGGCAGACTAAATAACTTATTCATCTTCAAATTTTTAAGATACAATAAGAAATTATACAAGTCATCTGTTTTTTTTTTTTTTTTGTGTATCTATTACTAGAATCGGAGCATAATCTACGTAATACAAAATGGAACGGATCGGTTAGATAATTCTGTGACGGGCCAACAGCTAGTTTATTATAGTTTTGATTAATTTTTCAATTATTTTTAAATTAATCTGTATTTAGACTATATCTATAGTCTAAGGAGGTAAAATCTGTTGTTCGAAATTGTATTCGAAGTTCTCCTGAATAGTGTTGAACTCTACACAATTAAAATCCTTTAGTTAACTTTAAATGGAAATGAAATAATCAGTTTTATGGGATTTGGGATGGAAGCTTTTTGTGTAAGGACTATCGGAATTTTGGGTTATGTACGATAAAGTAGAAAATTTTGGGGAATATTTGTCTTAAATATTATTTTGGAAGATTTGCATGTAGTAATCATTTACATAATAAGGTCTAAGAAAACCATCCGGAAATTGACGTTTTTCAATACAAAAAGCCCTTTTAGTAATTCTCCTTAGTTCTTTAGTAATATAGTCCTTTTTTATAATTCTCTAAAAACATTTGGTCTTCAATGTATTTTGATAATTTTTCCTATAATAAATTAACAAATATTTTTATTTAATTTTGTACTTATACTTAGGAATCTTAAATTTTATAGTGTTCCGGACACGTTCAATACTTAATTTTCAATCAACCCCTCATAAAACTTTTACATGCTACTAAATGAATTTTTATTCATCTAATTTAAATCAAATCATTGTATTTACTCAGAATAAATAATCTTCATTAAGTGCAACCTTCTTATCACATAAATTTTACTTAAAAAATAATTATTTTTCTATTTTTAATTTAATTTTTACAAATTATTTTTTTTTTAATACAAACCATATTTTCTATTGAAAAACTAATTCATTGGAGATCTCTTAAAATTACTTAATTTTATATTACAAAATTAAATTTTCAATTTGTATTTTATTTTTTTTTTTTAATGTATTGAATTGAACTTTTATTCAATATATGATATTGAAAGATATATTGTTAACCTTTCAGAATTGAAAATGGAATGGCATTATAAATTTTTACCAAAGAATTGTAATTTAATTTTGTTTTTATTTGAAAAGTGCACGTTTCTTTGTGTTTCGATAGAAATCAAAGTACATTGTGATCATTTTATTCAAAATCTCAATAATGAAATCTGAAACTTCCCCCAAAAATGGAAAAAAAAAATCAGATTTCACATACGTATGTACCTACGTATGTATTGTATGGTATGCACAAAACCAAAAAAAAAAATTGAAGGATTTTTTTTTTTTTTTGTTAAAAATCCACATACAGTAAAGGAAAATAAATTTGGAATGTGATAATATTTAATTTTTGTTAATTCAAAAATGATGAAGAGGCAGCTTCAAAGGTTTTTTTTCTACTTCTATACATATTACATTTTTTTAAGATTTGGTTTAAATATCTAAGAGTGCTATCAAAAGTTTCAGGCTGAAAGTCGTGACGGTTATAAAACAGTTTTCGAGCCCATTTACAGAGACATATTTTTCTAAAGAATTTGTGTAACATATACACAGCTTTCAATTGGCTTTAGATGAAATAAAAATCTTACATTTGGTCTCGTGCACTACAAATTTCTTAAGTATCACTCGCTTCACTTAACACTCATATTATTTTATGGATATTTCGTTGGTGAGTTATTACTAATTACCATTGCTCTATTTAATTTAAACTAAGGCAGAAGGTCTGAAAGGGCTATTTTTTATTTTTCATGTTACCCCCAGGTTACCCCCTAATTCGATTTAAACATCCAATATACAAACCTTACACTACACCTTCACATGAATTAGAAACCTGGTGCTAACGGTTAGTTAGCTTAAAAAAAAAAAACTGGTAAAATAAAAAAATTTACTACCAAACATTTATCCGCAACTGTATATGAAAAAATAATTCAAAGATACATGAATCAAGGAAATGTCATATGACAGTGTATAAAGATATTGAAATAAAAATGATATGAACTACCGTTGCCGTCTTCAATTGTCGTTTTCACATTTTTTTTTCGTAATTTTTTTTTTTTATAATTCTGACCAGACCTTATCAAAATAATTGGACTCGTTCCTATCCAAATATGTATGGGCGAAAAAAAAAAACTTATTATTAGTAGAATTTCTTCCCCATTGGTTTCATATTTGGAATTTTTTGCAATTGTTAGACAGTTAATTTTTCTTTTATATTTTTTTTCCGCTTTAATTGTAATTATATGTTTCTGTGTAATTTTTTTTTTTGGGAAGTTGAATTTATGTTATGACCAAGGAATAAAATTATTAAACCGTCATCAGTTTCTAAGAGAAAAAGAAAAAACAGTATAACGTATTATATTTTAAATATTTTTTTTTAAGAATATTAAATTAAATTACATTGAATTTTTTCCCTGGTTTCCTGTGTACAGCATACTTCTTACTGGAGGTCTTAAGTTATTATAAATGGTTGGTACTGCCTCTTAGACTAATAAATAATTGAATTTCCGTAGGTACTCGAAAATTCCCGGAATTGAGCTTTAATTTAATATAGTCATCTTCCTTAAGAATCTGAAACAAGTAGATCTATTTTTCAATAATTCGTTTTACTTAGTTTTACTGAAGCACTTCGGTAAATTTTAAGCATTTCTGATTTACTGTATATATACATGTAGGTATGTATATATGTATATAAATGTATATAAAAGTATATAAATGTATATATATGTATTTATATATATATATAAAAGCGTTCACGACTACTAAACCAAGTCCATACCTACTACAAAATCTCTGGTTTCAAAGTTAATCAAAAGTTTTATTACTTAAAGGAAAATTTCAGAAAATCACTTGGGAATTATAAGAATGAATTAAAAATTTTAAATTATGATTTGTTGCATTAAAATTTAATTGTACTCAGTAAGTTTTAACAAGGGATATATGGGTCAGTGAATCTATTCAATTCCTGCTTCAAAACAATCTCTTACTTTTGATTAATTTTATTATTTAAAGGAAAATTTTGGGAAATCACTTGTGAGTTATAAGAATGAATAAAAAATTTTATAATTTGATATGTTGCATTAAAATTGAGTTGTACTCAACAACTTTTAGCAAGGGATATATGGGATACTGAACCTAGTCAATTCCTGCTTCAAAACCTCTGACTTTTGACTAATTTTATTACATATAGGAACATTTCAGAAAATCTCTTGTGAGTTATAAGAATGAATTAAAAATTTTATATTGTATGCGTTGTTTTACTATTAGATTTTACTCAACGAGTTCAAACGAAACTCTCAAAAAACCTCATGAAATGCGATAGATAATTTTTAAACCTCAAATATTCTTTTTTGAGTCCTTCGAAATTCTATTCAATTACAATAATTTGTTCCATTTATAAATATTTAAATTTTTTTTGAATAATTTTTAAATCCCTGTAAATTTATGTTTATATATTTTTTTTTTTCAAATTACAAACCACGTGAATTCACGGTAAATTATTACAGAAAAAAAATTTGGACTTAATTTATTGGTTTATAGTAGAAGCCATTGTTAATAGCATCACCCACAAATTTATCTTTTAACCATTTTGTAACTATTATACCTTGTACTTGTAACGGTTTTTCCTCATTTTTTTTTTTCTTATTCTCTTTCCGCAGTTGTGTACCTTTGGAAATATTTCTAGAATTCTCAAATGGGATTTGTCTATATTATTATGTCCTTTTTGCTGTCATGAGAGAGTCAAACTTATTTATTATTAACTGATCTGATATGGAGGGTTCATATAGAGCGAAATTTTTGTGATTAATGCATTAGCAACAGGATTACTCTCTTTTCTCAAAATTTGGAAGAATAATCTTAAAGACTTTTTTTTTTATGTAATTTTATGTTTTAGTGAATCTCGAAGGGGAGAAATTTGGTTTTTACTAAAATGTTAAAAAAAAAATTAAATGAAATGAATGATGTGTCAAATGAACTTGTATAATAATTGAAATTAAGATAGACAGAAATAAAAATAGAGGATTTTCAGGAAGATTTTGGGCAAAAAACTGGAACAGGAAAGAGATAGTATAATATATAGAAATGAATTTGATAAGTTATAAGACAAACATTATACAAATTAAATTAAATTTTGTTTTTGGATATTTTGGAATATAATCGAAAAAAAATAATAAAAGTAATAATAATTATTAAAAATAAATAGATTCAGTATAATATAGCTGAAAAACTATATATATATATATATAGTATGTAACATATAGATAAGGTGTATATATATATATTTATATATATATATATGAAAAAATTTGATCAAATATGACATGTGTAAGTTGTTGTATTATTTTTTAATCAAATTGAATAAAATGTATTATCTATATATACATATAGTATTACAAAACCTTTGGGAATTTCCAATATATTTCCAAAAACAGTTTATTTTTATAATTTTTACACTTGACCGAGTGGACAGAATTGTGTTTTGTTCTTGAGAGATTAAAAGATGGTTGGGGGTTTATTTATTATCTATAGATACCAATGGGTCAATTGGTTTAAGGAAAAGAATTTATTTACTAGTAGTTTCCTTTTGTTTTTTTTTTTTTTTAATAATGAAAATGTGTTTTAATCTGGTTTTAATAAAAGAACTATAGAAGAATAAAGTTTGGCTAAGAATTAATTTAATTTAAAATACAATCAAGAAAATTAAAAAGTTTCTATTAAAAGGTTGCTATGATTATAGAAATTACCAAAAAAAAACTACAGAAACTAAGTATATTACTTTTATACAAATAAAATATTTAATAGATTTATTAATTTTGTTCGGATAATGCACACTTATTAAACGCACACTTTATAGAATGACAGTTATTTGATATTAAAACTGGTAATGACCATTTTATTTTATCAGGCCATGCATGGCTCATTGAGTATGACTATTTTATTTCTCACTCAATCAATCAACAGGGAAGAATAAAAGACGAATATATAAGTTATTAGAAAAATATTAATGAATTCTGAATTTTGTAATACCCGTACTTAGTATTTTAGTATTTTTGTATCTTAAAGTATAATTTGTTCATGATTGATTGTTTTATATGTAACATATTTTAAACAAACATTTAAAACAAATTTTAGAAAATTATGTAATCAATTTTTGATTTGTTTTAATATCTTTAGGAAATCTGAATTTAAAGAAGGTATTATTAAAAAAGGTGTTTGTGACATTGCAACGGTCATTGAAAACAAATTTAGTTAATGTAACTAGTAACTCACTTAATTATTTTCAGACCAACCTTACTGTATCAGAGGAACTCAAAAAACTTCGAAAATACTTAATTACTTAAAATTAAACTGAAAAATCAAATACTGACTCAATATATTTTTCAACCCCAGTGTATCAGAGAAATACTTATTTACTCAAAATTAAACTGAAAAATCTAATACTGACTCAAAATATTTTTTTTAAACTAAATTTGTACATACAATATTAGAGGTATTAGAGCTTTCTGTATACGTTTTGACTCATACCCTACATATAACCAATGTAAATTAATATCGATTTCATTTCATACTTATAACTCACATTACAAAAGTTTTTAAATTATTAAGATAAGTGTTGCTATAGTTACAGAATTTATAATGCAAAATCTATGAACAATTTTCAACAATTCATCAAACGGAATATTTAAAAAATACACAATTAAAAAAATTTTTAGAAAATTTTATATAAGTTTAAATTTGTTTTAATAGTTTTGAATTTAAAAATATTCATATTTTAATAATGTTTTGTTTAAATTTAATTAATTAATATAATAATATATTGTTTTTCAAATTTATTAATTAAATTTTTTTTCTTTATTTACAGGTAAGATTTTCATTTTCTGATCAAAGCTATTCTAAAATAAATGGAAAAACATTTAAAATTTGTTGAATGTAAGATACAGTTTATTACACAATATGTAAGTGTTATATATTTTATTGCAAAGATTAAAATCTGATAATTACCTTTAGTCTAGTAAAACAAAAAAAATATTAAATATAATTTTAATGAAGTATAATATTTAATATTTTAATTAAGATTATTAAAATTTCACTTATTCTTAAAAGACATTTAAATTTATTAAAGCAATTGCTATGTAAATTACACCGCATGTAGGTTAAAGGTTTAAAAATTGTTCAAATTATTTTTTTTTTTTACTTAAGATTATCTTAATTATATCTTAAAGGTACTCTTTGGGGATGATATGGTTTTAAGATAGTAAAAAACAAAACAGTTATTTTTTATATAAATAAAAAAAGGGAAAACTCTATGAAATAATAATTATCGCGTGAAAAAAAATACAACGTAGGGAGAGATTTTTTCTTTACCCCAGCTAAAAATTTTCTTAAAATATTATGAAATCGGGCACAGATTACAAAAGATGAAATAATTATCACAATACTTATTAAAATTTTTATTTAAAGTAAATTTTTTAACCCATTTCGGCCTGACATATGGTAGAAAATTTTTTTTTTTTTTGTGAAACTTTATCTTGATTTAAATCCTGTGCGAATTTGGAAATATAAAAATTTTTCTATAAATTGTCAGGAATTGGGTTAAAAAATTTAAAAATAAAAAGTGATGGAACTTAAGTTTTAATAAACATTTCTTCGATTTTTGGTGTTAATCGAATTAAAATTATAATTAACAGTTAAAAATTATGAACTTTACAGTACCACAAGAGAAACCAAAATAATGCTTTAGTAATAGCAATTGTATAATTTTTTTTTTTGGGAATGTTTTGAAAGTCTAAAGTCAATATTAAATTTATGTTTGTTACCTATAATAAGGATTCTATATATAGGTTAAAATTTTTCATAATTAGCCCTTTCCTATGATTATTAGTTTTAAATAATTAGCAAGAGCGAAGACTTTGAAGATTTGTAATAATAATTTTACTAGAAATTAAAGTAGATTTATCATTAGTCATTAACCTTGACAATTTCTGTAATAAAAATGACATCAGAAACCTTGCGTCGAAAATTTAAAGTACACAAATCAATTAATAATAGGATTCGACCATGGTAAGTGGCTTAAGGCTAATCTAAGAAAATAGTTTTGTATTGTCTTTAATCCTATCAATGTGTACCATAATAAAACGGGGACTTAACTTGACTAGCATATTCCAGGTTTGGTGTTACAAGTCCAGTGTTCAATGATTTAAGAACATAAGTATCTGAAAATTCGTAAAATATATACTAAATAAATTAATATAAAATTGGAATCGGAAGTGTATTTAAAATCTTTTACAATTTCAAAAAAGCTATGACAAAGTTTATTACTCCAAATATTTGTTATACAGTTTTGATACAAAATTCAGTACTCATAAGTCCCAACTTTATAATAATTTTTATTTTAATTTTATGATACTACATCTCATTTTAATTATTTCCTCTTCATTTTTACTATTACCAAATTTCTATAATTATTTATTATAAACTAATAAACAAATAATTAATTTCATCACATACATCCACACATACGTATTAAATATATAAAAATTAAAAGTATAGGGTAATTAAATATAAAAGTTTAATTAAAAAAAACTATTCTAATGCATATGTATAACTTTTGAAATAAATTTTATTACTTTTATTTAAGTAAGCTGTCAAATATATGCTTCTTTCAAAATTGATTCCTTTATTTTGCTTTTATATTGAAAATAGCAAGACTTCCTTATTGTCCAATATTTTGTACATATTGTATATAATATATACTTCAAAGTTTCGAGACATATTTCCTTAATTCATTTTCTTTGTTTGTTTGTATGTTTTTGTTTTTTTTTTTTTATCATTATTCTTAATTCATTGCTCTGTTAAGAAATGTGTTTTATCAAATCTTACAAATCTTTTTTTTTTTAGAAAATAGTTTTTATTGTGTGTGGTTTTAATGGAATATAAATAAAACTGTTGGTATAAACTTAATAAAGTTTGGTTGTACCCTCAATATGTTCATATATATATATAACAACCTATTTACAGTTTATTATGGATTTTTGAATTGAGTTTCTGGGGATATCTTCGACCGTATGTATGCATATGATTTTAAGTCGGCTAAAAATCTCATAAATCTTAAATTTATAGTTAAAATATCCATAAAAGTTTTTTTTTTTTAAATGTGTATGAATGTGTCCATGTATATGTAAATGTAATTCTATACGTATCCTTTTTGATAAATTTGTAGAATTTTAATAGAAAAAAGGAATAATATACATAGAAAAATAAAAACAAAACTGTTCTAACTGCTCGTTATTATTATGATTATTTGGATAATAACGGATTTTTCTAACGGTTTTATTTTTTTTTTTTTTTGTTTTTGTTTTTGTGCTTATCTGTCTTCTAAAATCGAATTGTATTTATGACGTGAGAAATTTTTTTAAGAAGTTTTCTTAAGGGGTTGCTATTTGCTGACTGTTTTTTTAATTCACGTTTTCATTCACACTTATTTAGATATATATATACATATAATATGTATATATATATATATGTATATACATTTAGTTGTTGATAAAAGAATATATGTGTATACTTTGTAGTAAGGGTGACTTCTTGAGAAGGCAAAAAAATAAATCATAATAGGCGTATGTAATGTACAATATAACAATGATAACTTTTTTTTTTTGTAGATTCATTTTTAGTTATTTGTAAGGAATTTTCTATTGTTCTTAAGTTTTTTTTTTTTTTTTTTTATATTTTGTCGTTGGTGAAACATTTGACATTTTGAAATTGTATATGGATTCATTTATTTTAAGGGTGGTTTTTAAAAACTATATGTTGTTATAAAACAAACATACCAAATGAAAGACTTTTCATTTTTAATAACTAACTGTTATTTTTTAATTTAGTACAGTTATAGTTTTATTTTTCATTTTAAATACATTGGATATTTTGTATTTAAATCATTAATTAATTAATTATTTTACACACTGTTAGATACAAGTACTGATTATAATACCAAATTCTTAATCGAAAATGTACTTCCGTCTGTATTCTAATAAATTAAAAAAAATATTCCGAATTTTTTTGTCAAATAACGGTATTTAATTACCTAGTATATGATTAAAATTAATGAAAAATAATAAATTATAATCATGTGTCAATAACAGAAAATTAATATAAAATTTAAACGATGGTAAGTCTAATATTTTGTAATTTATAAAAATATTCTTGATTACTATGGAAATTTTTTTTTAAATGAGTACTTATTTATTATTAAATAATTTTTATATCTAATTTTTAAAACAAGGATACACTTTTTTTAAGTACATTCTCCGATCTCTTGTAAACTTTTCTGATCCTTGAAACCTTAGGTAATGTGATGAAACACTATATGGGTCCAAGGTAGCAACAGTTTTTTTAAATTCACTATATCAGTTCAATAACGTAGATTCACTCATCAATTAATCGACTGACTAAAGGTATCTCTTTGCAAAGTTTAAAAAAAATCTGACAATATATACTTAGGTTTTAACCCTAAAGGAATACCCACTTCCTTAATTCATATACTTGCTGTGAATTTGCTTTAAGGATATCTAAATTTAAGGAAGTATCATTAAAATAGTATTTGCCATATTTTCAACCGACTCTGAAAACAAATTTCCATGCAACTCAATTAATTATTTTTGAACCAACCTCAGCAAATCAAAGCAACTCAAAATACTTACTTAATCAAAATTAAACTCAAAAATCAAATACTGACTCAAAATATTTTCTTAAACTAAATTTGTACATACAGTATTAACATACCCTTTTCATTCATTATGTATGAAAAGCTTTCCTTATACCTACTTACTCATAACCTACAAATAACCAATGTAGACAACCTATTTGACTTCATACTTATAACTCACATTAGAAAAATTTTTAAATTATTAAAGATAAGTGTTGCTATAGTAACAAAATTTTCATTATACAATCAATTTAAATAAATCTCAACATTTCAACAAACGTCATAAAATCCACATTTCCTTCACATCTTCAATTGTACTTGTTGTTCAGATACTGATAAAATACTTACTTACAAGTTCCCTGCATATAAAATAATACCAAAAAAATTAATATTAAATAATTAAGTAACTATAAAATTTGTTTTAACAAGTAAAATTATCCTCATGGGATTAATTAATTTATACTTTAAATCCTTCAAAATACCCACGATCTAGATAACTTTTATAACCATATAATATAAAATTAAGTTATAAAATAAATTTCCAAATAAAATGAGTAATAAAATCATTTTAAGGATATGGGATGGGATGGGATGAGATGGGGATTAAGAATTACACCAGAAGTCAATAGTTTAAAAATGTTTGCATATAATTATACATCTTAAATAGATTTAGTTCTGAAAAGATTTAAATAATTGTAATTGTTAAGATAATGGAAAGGCAGTATAATTATAATAAGTACTTTACATGTCAGACTATAGATGGCTCCTCTGTTAAACTTAATTGAAATGTCAAAATGTAAAAAAACCAAATTCTTTTGTTAATTCAAGGGTATGACAAATATTTAATTGCATATGAAATAATTATTTTTGAGTTTTTGAGGTAAATTTTTACTTTCCCTTCATTATACGCCATATGGTATTTAAAAAAAATGGAGCTTTTTTATTTAACTTAATTATTTTTTTAATAATTTTTACAAAAATTGTATTTTACAATCTAAAAAAAAAAAAAAATTTTTTTATTTCATGTCATTGTGGTTCTTTTGGTTTTTAAAATAAAATAAAATATCAAACTTATGTTTAGCCTTAAGAAGGATCAAATCTATGTATCCAATAGCAACCAATATGTTCATTTTTTGTTTTTGTACATTTTGTAAAATTTTTTTTTTGGTTATTTTTTACAAAGGACAAAAACCAAAAAAAATTGGTTTCGATTCATTCATCCATGATGCAATTAATGTATGTGGTGTGTGTTGTGTTGTACACCTGATATTCATATTTTTTGTTCTCCTCTAGTTACAATTTTAATTTTTAAATTTTTGGATTGTATTCTACTTGTTGTTTTTTTTTGAGTATTGCGTTTTTTGAGTTTATCTGGTTTTTCACCACAAAACGCAATGTTTCAGTGGTTAATATTTGTTTTATTCCCCATATTTTCAATATTTTTTTTGGAAATTTTATTGTATTTTATGTTTTAATTTTTTTGTAATAATTATTGTAATAATAATGACCTAAAAATAATTTAAATTTTTTTAAATAATTTTTTTGAAAAGTTATGATTGCAAATTAAAAAACCGAAAATTTAAACAGATGACGTATAATAATTTTTTCGAAGTGAATATTTTAATGACAATTAATAGCAGATTGAAAATTTTTATATTCTACATTTCTATATGTATATACTTATATATAATTGAGAAGGATGCGTGTTCCAACTGACAATGTTGCGTGTTTCTATTGAATTAGCGATTTTAATTACTTAATTAACATTATAACAAATGTTCGATTACTTCAATCTGAAAGCAATTACAGTTAGTTTCCAGATAACAGTATTTTCAAAGAGCTTCCCTAATTGATGAAATTGTATTAGTCTGATAAATCTATCAGATCTATCTATATAGTTTCTATGTTCTTTTTCAAAAGAATTTGGAGTATTTTTAAGTCTTTAGGGTTTTTAAAATCAAGTTGATATTTTTTTTTGAAAAATAACTCCGCATCTTGGAACTCCAACTGATGCATGATTTTAAAAGCCTAGCCCTTAATTTTGTAATGAAAACTAAAAAAAAGGAAAAAAATAATATCAGTCTTCTCAAACAACGGTACCTAAATTTTTGAGGCTATATTTTGGGACTTAAAAGTCGAACTGATTGCTGATTCTACTTTAATATCGTTGAGTACCTTTTTTCAAGATATTGATACGACTGTGCTGGGTCCCCAAATGAGGTGAATGAATGAGTCCAAAATTTTGGATGTGATTAAAATTAAAACACAATTTCTATTCGAATCGGGACTATTTCTATTCGAAAAACACTAAAATTAATTTGAAAAAAGTAAAATTTCATTTTAAAAATCCTAATTTAATTTGAAAAAATATCAACATTGATCAATTTCGAAGATTTAAAGTTTAATTTGAAGCTATTTGTCTGTGAATCGATAATTGGTTATAAAGCCCTCCCCATTTAGTTTTTCGAAAACCATTTTCGAAATAATTCATCTTCTTCCTAGAATTTCGCAAGAATTAGAACAATAAATATGACATTTTAATTTAGTTGAATTTTATTAATTATTTATTACACAAAAATTAAAAGAATTTAAAAAATAAAAAATTCTAGGATAATAAATGTAATAATAAAACACTTAAAATATTGCAAAACATTTTTTGGCAACTATATCAGTTATTTTTTTTCTATACTCATTGTTTTTACAAAATAAAATAAAAATTTTTTTTGTATAATTCGGAGAAAACCAACTTTATTAGATTAGCGAACTAATGTGAAAATTCAGGAAGTTCTAAATTCATAAAATAGCATCTGGTTTCTTAATAAAATGCAAAAATATTTTTAACATTAAATTTGCATCTGTATATATGCTCGTAGTTAGCTAGTCATATATGAAGAGTTCTGACTTCTGAATAAACTATTTAAATACAAAAAAAAAAGTGAATGGAATTTAACTGATAAATTGATTGTAATTAAATTGCATAATATTTGCCAACTATTTACATAATATAATATATGATAATAAAATAAAACATTTCTGGTATTTATTCTGTTTAATTTGTTTTGTTTTGATTTCTCATTTGCTTTTTTTTTTAATGTAAACTATGCCAATAGTTCTGTGGAAAAATAAGTTTACCCATTTTTTTTTTTTTGGCACACATTTATCCTATTCTAATATTTTTTTTCCAGTGATTATTTAAAAAATTCCATATAATAAGCGTTGTCACTTAAAATCTGGGATAACTGCAAATCGATATTAGAACTGGGAATCATCGTTGTCAAATGAAGGGAACTTTAATCAAAATCCTAATTTAAAATCCATATACCTATCCTGAGGTCAGTGATATTTTCATTTAGATTTTGATCATGATTCCAAGGGTTACTCTTCATAAAAATTATTGAAGAAGACCAGTAATGTAATAACTATATTATGTTTAATTGTACGAAAGAGTTCGCCTAAAAGGGATTCAAAGCCAAATTAAGAAACCAAACTTCTTCATTAGATTTCTTGAATATAGAGTCTATATTAGAATTTTGCTAGAAAATTTGTATAAAAAGATATTTTAACTTCCTTTGTTAGGCAATTAAAAGAATTAATTCTCATTTTGAGGAAATACCGTTATTTCTCTAGAAATATCAATTTCGTATACAAATCCTTCAAGTAAACCTATATTTGTTTTGTCTTTATTAGATACTATCAAGAAAAAGACGTTATTATAGTTAAACATCTTGATTTGACAATTAAAAGTATTAATTATGAGATTTTAAGGAAATACCGTTATTTCTGGAATTATCAATTTCATATTTCAATCCCTTAAGATTTCAGTAAACCTTTAGTTGTCTAGTTGTTATTAATGTCGAGGAAACCATTTATAATTCAAATAAATTTAGGAGTATATAAAGGGAACGATATAGGGAATTCCCTACTTTTTACAGAAGTCAAACTTCCACTTGAGTTGAAGATTTTTGGTAATATTAATTTAAAATAAAAAAATAATTCTCAAACAACAAGTAAATCAACACTTATAATCATCTGACAATACCATACTTTAAATTCATTTAAGAACTTATTACATAGGCCTGTTTAATTTTAAAGTGAAAAAATTCCAAACTTCATAATTCACAATATTAAAATAAAAAAAAAAACAAAAGCATGGTGATTCCAAACAGTTGTTAAATATTATTTTAAATGTTTTTTTTTATTTTGTTTTCGCCTTCTTTATTTTTCGTAGTTTTCGAAACCAGAAATGATCGTATTTTTTTTTTATTGTTAAAAAAAAAAATTGTGTGTAAAAACAGAAAAATTAAAAATAAAATGAAAAAAAAAATTATAAATAAATGTAAAATATTTATTCAACAAGGTATTATTTGATATTTATATATTTATAAAAAAAAAAAATTAAAGTTTATATTTACAAAATAAAAATATAAATGCGAAAATCTGATTCTGGATTAATTTTTTTTATTAACATAATAATAAATTTTATATATTCAACACTTGATTTGCACGCTTCAAATATTGCATATAGTGTATAATAAATTCGCGTTAAATGCAATTTATGCAGTTTGAATATAAAAAATAAAAGGATATTATTCATAGTGGTGAAATTAAAACCGTGTAAATTGGGTATCGTACAAATCAATTAGTTATAGGGTACCTAAACACTAATTTTAAGTTTTATTGTAATATATAAAGATGTGTGTGCTTGGATAATTCATATGAATATGTATACATACATCTATATAAATATATTTTAATACATATGCAGTAGGAACAATTATATGTTGACATTTCAAAATATGGAAATTTTGTTTTTTGATTCTTGCACAAAATTAATTCACAATAATTGACTTGTATCATCTTTTTAGTGCATTCATATGTCAAATAAAATAGTAAATGTCATATGTCGAATTTTGAATTGTGGAGATAGAATTTAAAAGTACTTTCCTAAATAGTTATTCTTATCCATTAAATTGAAATCTTAATTATATTTTTACTAGTCGTTAATTAACATTCGTGTTTAAACGTGTAATAAAATTATGTAGAAATAAAGTCCATATGTAATTTTAATTATTTAATTTCACTTTCAATATTTCTGTTTTTAAGGGAGCGAAGAACCTTTAAAAAGCACTTGGAATACTAAACTCCTTGGTAGCTTAAGATTCCTACTTACTAAAGAACCTCCGACCGTAGTCAAAATAAAGGTATAAACACCCTACTTGCTTGCACAGTATAATGGCTGAAGAGTACCGATGAGACATAAATTTCGATCAAGGGTTGAATAGGAAACCCGAAAGGAATAAGTTGACTTCTTGAATTTTTTATATCATAAGTATTGGAATTAGCATTAATAACACAAAGAGCTTTTTTTGATATCTTATCTAGATATTGAAGAGCTGTGTTGGGTTTTCCCGAAAATATTTGAGAACCATATCTTAGTCTCGGACCAGTATGGGTTTTATAGATTAAAAATAGATTTAGAGAATTAAAGTATTTTTTATTCCTACTTAAGCCTCTTGGGTTAGTGATTAAGCATTTGCCTTGTTAATCAAGGGGGTGCGGGTTCGATTCCAGTACAGATTATGAAACTTCTAATTGGAAATTCCCTTGGTGATCAAATATAATTTAAATATACAAATATATAATATAAACAAAATAAATAATATTACTTATAAATTAATAGAAAGTATTGGAAGTGGGATGACACATATTATATCCCATAACAAATAATTTGAACAACTTAAAAAATGTATTAACAAAATTTCTATAATAAATACAATATTCAAATTGTTTTGCAAACATTATGACATTGACATTAGTTAAATTATGACATTGACAGTGGTGAAGACATTGACACTTGCCATATTATATTATTTTAATTAGATGAAATAATGAGTTTGTTAAGTACCCACCGATAATCAATTTATTTTTAATTAGTTTGTTATTATTCTTTTAATTAAACCTTAATATTAAAATTTAAATTTTGATTAATTGGTATTACAAAAGATTTTGGAAAATTTCGAAACAATGTTTATGTAAAAAAAAGTGTATAATATTTAAAATAACTTAGAATATAATATCTTATTTATACAGATTTTGTTTTTATTTTTATTTTTTATCAATAAAGTTTAAAAAACAGAAAATCTTTATTTACAAATATACAAAAAAAAAAACAAGAAATAAAAAACAAAAAAAGTTCTGAAAATAAAAAGAATAAGAACCAAAAAAAAAAACCAAAAAGAAAGAAAGAGAGAAAAACCAATGCCACAGTGCAATAACCTTGCAATTTAAATATTTGCGCGAGTAAATAATTTTCTTTTGTATTTTTTATTATTCTTGTTTTTTTTTTTTTTATTTGATTATTTTTTTTATTTTGAATTTTTTTTATTTCTGGGTTGAAAACGCGATTAACCAAAATAAACACAAAAAAAAAAAATAAAATAACAAAAAATATGTACCAAAACAGTAATAAAAGAAATTGCACTGCGCAACACTCATTGACTTGGCAATAATAATAAAAACAGCAAATAAAAAGTGTATAAAAACTACTCGTCGTATCATTGAATCATCGTCGTCCGTCGTCAATTCAGCTAGCCACTTCTGCTACTCATTTCACTTACTTATATTTATGTATTATATTTATATTTTATATACCTACATAGATGTGTGCATATGTACATAATATAAATTATATACTTACGTACTTACTTAATGTTAATATTTTGATTTTTGTTTTTTTTTTTATTATTTCGCGGTACGAGATCCTTTGCATTGGCATTGTGAGCGTAACGTAAACGACAACAATGCTGCGTGATGAGATTTTTTATATTTTGTTTATAATTTTGTTTTTGTTGTTGTTTTTTGTTTTTTTTTGTTTTACCAGAGAGGGTTAAGAAACTCATTAAAGTGACGCGAGTTTTTTTTTTTTTTTTTTTTTTTAATTTGTTCTTCTGTGATTCAAATTGAACATATGTACAATATGTATTTTATATTATAAATGTGTATACAAAATATTTATAGGTTTACATAAGGAGGGTATACGTATATATAAATTTATATATAAATTTATTTATATATATAATAATAATGCAACTATAAAGTACATAAAATAAAGTATGTATATATATATGTCCAACAAGATTAGGTCGTGTCATTTAAGATGAAAGAAGTTTAGAATAAAATTTAAAAGAATGAAAAGGATAGATAGATATAATTGAAAAGAGAGAAAAGTCAATAGGTACTTATAATAAAAATAAATTTGTGTATTTTAGTATATTCGAAACAAATTTAAAACTTCTTACATAATTTTAATTCTATGAAATGGGTTTTTTTTTTATTACTGAGTGTATTTTATACTTATTAACTAAAAATGTTTAAAAATAGCCACCTTATAAAATTGAATGTTTTCTATACTTAATTGAATTAAAATTAGCTGTGGATGATTTTAGTTTTTTTTTTTTTTATTAAAGAAATAAAAATGTATAAATTGTAAAATACGGAAGTAATTAGAAAATTATATGGAAATATAAAAGTATATAATTTTTATATCTAGGTATTAAAAAATTGTGCGGTTTATTTGATGGAATATAATATGTACAAATACAAATTATTATTTAAATTTTGTGTTCTGAGAGTTTCTAATGATTTTTTTTACAAAATGCATGTATTATAATTTTATTTTACTTAGTTTTTAAATTTTTTAAGTGCTAAATTTTCAACTTATTATGCTAATTATCTATACCTATTGGAACAGGGGGGAAATATTATATTCTTATTATTATAGAATTGATTTTAATTAATTCCAAATACAGTTTAAACATTAAGATAGTACTAGGCCTTATAACATGTAGAAACGTTTTAGATTTTCAATATAGCTACAACTATTCTATTTGTTATATGTATATTGTAATAATTTTATATTAAATTATTAGGTATTTCTATATCTGTGAGTTATATTAGTAAATTTAATTAAATATCTTTTTTAATTTAAAAAAAGGATAATTGAAAGGATCTGAGGTATTTCATTGGTGTCATTGTCTAATCACGACTTTCTGAATAATTATTCAATCCCAAATTACTATTCAATATTTAAGGATGATTGTGTTTTGTATTTCTTATATTTTTGTATTAAAAATATTATGTAAGTAGGTTTCGGCTTTGCAACATTAGGTATTAGACTCATCAGTTAGCATTGTAGTATTAGATGGCTTAGAAAACTTTTTTTTTAGTTTTATGTTTACTTTTATCCTTAAATTAAATTTTCACAATTTTGTCTGTGAGTTTAGTAGAACAAAATGAAAATTTTTGAACCTTTTAAATATCTAATATTTTACTTTTGAAATACAAAATTTTATTAGAATTACTTCTTAATACAAGAAATTTTAAAGATATTGGTGATGAAGGAGGCCAAGGTTCGGCAACGGACTGTAGCAGCAGCATAGAAGAAGAAAAAATTAAGGTTACTATAACAACATCTTTTTAAAAGTTTTTAATTTAACCGTATTTCATCTGTCAGTGCTATAATTTAACAGAATATTGCATAAGGTTATATAAATGTAGTGAATAAGACGAATATCATGACTTTATATCCAACTGAAGAATGTCTCCAAACTTGTCACTAACTCCAAGAATGTTTCAAAATTTAGAATCGAATTTAACTAAAGACATTTGTATTAAAATTAATTAATAATTTTAAAAATATTCTGATTAAATAATTGTCATCTTGGACAAAATATTCAGTTAACTGAAAAAAAAGGCAAATGTAAACCAGGCGTAATACTCAATTCTTATTTTGAGTTATATTATTATTTACCTATCAAATTTTTTTATTAATTTACTAAATGTGATCTATTTCCAGTGATTAAGAAATAGGGCTTTATAATTCTTGGGAGATGCATTATTTTGAATAGTGTTGATTTCTGCAATATTTTTAGAATTTAAATTATACTTAACATAATTTTTAAATAAGTTTAAAATATTGTGTTTAATACCAATCAATTTTCTAACTTTAAAAACTCTAAATGAAAATATATCATAAGACAATCAAAAGTTTATCGGATGTCTGTTTAAGACCTCATTATCAATTTTTTTTTAAGATCCATTGACTTGTTTTGAAGGAATTATCTTTTAAAAACTTTTTAAACAAATTCGTAATTTTCCAATTGAATGACCTTATGATTTTTATGACTTTTCAAAAACATTATAAAAATTATGCGGAAAAATAAATTTTCTTTGTTTAAACTTTCAACTCTAAAAAAATTTTCCACAATATTTTGTTTACATTTTCCATTGATAAGAAAAACAAATAAAAAAAAATTTGATTAGACAATAAAGCCAAAATATAACGAAACATTAAAATTCTTATTGGACCAGAAGAAAGCAGTCATTCATTTTGAGTCTTAAAATAATTTTCTTTTTGGATATTTATTAACAAGTTAAGATAAACAGCATTTTATCTATGTTTCATATTACGTACCTACAAAAAAAAAAAAATGTCTGACAGAGTATTTATGATATCATTATAACACTCTTCTAGTAACTTTTGAGTGGTTCGTTAAAAAACTGTTTTTTAAGAAAAAAATAAAAGAAATTAAAAAAAAAAATGTATTCAAATTTTTTGAAAAGTTGACAAATAAAGTTTTTTTATTTAAATGTTACAAGTTACAAACTAGACTATAAGTAATAAAAGTCAACAGATCACTTAGACATTATCACTCAATATTGTGTGTATATAAAAATGTTCTCTTAAATGCATTTCTGTGATATCATCTTACACAAATAATGAACCGACAAAGTTTTATATTGTATTTATATTTTGTTTATTTACTACATTTACTTTGTTTTTGACATAATTTGTTGTAACTTTGGATTCTTTGGAAGTTTGGTTCAGTCAGTCTCTCATGAGATTATAATTTGAATCAAAGTTATAAATTGAAAAGTTAGAGTAATTGTCAAAAGTGAGTTTTGTGAGTGAAATTTTTTTTTTGTAATCTTACTGGGAGTGTATGCTAAAAATTCTTATTAGAATCGATGAATTAGAATCCTGGAGAACTATGCAAGACCATTCTTTAAGCACTTTATGTGATAAATCGTTAATTCATATTGATTATAGGGTAAATTAACGACATAAACATTGATTTAGGTATGTGTTATTTAAGATTAACTGTAATGTTATTAAAGAAAGTTTGGGAAGTACTGAAGTTATAATAGGATCGATAAAAACCCTATAAACCCTAATACAAAAACATTTTAATATTATAAAACAATTAAATAAGCAATTGTATGCGCCCTTATAAGATTAATTAATTATAGGGTAAGTTAACGACATAGATATTAAATTAGGAGTATTTTCATTTAAAGGCAGCTCTTTATACTCGAGATGCCCTATAAGAATTAGTCTTTAAAAACACAGAAAAAAAAAAACAAAAACATTTCTAATAATTTATAATTAGTTCTTCTGAAAACCTAAATCATAGGGTAAATAGTTCGTATATTGACATGTTATTTGAAATTAATTCCTAATTTGACAGATAGGTAAATTTTAATTACTTTATTCATCGGGTAAATAGCTTAAACACTAAACAATTAAATTCAAAAAACTTAATTCATAGGGTAAATAGTTCATAGGTTGACATGTTATTGGATTTAAGGGGATAAAACGAACAGATAGACAAATTTACTTTATAAAATTTAAATTTTTAGTTTTGTTTTGCATTTCTTCATAAAATTTTCCAAAATTGTTCAATTGCAAAGTCGTATATATATGCTGATGTGTTGTTAAGTAGCAAAAACTTTTTTTTCACTAGTTTTATTTTTATTTTTAAAATTTTTCTATTTGCATTTATTGCACTTACAAGAACTCACTAACGCTTACTTACATTCATTTTGGAAAAAACTTATTTGGTTTTTTTTTTTTTTTGTAAATCCGTTATAAACAGACATCAGGAATAAGACACAGATATAGTATATATGTATGTACTATGATTGTCGGTATAAATTTGTAAAGGTGCTTTGTTGATTGAAAAAGGTAAAAAAAAAAACAATGTTGATATTCATTCTTTTCGTTTTCTGTTGTTGTTGTAAAACTTCTTGTCTACTTCTAAAACAAATAAGACACATCGGCGATAGAATCAAATTACAGTAAAATAAAAAATAACAAAACTAAAACAATCTATGAGATACGTACTTTTAAAAAAAATTTGTTTAAAAGTAAAAAAAAAACAAAAAAAAAAAAAAAAAAAAAATTTTTTTTTTTTTTTTTTCAAATTGTATAAAAGATGGGAACTTTGGGAAGTAATGAAATTAGAGTAGGGATAAGAATCTGTTTCAGTAAAAGTTTCTTTCAGACTTTGTTTTTGCTTTTAAGAAAAAATTTGTTGAGTGTTACCAGTAACAGTTTTTATATTGTTATCTACTTTAAATTTTATTATTTCTTGTTGGAAAAAAAAAATAAAAGATTTTAACCATGATTTTCATCTAATTAGCAATCACATAAAAATATACATTTATGTACTATATATGTATATTATAGTGTTATTGCATTAAATTGAAATTAATTTCTATTAGATTAAATTTTTTAAAAGTATTTGTCTTGTTTTCTTTGAAAAATATTATTAAATTGAATCCCAGATGCTTTGTAACTAATGAATATTAAATTAAAGCTTTTTGCAAAAAAGTTCAATGTTCGTTGTGAATATTTTTTTAAAGGATTTACAGTTACATTTAAATAGTTTCTTTAATTTGTCTTTAATTATTAATTTAAAAAAAAAAATAACCTTCTCCTAAGAAAAATATAGGAAAAAATAATACAGATGGATATAGAAGAAGACCATAAAATAGATATGGTTCGAAATTTGACAGGTGGAATGACAAATAAGCCTCAAAGAATAGAAACTGACCCAAAATAAGCTTAAAAAAGAAATTGTTAGTATTAATTGAAATAAGTTAAAGAAACCAGTTGTGGTCATTTATTAAGTGCATTGCATAGTCACTTAATGCAATAATAATAATCCAAATGTCATATATATGATATACATGTCAGATCCCAAGTTTCAAGTCAAATTTAAAAAAAAAAATTAAAATTATTTGGGTAAATACTAAAATAGAGTATACATTTATTTTATACCTAATTGTGTTTTTCCATATTCGTTTTAAAATTAAAAATTCATCCCTTACTTAATTTTGACTTCTAATACAGACTTAAAATTTGAAAACGTCAAAATAGTAACTTCAAAAGTTTCTTAAGTATCATGTTTAAAAAAAATTCTTATTAGAATCTAAATTAGATTTAAAGATATACAGTACTTTTTTTTTTTACACTACAGGACACTTCTTTTTAAATATTTACAAAAATTGAAAAAAATAAAAAAAAAAAAATAAAAACAGACAAATAAATTTTTGAGCGCAACTTTTTTAATGTCTGTTATACTAGAATGTCATTTGCACATCGATTTAATCGCGTTTTATTTTTTTTATTTTGTAATATACACAGAGAGTAGTTATAACGATGAGTGGCTACCGTTGCAAATATATTTTTGTTTTTTATTTCGTTTTTCAATTTTGTTTGTTGGTTTTTTTTATTTTACCAGTCATTTTAATTCCGTATTGTTTTTATTATTTTGCTTTGGTTCTGATTTGCTTTCATCGTTGTTTTAAAGAATTTGTTTAAAAAAGTTTTTTTTTTATTTTTTGCTATTATCTTAAGATTTTTTTTTTTTAACTGCCATTCTTTTTACTTCTAAAAAAAAAAAAAAAGTAAAAATAAAAATAATTAAAAAAATAGAAAAATATCTGGTTTGTTTATAAATTAGTAAAACGAAAAAGTTAATATTATAAATGAAATGATTTTATAAAAAAAAATTTAAAGAATTCAATTTTATAAAGTTAATGAAGAAAATTGCTTTAAAAGTTAAATTGGAGGTGTTCCCCTTTCGATTTTCTCGTAGACTTATGATTCAAACGAGGTTTAAATATAGAAAAGGGACAGTGACAGAAATCACTAAACGTGTTAATTGAAAATGTACGGAGTTCAATGGGTAGTATGCGACTTTAAGACTCTAAAACAAGATCTCTTTTTTAAACCCAATTTAAGGAAGGAATCACTCTTAATAATATTAAATGAATGACAAGTGGAAAACGATCACCTAACGCCATCTTTTGCAACTGTAAAGACTTACTCCGAGGTTGTATACTACCTTACCACACTAAAATCACATTCAGTTTTTAAACCAAATTTTAGAATAAAGATACTATAATGTATATTACTACTCCGCTTGCAGTAATGTATATTGCTTTATTTGCTCTCTGATTTGGAATATTAAAGACTTCTCAAAGATGGGAATGTTAAAGACTCCTCAAAGATCCCGGCTATTACATTGAACTACAATGATTAGAGTCAAGTCGACATCTCTTACAGAAAGCAATCATTATAGGAACTTGAAATCTATGCATCAAACTGACTTTTGTTCCGATTGTAATACTTTGACATTTACCATATTAAACTAAAAAAAATGAAACTTAAAAAACTTTATTATTCGCCATTTAATTGAGTTAAATTGAAAAAAAATCAAGTGCTCAGAAGGCATAAGTGTAGATTAAAAGAAAATTAACGTGAATAGTATTAGTAGTAGGTAATGATGATGATAAGTAAGACGACAAATTGGATTTATTTTTGTTTTTTATATGAGATTAAAGCAAAAGAATTGATGAGTTCAATTGAATTATTTTTTAAAATTTAATAAATTTTCCAAAATGGAATTAAAAAAAAGAAAATTGCACAATCAATCACAAGACTGAAATCGACTTAAGTTTTAAAAATTAGAGACACGTAGAAAATTATTTTGTGGATTTTCAGAAAACTTGGTATTTTATTTCTATTGAACTTTTTAACTTTGATGATTAAGTGTATTCCAATTATTTTTTCACAATTATTAAATAATAATAGTTAAGTTTAATGAATGACTCTAACTTTATACTCTAGAAAAACCACATTTTTATATAACAAATTTCAATATTAAAATATAAATCACATACAATTCTAATTTAAAAAATTGTATTAATTCTGTTATTTGTAATTTTCTTTTAATTATAAACTTGGGTTTTAAAAGAGGAAATCATTTATTCATATGACTCATAAAATGAGGTAGTTAGTTGGATTTAGGTATACTTATCTATTGTTTTTATTTAAATTAGTTATAGTAGTTTAAAAAAATATAGTAATTTATAAATTTTAATATTTATTAATAAAATATTATATTTTTTTTTAATAAAGTCGTTAAACCTAGTATATTTGTCAATCAATTATATGTTACACTACTTTCATACTCTGAATAATATTTTTTCGAAACTTTTTCGGATCCCCAATATTTTTTCAATAAGGCGGACTTTGAGCAAACGTCTAACTAATCCTGCACTAATTTTTCTTAAACCTTGATAGGCATGAATTTGTATTTAATAACAAACATAACTACAGTTCTACATTAGTAATTAAGTGTGGTTTACAGAACTTTGGTCAATTTTTTGAATTATTCATTTATTTATTTAAAGACGTAGGAGAATCTAATGTGATAAGAGTGAATAAATACCTTTTCTGTAGTCGCAGCAACATAGAAATATTTTGTCATCAACAGGATTTACAGTTAGTTTCTTCGATTAATATTTAAACCAAATTCTGTCCAGTACATCGTCGAGGTCCTATATTTAAATTAATTTATATTTTACAATTTAATAATTAAATTATTAATTTATCAGATACTTATATTTATCAATAAAATAAACTACAAACCAAATTAAATCCCGTTAGTTTTTTCATAAACCATGACTGCCTCCTTTTCTAAATTCGAATTTTTGCGCCAAAATTAAACTAAATTCGCACAAATGTTTCATGCACAATATATTCGGATATATTATATTGTTTATTGATATGCGGCTTTAAGACCTCGAAGAAATTAGACGACAGACGTTAACCCTTCTTAAAATCTAAATTTGTTTTTTTTTTTCAGATCATAAAACCCCCACTCATTCCTGATCTATAGAACGCCCTATACCAAAATGAAATGAAATAAAGATATTTTTTTTCCCCATATTATTACTGAAATATTTATTTTTTTGATAAACGATCCTGAAAATTGCACATTTAGCTTCAATGCTTCAATTAAAGACTATAAACCAATGAAAGTCTGTATAAATTACTAAAAGACAAAAAAACGAAGTAGACACAAATCTCAAAAAAAATACAAAAAGACTTCTATACAACAGAAGTATGATTGAAAAAATAATTGAAAATTCCACAAAAATTTGAAAAAAAACAAAAGAAGTGGAAGTAGAGAAGAGTCGGAAAATAGTTATGAAAATTCAGTGGACAGAGAAGAAAATGGATTTTTTTTTTATTTATAGAATTGAAAAGAAAATAAAAGTCAAATTGAAATTCCAAATTTTTTTTTGCTTTATTTTTGCTTTATTTTTTCAAAAAAAAAAGGTTTGCGTGCACTGACGCATTCTTAAAGATTCAATTTTATAATAATACTTGTCGAGGAAATAATGAGTGTAGAAGTCAAAACTTATCACGATCATAGTTTTAAACTTTTAGATAAAACCGACAAAAGTATTTAAATTTGTTATGTATAAAATGTGTTAAAAACTGGTGATAGCTTTGTTTTTTTTTTTTTTTTTAAATTCACGTACGATTCGTGTAAAAAAAGTCGTATATGGAAATGTGTAAATAATTGTTATTACTTGTAAATTGAGATGGGGCTAATGGAAAAAATTAAAACAAACATTCGGGAAAAAAAGTTTTTAAAAAAAAAAAATAGTAAAATACAAAAATTGAAATATGTATTATATATGGAATTTTATTATACTTTGAATTTGAAAATTTTTATATTCTAGAATATAGATTAAAAAAATAAATCAAATTTTATGTTGTGTTTTTTTACAAATTAAATAAAAAATCACAGTTGAAAAATTGCGAAAATAAAAAATCGCGGAAAATAAATGTGATATTTGACATTTTCATTTAAAATTGGAGGGAAAAATAAAAAATTTGAGGATTATATTTTATCCTGTTATAAACAACTATTTTTGGAATGTGAAATAAAATTTTTAATTAAAATGTTAAATAATATTTTTAATTTACTTTGAAGAGGCATATTCGTAAATCAATTAAAATATTTTATAACTAACTGCCCCATTTTAATCAAAACGTATAACGCCTGCCAAAATCTTTTTATTCGAATTTTTGAATTTTCATATCGTAGTTGTCTTATTTCAGGAAAATGCTAATGTATTGAGTTGTGATGTTTTAAAGATCGTCCCTAGTACATTCTCATTCAAGTCTAACATAAAGAAATTAATTTAGAAATTTACTCACTTGATCTTAATGAGAGCTGGCGAGGTTCAAGTACTTTGGTACTTAAGAAAACAAACCGGTACCAGTATTATTACTGGAAAAATATTCACTTAAATTTCAGTATTGTTATTCCTACTTGAAAAAATGCAATATAAAAAACTGATAGTATTGAGTATAATACCAATGAGTACTTATAAGTACTTGTTAAGTACTGGTTGGACTGGTTAAGTACTGGTTGTACTGGTTAAGTTGCGGTAGTACTGAAGAGTACTGATAAGTATTGGTAAAGTAATACTAGATACCAGTTTCAGTACCAGTACTTGAAAAAATACAAGTAAGTACCAGTAACAATTCTTAAATTTTACTGAATATATTTTCCAGTATCAGTTGCTGGTACTTGAACAACGCCAGCTCTGATCTTAATTAATTCAGAACATCGTGAGGTTTATATTTCTAATTTGTTAATTTCATTCTTCGCATAGTTGTTTTTTTTTCGGGGACAGGCTGAAGTATCACTATAGGGTGTTCTATAGATCATACGTCTCTGATTCTTATTCAGGTCGAACACTAAGAAAATCACTAAATTTATTTAAAACATCAATTCTTTTGAAAGGAACACTATTTTTATAATCACTTCCTTCAATCTAACGCAATGTCTGTTAATGTACAAAATAAATATTTTTTATTAAATATAATTTGACCAGACTTTGAACGCCAGATCCTTTGATGGAAAGGCTGACTTCCTAAAAACTACTCCATCGGTCATATATTTTTAAAATATTCTAATCAAATAATAGTTTTACCTTGAATTCAATAAAAATTCCAATCACTTATAGAAAGCAAATAAATAATTAATATTAATTCCCATGTGATTTCCATATGAATTCCCATATAAGTATAAGACAACTAGGGGAATTACCTATTTAATTTTCATCTTTTTTTAAAATTTATGTGTGAAAATCATTTAAAATACAAAAAAAAAAAACAAGTAACTATCATTAATAATTAATTATAGAGATTGATATAATGATAAATCGATATAACAATTTATCAACTTGAAATACTTATCAATTTATCACTTTCTAATATATATTTTGAATTTGAAAATTCATAAACTACCATTTTAATTTAATATGTATGTAATATGTAAATATAATTTCCATTCCTGTACACCTGTACAGTGCATATAATTAACCGACAAAACAATTAACTTAAAAATATAACATTATTTTTAACATGAAAATTATTAATTACAACACAAATACTTTTGTATAACATTTAATTTACAAATTACAATCCCTTTTTTTTAAATGTTTTGTTATTTATTTATTCAAGTTTTAATAATTACCAATTTTTTTTTAATTTTAAATTACTTTTATTATTATTAAAATAAAAGTTTATTGACCATTAACTAAATAAATAACAACTGAAATAAAAAAAAAACAAAATATAACTAACTACCTTAAAAAAATGTCCAAAATTACCAAAAACAAAATATGGTGTGCCACCACAGAACCAACCGCTATTACAGGAAAAGCTTAATGCAAAATTTCTTTAATAGATAGAAGTTTTCATCAAAACTAGATTTTTAAAGGATTCCTAAAATTTGATCATCTATCATTTAGATTTTAGAGAGACAATAAATTTTTTCCAGTTTTAATTTTGCAATGCGTTGTCAACAATAGCATGTCTATAACATGGTTCTAAAGTTCGTCGGATCAAACAACTTCCTATGGAAAAGTTGTAGCACTTTATTTGTGTAACCACATTTATTAAATAAATTGTATGCTATATGTACTATTTTTACTTTAAAGAATATTCGCATAAATCTAAGAATTACCCACACAGTGGGTAACCGATTTCCGGTTAGAGATGTGCCTCCAGGATTTACCTGTTTTATTTTTCAGGAGTACCGATTCCCGGCTAGAGAAGTGCCTCCTAGAGTTATCTGTCTTATTTTCTCTAAAAGCTTTAATTAATTCCAGATATTAATATCAAAACCTTATATATAAAATTTGAAGGCATTCCCGTTTAAGCTGAAGACGAGTGCGCCAGACAGACAAACATGCATACACATAGACGGACATTCTAAAAAAAACACGTGTTATTGGTTTCTGCACACTGGAGTAACGTGTATATACTCATTGTCCAATTTGTGGTGCGAAACAATACTATATATACGCGTATTTGATTTCATATAAGCGGTTGGTAAAAAAACATAATTCAATAAATGCAAGTACTTAACTGTGTTTATTGAAGAAACCCACCAAAAAAACACCTTTAATTTAAGACGCATTCACAATATTCACCACACACTATCAAAAATATAAATTTAAAATCTCATTTAGTCTACCGGTAATTACTATTGTAATTAAATTCAAATTACTTAAATAAATATACGTTTTTATATAATACTGTAGGTATACTATAAAATGTATCTATAAATACCTATATATATATATACTTAAGTATTTTTAACCATATTTTTTTTTAAGGATCTAATGACTTTGTTCAATTACGAAAGAAAAGTATACAATAAAAGATACAACAACAACAAATTTATTTTATGATAAAATTATTATTCATTTAATAATGAATGGGTTTTTTTTTAAGTCAATTTTTTTTTTGTTGAAACGTAAGTAAATGAACTTTGAATATCCTGTCTTTTTTTTATTGTAGTGTCTGCGAGGTGAACTAAATTTGCCACGAAATTTTAATTATAAAAAAAAAACGTACAAATTCTCAATCCTTAATAAAAAGATGATTAAAAAAAAAACAAAACAATTATTTAAAATATCAAAAAAAAAAAATATTTTATATATATTCATACTTTGATTAATTTTTTATTGTTCAGGTGTTAAAAAAACGTGGGGTTGGTATATTTGACGTATGAATTTTATTTTTTTTTATATAAGTACTTAGAATAGTAGTAATACGAATGGTCGTATTTCAAAATCATGTTTTTCCAAAATTACATATTTGCTAGATCAACCAGTACTGCTTTCTTCGAGTTTTATTTGACAGTTAAATCGATCAATTATCTGTTAAAAACTATCGATCGATATAATGGATGAAAAATTGTTTAGTGTGAAAACCGCCTAATGCAACGAATAACGAAAGATCTTCTGCATTAGCCGGTACATTCAAACATATTTTTTTAAAATGAAATTAGATTTTATTTTATTAGATTTACTTATAACCAAAATTATATATAATTAGAGCAGATTTTACAGTTACTTTCAAAATTTGGAGTATAGGCTTTTTTCAGGATAAATACGTATATATTTATGGGAGATTTTAAAATAGGATGGATCTGAAGGTGTGTCAACACAATCACGGTAATTGTTCTCTTTTCCATACAATAGATTTTTTGACACCCTGTATTTTTAAATACATATATAATTAATTAAACCTTTTCCAGTTTGGAGTTTTACAATTGGTTACAATTTGAAACAAATCGAACAATTTTGATAAAACGAGATTTTAAGATCCGAGTAATTGTACCTAAACCTCTCATAGGATATAATATAATGTGTAAAACAAATATATTTTGTCTATAAACAGATTTTGGGGCTTATTTTTGTTTTGTTTTTTTTTAATTTAATACGGATTCGATAGGTGTTAAAATTTATTAAAATTTCATCAGTGATCCGTAAGCAATATAATAATAATAATATCATAATTTTACTTTGAATTCCATCCATTATAATATTATACATATACCTACTTATATTATAAATCTCTACTCAATATTTATTGGTGTCTGGTTGATGATAAATATTTAATAACAAAATTATTAAAAAACAAAAAAAAAAAATGAAAAAACAAAAAGCTCAAACTTTCAAATATTTTTTTTTAACCCGGTATCCATTTGTTTTCCATACAATTTGATGAATTAAGCTGTCATCAAAATAGAACCTTTTGAAAAATTTTTTTGGTGGTATGAAAACAGAGGGACTAACTCAATTCATAGAATATCACACCAACTAAATACTTATAAGACTTGTTGTTTTTTGTTTTTTTTTAAATCTATTCCAGATTCCATAAATTTTTTTAGCAGAAACGAATTCAAAGAGAAAAATTGAAAAAAAAAAGTCGCCATACTCTTAGTTTCGTTTTTTGTTGTTTTAAAGGACATTTTTTAAAATTAAAATATTTTTATATTAATTTAAGTTTAAAAGTCTGTCTGTATGTTTCGTAAAACACTTCGGTAGAAAGTTTCATATGAAAATAAATGGGGGAACTCATAAGTAACAACTATTGAATAATATTTCTTCTAGTATGTATACCGCCTGTTACAGAGCTGAAGATCTCTTAAGAAATGGTGGGAGGCTGCTTTTTAAATAATTTTAACACAGGTTAATTTTTTTAAGTCATTTAAATGCAAAACTCTAGTAAAATTGTCAAACTTAATATATAACAGTTATCTCATTTTCTGACATTTAAATTTTACCGTTATGTCAGATCAAATTTTTGAAAATTTTTTGACGTTTCGTAACTTCTGAATGTTTAAGAATAAAGAAATTTTAAATTTTTGAGGAAAGTAAGATGCTAAAGCGTAAAATATTAAAAATTGGTGTTTTGCAATTTTCTGGGAAATTTATTTTCTAAGCTCTTTTCTAAACCTGTGATTACTTTAAATTTTGATTTAATTTAAAATTTTTCTCTAAAAACTATTGGATTATAAATATCTTTCAAATGAGGCTCTAGAATGTATGAATGGCATCCTAAAATTAAAAAAAGAATTTCTGAACTCTTCAAATTTAAGTATTTAAAGTCTAAACAAATGAATCTTCAAAAAAAAAAATTGCATATACTTTGGAGCAAAAATAGTTTTAATTTTAAAAATTGGTTTTTTTCAAAAACACTTTCACATGCACGTCCTAGTTTATACTTTTGGGACTTTTTCAGTGTTTTTTGTTTTTATATAATTTCAAAATTGCTTGACAAGCAGTATTTTGATTGTTCAATAATGGTGTCGAGACAAACTTATTGTAGAATAAAAAAAAAAATTTAAATAGAGGATGAATCCATTCAATTCTATATTTTTCATCATTCACATTACACACATTATGAGTAAGACTATTATGAGTATTTTATTTCTATGTTTTTTTTTTTGGATTTTTAACTCATACTCAGTTTTGAGTTTTATTTTGATTATCATCACTCTTACTTGTATCTATACAAAAATGTCCTTTTAAACAATATTCATGTTTTTTTTTATATATTATTTTATTTTGTTTGTTTGTGTTTTTTTATGTTTATTGTGGGTGGTCAACTGTAAAAAAATTTTTAATTTAATTTTTTTTTTCTTTAAAGAATTTTTTTTTTAAATAAAAATTGGAAAAAAAAAAAAAATTGAAAATAAATGATTAAAAGAAAATTGGAAAAAATTTGGTATTTGAGTTATAAATTTACATTACATCACTACCAACCGATCGGATTATACACTCAAACTTATGATCTGGGATGTACGGATTTTGTTTTTTTTACAATAAAATGATTTAGTATTAAGTGTCCAGTATAGTGGATAAATGTATATATATATATTATATACGTATATCTTAATTTTAAAATACAGTATAAGACAAATATGGTTTGCAGCTTCCGGAAAATTGAAACTGGAGTGATAAAACGATTTTGAATTACGTTTTTTAATCAGTTTGAAATTGATTTTAGGGCGTATTAATTATGCAGGGAATAGAATTAGGTTTTGACAACTCTTTGAATGAGAGTTATAAAAATGGGACTATTGAGTTGTTTTAAGAGCTGGTCTAATCTTTCATTTAACTCTTTCATTTTAAGTTAACTTAAGGCCAGATATATTAGACTCCGCAATTTGATCAAGAATTATGGAAGAAGATTATGGGAATAGATTTTAAGAGTTGATTTTTTTTTTCTTCTAACGCTACAATGCCAAATCGACATTTAGATTGCATATAGGCTCTAAAATCATATGGCTTACAATTAAGAACTAAAGTAGATGATTATTGGGATAACTTCTAAAAGTGGAATTAAAAAAAAAAAAACGTCAACTAGATAATTTTTAGTGAAGCACTATTATTAGCTTTTACATATATCTACTTTTACTATGAAATTGTGGTTACCTAATCTTTCAAAATTGGTAAACTGCAGTTTAATCAATTCACTACTGTAGCTACTAAATTGAATACAGTTAACTTAAAAAATATAATGGCCATCTTTCAAAAACTAATGAACCCGAAATATAACGGTAAATCCTTTCAACTTTTAAATTTGATGTTATACGGAGCATAATTAACTACAGTTCAATCTCTACTATAGTTACTAAAGGTAATTAAAATTAAGTTCAAAAATATAATGGTCAACTTTCAAAAACTAAGTACCCCTTAATATAACGGTAAATCCTTTAAACTTTTAAATTTGATGATACGGAGCTAAATTCTCTACGGTTTAATCAATTAAAACAAACCACATTATACTAAATTGATCACCACAGATACTGAATTAACCACATTTATTTTTAAATTTGTACTTCAAAATTATTAACATATTTTACAGTTATTTAATTTAAAGTGAAAAATCTTAAAAATCAGTTATGTTATATACATATATGTATTTTATTCCATTACTGTTTGTTTCAATATAACTATAGATATAACTAACTGTTATTATATATATATATATATATATATCATAAATGTACAATATTGTGGTACTATAATTATATCTACTATAAAAACAAATCCATTATTAAAACTAACAGTATATATATATATATTAGATTTATTTGGACATGTTTTTTTTTTTTTTTTAATGAAAAGATATTGCCACTCTTCTATTAATCATTTTTCTAAATTTATATTTTTTTTTTTTTATTTTGTTTATTTCTGAGGCAAAAAAAAAAAGGAAAAACTTTTTAATTCACAATTTCCGATTTATATAAAAAATATAATTTATTTATATATATATATATAAATATAAATATACATATATCATAATATAATAAGCAAGTATAAATGTCAACAGAAGTTATTTTACTATTGAATTCATTTAATTACAAAATAAAAATAAAAAAAAAAAAAAAAAAAAAAAAAATTCTCATAAAAGAAAATTAAAAAGGTTTTCTTGTTCTATCCTTGTCCTTCTCTTAACTGATTCTTAAATATGAGAAAAAATAAACTGTTTTTTTGTTTTTTTTTATTTATTTTTATTTTTTTTTTTATTTAAATCTTTTAAAGAGGGATAAAAGATGTTCAACAAATTGAAATACCCAATTTATATTTATTTGTTTTTACTTCTAATTACCAGACAGAGACAATCAGATGGTAAGATACAACAAAATTTTTTAAGGGATTAAAAATTAAAGTAAATAATATTTTTTTTATATGATAATATTCATTTATTACACATATACCTTGCCACCCCCCAAAACAGCATCAATTTCACCTTTTTTAAATTATTCTAACATTATTATACAGTTATATAGAATAATGTATATATATATATATATATATATTTTCGTATCATAACTTTTTAATTTAATCTTTATTCAAAGTTTTGAATATTAGATGGTATTTTGATTGTGTATCTTGTAGATACATATTGTAGATACATATTAAGTATATATATATTTTTATTATATCCTATGATATTTTTTAATTACCCGTAAGGTGAATAACTCCTTCAATCTTTTTCTTGTGTTCTTAATTCAAAAATTTTTTAATAGCATTCATAGAAAAAATTAAGAAATAAAAAAAAAAAAAAAAAAAAAAAAAAAATAATGTTTTTTCATATTGCACAATTTATATTTTTTTTTTATTTAATATGTTTTTAATAGACACGTAATTCAGATAATTTTATAAGCTTGAGATACTTCTGCTTATAAAAAATAATTTTTTTTAATTTTAATTTTAATGCAATTTTAAATTTTACTGAACCGTTAAATAGTCGTCCTTGGATATTTATAATCTAATTTAAAATCCTATTAAATCCTATGTATATATATATATATATATATATATATATTTAACTCTTGTTTTCTATATGAATGGGTTTGTACATTTAATGATTAAATATATAAAAATAGTAAAGAAGTCACTTTGATGGAACTATAAACAGAATCAGAAAGTGAGAAAGAGAGAAAGGAAGAAATTTTGAAAGAAAAAAAGGGTTGGATTGAAAAAAATTTCTTTCGAAGAAATTTTAAAAAATATTAAAATGAAAATGTTGTACTACTAGCTGTAGTACAATATAAAATAGATAGAATGCGTTTTAAGAATTTTTAATTAGTTTTGTTCATTATTACTTGCTTTTTTTTTAATTTTATTATTATTGATGTAATTAAACTTTTTAAATGTCTCTTTTTTTTTTTTTTTTTAAATTACTTTTTGAGTAAATTTGAAATATAATTTCTATTTTATTATATTTTTATACAATTACGAACTTTACGATACGAACTTATTATATACGAAGTTCTAGTAAAAATATTAAGCTTATCAATTTTCCAGACATTAAAAAAAAATTTTATTAGGCGTGTACACAGGCATTGGATTATGTATAGAATATAAATTAAGTTGGAAATTTTTACTTATTAATTAGTTAATTTTAATAAGAAAATAATGGAAATAATTTTTTGGAGTATAATGATAAATGCATCAATGAACACAGTTAAGAACATAAGTTAACGTGTATATCTTTTTAAATATTTTATAAAAGGTTAATATTGTTGGATTATTTTAAAATCGCTAGACGTCATTGACATCAAATTTTAAAATCGCTAGATTTCATTGCCATCAAGTTTTTTAAGTGTTTGTTTAGCTTTAATGAACTTCATCCGCTGTTTTTCGTATCCGCGAAGTCTTATCTATCAGTTATGTCTCATCTATCAGTTTCCTACTATTTCCAGAATTCTAATATAATTCTAGGCTAACTAGTTACCGAACAGACAAATATGTTGCTTGATGGTTGAAGTTTTTTAGAGTTTCTTTGACATCAAATTCTTATATTTCAAAGTTCCAGCTATGAGTTTGCTCGATATGTTCTAAATTAAATTTTAAATTCTTCAGGCAGAGGCTTAAGAAAATCATTTTAATATACAAAACAATAGGCTTCCAGAATATGCTTCAATAAGTTAAAAAAAAAAAAAATTCGAAAAGTGATTTACACTTATTTGGATTAGCAATAAAGCTTGTATTTATATTTTCCATAGCGTTTACATATTTAATTTTTAAATAAATTTTACGAATTACTATATAGTTACGAACAGTTCTGCCAGTCGTCTTCTGCATATTATGCATTCATATTTCTATTATTTCATTAACTTTTCGTTTTAATTGAACGAGTGCTAAACGAAACTCGTGTAACTTAATTATTTTAAATAACTTAATTTATGCGTTAAATTTTATGATTAGTACGAAAACTTTAAGTGGGGATTCCATGATTAATTAAAATTAAATTTAAATACAATCTATTTCCTACGTGAGCGGTGAGATCAATGTAAGTTGTATTTTATGTCAACCTACTTGAGATCAACCTACGTAAAAGTAGGTTTGCTTATTCAAAAATTTTTAAAGAAAATTCCAAGAATCGGATGTTGTGTTTTCTAAAACCGGAAGTTATTATTCATATACATAATATATGTATAGTATATACATATATAGTATTATAAAGTATTAAAACTAATCGAAATTCTTTCCGAAACTTAGGCTTATAATTAAAAAATCATATTTTTTTTTACAGTGCTTAGTTGAATTTCTAAATTTCGAAGAAAAAAGTTATTCGTAATTTTATTCATTAACATTTTTTTTTAACAATTTTTTTTTTCACACTAGTTATCACTAATTTAAAGTGATTCATTCAAAAAATTTGTTTACAACATATTTAATACTAATTTTATAAAAAGTCAAGTTATTTCTGAAATTCAGAGTTTTTTTTTTTTTTTTTTTTTGTCTTTAACTTCCGTTAAAAAATATTTTAAAACCGAATTTTTCGAAATTCTTTCACTTGGTTGTCATAAAAATTTAAAATTTTGAATTCCGAGGGTGGAGGATAATAATAACAAATAAAAAAACGAAAAAGAATAGAATTGTATCACTGGGAAACAAAAGTGTTATTTTATTATTTACAATTCATTCATAAAATTTTTATTTTATATTGGTTTTTTTTGTTTTGCTTTTTTTTTTGTTTTTTTTTTTTATTCGTCATGTCATTGACGTTTTTATTTAATTTTTCTCACTTGTTCGTTTGATTTTATTGTTTGTTGTTGTTTTTTTTTTTTGGTTCAAATTGTGTTTTTTTAGTTCAATTTTTTTATTGACATTTGGTATATGTTCTTCCTATATTTGATATTTGCTCAGATAATTAACTTTCTTTTAATGTTTTATTTATTTTTTAATTTATATATATATATATCAGTCAGTTATTGTAACGTTATTTCTCAACTTTAATTAAATATAGGTGTTGATGTTTTAGTAACTTTAAAAATTTATTATCAGTTAAATTTTTTTTATAAAAATAAGGTTAGATTTACTTTAAGAGTTTTTGTTTTTTTTATTTAAAGTTCAAATTGTTTTTTGTAAAATAAATATAGTTAGTAAATATGAGTTTTAAGGTTTTGTCTTAGAATACTGGGGGTGGTTTTATACAAGAATATTGTCACATCATCGTGCGTATAAGCATCATGTAATGTTACAAATGCAAGAATCACATAATGTTATATAATTTATTGCTAAATGTAATCAAGACATGTAAATAATTAAATCGTATAATCAAATAAAATGATATATGTATAAATTGTATTGGTTCCTAAAATCGTATTTGCGATTTCATTTGGAATCGACATTTACAGTGAACTCGCATTGGATGCATACCATGCATCCGGATGCAAAAATTTTAATCATTGAAAATATAAAATTTGAAAGATCTAAAATTTTTTACAATCTATAAGAAGTTTACAAGATGCAAATTTGTTTTAAAGATCAAATACACATTTAATTTACAATAAATAAAATTTGAAGTATAATATAAATAAAATTTTTTCCCATCTGTCAAAACCATATGATCAAAACTATATATGCTGGTCTACTAGGTATTGTTAAATAAAAATTTCAAAATAAAATTGTTGCCGTTTTGAATCTCGTAAAGGAGTAGATGCATGTTGGATGCAAAATATTCGTTAACATCGTAAAGTGCAGAAAATGTAACCGATATAATTTTTGCATTCAGATATATGCATTCCATGTGAATTCATCCTTATTGTGTTTAAAAATAATTGAAAATTAAGCTATATTTAAGCAGGGCCCCCTATTAGGAAAAAAGAACTACTCACTCGAACTCCGACTTTACTCCTTTTTATACTTCAATAATCGACTCCGACCCTAATTTTTTATTAAGTATAAAAAATTTCTAATAATTTTAGTCTCTAGAAATTGCTTTTAAGATTTAGGTTTGTACTATTTAATTTATTACATATAAATGATGGACCGGTACTTATTAATAGATTAATAACTCTATGTATATTAATAAAATAGTAATTTAATCATATTTACCCTACTTTAGGCCAATTACACATATTCTCAGTTTTTAAATTCGTAAAGAATTAAGTTCGGTTGAATATCACAAAATTTAAATGAAAAAATTGTTATCATATTATGTATAGTTTAGAATACAGAATTTTTTACCAGAGATAGTTGAAGGTTTCGGAAATCTACGTATTGTGAAACCACGAGAAATACCATTGAGTAGTCTTTCACTCTAACTCACTAAAATCACTGTCCTTTTAAACCCTTCCTTTCACGAAAGACTTTGATACAAATGTAAAGTTGATTATTAAGGACAGATGTAAGAATCGTCACCTAGAAAACTACTAAAATATTCCTTCACCTGTTAAAAGGTCATGCCATAATACAGGCCAGGGCAATAATTTCAGAAAAATATATTTATCAAGTTGTATTAGATATTATTTGATTCTCAAAGTAAAAACCTGATAAGTTATCAACAAGTTTTATAGAATTCTATTAGAATTTTCAACGTTCGGAACTTTTTTGTAAAAATTTCAACATTCGGAACTTTTTCGTAAAAATCTTATCACTTATTTAACTTTTTATTCCTTTTAAAGCTAGTATATTATTTCTTGAATATAAAGAAGAATCCTTTTTTAAAATAATTTAAAGTGCAATCATGAATAGCATCAAAACGAAGGGATTTACAATTTTTAAGAAGTATCTAATGAATTCAAATATTTTGCTCTTATGCATAACTTATTTTTTTTTGTTTTTATTGTTTTTTTTTTTTTTTGTTGATCTTGTCATTGTCTGTTAATGGTGAAAAATAAAAAAAAAGAGTTGAATTATTATTTTTAATATAAAAAACTTGTTACTTACCTTTATTATTTGTTAAAGGTAAGTAAATATATAAAAAAAAATGTTAAAATGAAAAAAATAGGTGTAAAAATGTACTTTGTTTGCAAATGTACATATACATATACTATACAACTTATTTTTTATACAAGTATATTTGTATGTGCAATAAGTACCTAAAGTTTCTTATGTTAATTTTAAAGGGAAATTTACTTTATGATTAGAATATAAAGCACGCGTTCGTCTTTTTTTTTTGAAAATTTTCTATATTTTTGTTTTATTTTTTTTTTTTATTTGTTTTATATTTCTAGTTTTTGTTTTTGTTTTTATGTTTTTTTGTGCTTTTTTTTTTGTATTTGTTTTGTTGTATACAAGTCTACAGTAATGGAAAATAAAAATAACAAGAGGATGCGCCGCGGGGTCAATGACAATTTATTATATTTTTGCTTATATTAGGATTGAGTCAACCGAATATTTTTTGTTTTATTTCTTATTTTGTTTTTCTTGTTTTTTTTTTTAAATTCTTGTTTTTCAGAAGAAGTCTACAAAAAAATTTGTTTTTAAAAAAATATATTCAAGTTGGTAGTATTACTTTAACTAAGTATAATATATAATATGATATATATATATATATATATATATATATATATATATATATATATATATATATTAGGGTTCTATCACTTTATGTTTATATTTGAAATTAAAAGGTTTCTATATTGTTATTTTGAATTTAATTTTCCTTTGTATTTTTTTTATTTTTTGTTACAAAAATAGAAAAATTGGAAAAATAGTAAAAAAAATAAACTTTATTTTTCCAAAAATAAAAAATAAAATATAAAAGCAAAAAAAAATGGAAGGAGTCAAATTATAAAACAAGGGAGGATTTAATTCTAATGGTTTTTCTAAGGCACTTAGTTGTAATACTTAAGTTTGAATTAGTTTACAATTCTGTTAAAAGCTTCTTTGCATTGAAAGTCTGCAAGAAAGTCGGATTTTGTTAAGGTAAAGCTTAGGTCCTTGTTTTCATAAGGTCCCTTTGTTTTATTTCCGAAAGTCTCCGTTATTTGTAAAACCAAAACGAAATTTTACTAATTCAATCAAAAGATTTAAAGTAAATTAAAATTTTTAGATTTTTCCAAATTTTTCTTATTCGTATTTCTCTAAAGAAAATTGTGGAAAATCGTATTAATTTTGCGATTATGTGAACAATTTACTCCTTAGGGTGTAACCCCTTTATACAATTAGGAAAAATCATCTGTAAGAAAATGGTTAAAAATTTAAAAGCTTGAATATTTCAATAAATTTGACAGATGTCAAGAATTTAACTGTCAAATAATTACAAAATATTATTTTTTTTTTGAGCTTTTAAGCTTCTAAACAGAAGCGCATAGTTGCTACTTACTTTAAGGATTGTTTCTGAAAAAAAATTAGATTTACTCTATTAATAACCTTCACGCGTAAACAAGATTTAAGTGTAAGAAAATTTTTTGACAGATGTTCATAATCTTAAGTTTCACAAAAAGGAAAACTTTTTGTTATTAACCTATTAAAATTTCAAAACTGAATCTGTTTCTCTTAGAATCCAAAAGATGTCTCCTTCAAATTTTTTACGTATATTTTTAAAGTTCCACATTTTAATCCAACAGTAAATAAAGCAATATAACTATTTTGTGAATGTGCAATATGAAATGTCAAATTACTGTATTTGTGACATATATGACATTTTTACTATCAAGAAATGTCAAATTGCTATTTGAATTATTACAGAAAAATGTCGGACAGTGATAAGATCTATTAGTGAAAGTAATCAATATAAATGTCTTGTGTCCGAAATTTCAGAAAATCGCGTTTCAGAAAATCTCATTTTTAGAAAATCTTGTTTTCTTATATTCTGAAAAGGGCTGTTAATTCTAATTTTGTATTCAACTTATAAACGAGATTTTCTAAAAAAGTAAGATTTTTCAATTTAAACCGAGGTTTTCTAAAAATGAGATTTTCTAAACATGGTTTAAAAAAAAAGCGAAATTTTATAAAAACGAAATTTAAAAAAACAAAAAAAAAAGATTTAAACTGAGGTTATGAAACGCTTCCAGTAGAAATCAATCAAAATTTTTTATTAATTCCAAGTTTTTTTAACATTAGGGTTACTGAGCTGCCTTAACTTGTCAACTGTCTTAGAGTTGGCTGAACAGCTTTAACTTGCCAACTGCTTTAGAGATGGTTGAACTTCCATAACTTGACTTAATGTTTAATGTATAATAAAAGAAACTGGCGGAGGGACAGAATACCCTACTTAGCTTATTTATAAATTTTTTCTATTTCGATAATGGTCTAAAAAGGAATTGAAAAACGACATGAAATAAATGACAACGATATTGTTTTGTGTATATTACATATAAACTATGTTCAATTAAATATATAAAACTTCATATATATTAAATAGAAAGTTTTTAAACTTATAGAAAAGTGAATTTATTCTCATATAATTTATATAAGATTTTTCCTTTTTGATATGTACTTAATATGTTTTCTACAATTTCTGTACAATTTCTATTTAAAAAAAAAAAGACTTTGGTTTTTTTTTTTTTTTATTTTGTAACAAATAAACAAAGAACTTAAAATATAAAAAAAAAAATAGAAAAATATGTAATAAAGTTCTGAAAATAGATTCTAATCACAAAAAAAAAAAATTGTGACTTGGTTTATACATTATATTTTAGTATAAAGAAATTAAAAACAAATAAAAAGCAATTCTAGTTTTTGTTTAAAAACCCCCCCAAACCTAACATGAGCATACAATGGAAATTCACCAAAATGAAAGCATATTTAAATTGTATATAATATATGTATTGTTATTATATCAAATTATAGTTTTGAATTGTATTACTACATGGAATATGAATTTTGATAATATGTGGGGTTGAATTGAACAAAATAATAGTTCTTTAACTTTTATATTATTATATTAGTTAAAAACTTGTTATAGAAAATGGTATTATCACAAAAATTAATCGAAATATAGTTGATTTTATTGTAATAGATTCATTGGAATAACTGTTATTATCAGTCATATTCTTTTGATTAGTTTATATTTTTTTGAAACTTATTTTTACTTTCAAAATAGATTAAAATTTACTATAAGTTAGATTTTATACCTCAATCGTAAGTTTTTTTACAATTAAACTTACGTTATTAATTTTTCTAAATATGACTATTTAAAAATTATTTGATGCTTAAAACTTAAATCTTAAGTAAATCCTATTTTAAAAATATAATAATTAAAATTGCATACTTTTCAGCGCTAAATGACAATTTAAAAAAAAATCGTTTTATGTATTATGGTTAAATGATTTTAAACATAAAGAATTTTCTTTGATATGACTGATTAAAAATCTTTTAGTGATTAAAACTTGATAATTGTAAATAAATCATATTTTAAAAATACAATAAATTTTAAAATTGCAAACTTTTCAGCGCTAAATGGAGATTTCAAACACAAAATCGTTTAATTTAATGTGGTTTAATGATTTTAAACATAAAGAATTTTGCTTAATATGACTAATTAAAAATTATTTAGTGATTAAAACTTGATATTATAAACTAAATCCTAATTTAAAAATACAATATATAAAATTGCATACTTTTCAGCGCTGAATGACGATTTCAAACACAGAATTTTCTAATGTAATAAGTTTTAATCATTTTAAGCATAAATATCAAAAATCCAAAGGATCCTTTACTGCATTCTCAAGATTCCTGATGAAGCTAAGTTTAATTCCAGCTTTAGGTAAATATCATGTCTGTTTAATATCTCGACTACAGAAGTTTTAAAACTATGTATACTAAACCAACGGTAAAAGTAGTCGTCAGTCAACGAGTTATACTTAAAATAATTTGACAGTATTATTTAAACCAGCTCTAGATAAAGTTAATGATAATTCTTAAAAATTTCTTTTAACAGAGGAAAATAGTAGTTATTCATAAATCGAGTTAAAATTCTTGAAATTCCAGTCTCTATAGAAGATTCCCACCATACATTTGGTTAATTGAAATTTGAACAGATGTTTTTGAAAAATAAAAAACGGGAAATCAAAATATTAAAAAAAGTCAATGAGATTACATTCCCATTAGGTTATATTCCCACAGACAATGTAAGCTTTTCTTATCTTTCTTCAATTAATTTATTTCTTTTACCTTTTACTCTGTCACCTCCCCACATCTTCTTTCAAAATATTTGTCAAATTATTACTACTTGTTATTAATTTATAGAATATTTTATTTTACCGCATTAATATCTAGACAACCTGTTATTACATTAAAAACTAAAACAAAAAAAAAAATCAAGGTAGAATTACAGGTGCTAAATTTCATTTAAAAAAAAAAGCAATTCTTTGTGTCTGTGGAAAAAAATAAAAAATTTCCGTTGGAAAAATTAAATTACTTACTATTTTTTTACATCAATTCATTTGATTTAATTTTTTTTTTTTTTTAGAAATTTTTAAATATGTTTTTGACTTAAGAAAATTCATATGATTTTTCCATCAAACATGTACTAAAGACAAGTTTACAGACAAGTGCATTAAACACGCAACAAAATAACATTTTCTTAAAAAGAAAAATTGGGGTTGGATACGGAGTACCAAAAACAAAATCTTGAATTACAAAATCCCAAAAATTTTTTATTGTATTTCAGTATCCAAAATTAGGAAACCTCAAATTACAAAATCCTAAATTTCGACATCTTATACGTGTTGGATACAAAATACCAAAAAGACATTTTCCAAAATACAGTTTACATAATTCCATAAACAAAATATCCAAATTTCAAAATTAAATTTGAAATTGTATTTTAAAAAGCAACCTGCATTAAACAAATTATTAAAACCCTGATTTTGTAAATTACTCTAATATCCTTCCTAAGTCATATATATATATATATATATATATATACATACTCTGAAAAAAACCTATATGCATTTGGTACAAAATCCTTAAAAAAATAAAAATTCCAGAATATTTCAAAAAAAAATAGAAAATTTCCACAAAATTTGGATGTCAAAGTAGTAAATGTCACAATTTTGATAAAAAAATTATTATTTTAATATCGAACTCCCGCTAATTTGGTTATTAAAGCTAGATTTCGTATCCAACCCTTAAAGCAAAAGAGTTGTATGTAAATTCGGCATACCGTTTACCTAAATCCTTTACCTTGAAAGTATCTAATTTTGGGATTTTGTGTTTTTGAATTCAGTAATTTTTGAAGTTATTAAATTTGTAATTATGTAATTTTTAAGGTTATGTTATTTTGACATTTTAAAATTTTACGATTTTTTTGCTTTAAGATTTCGTGATTTGAAATTTTAAACCGCATCTTAGAAAAGTCATAAAAAAAAACCGCGGAAAAAATAAAAAAAACATTAAAGTGAATCTGATAGATAAATTCATTGAATTAAATCTCACAAGATTAAAATTTTTTTTTATTTCTCTCCTACCTTTTATAACATTTTTTTTTTTTTTATGTGATAAAATATTTCATATTATAATCTTATCTTAGAGTAACGAATTTACTGTTTTAAGATTTGGAAAAAAAAAAAAAAAGTATCTTAAGATATTAAAAAAGGAAATTATGACGGGAAATTTATAACAAAAAAAAAAAATGAATCTATAGATATAAAATATTTAAATTATGAGGAGGGATTCTGTATCTTCTATTCTAGATGTACGTAAAGTGGTTGTCAGTATCTATCATTATTCTTTGATATTTATTTTTTTTTGAATGACTGAATGACTGATAATCAATATAATGTACGGGAAAAACTTTTAAACAACAACAAGAACAATAACAACAAAATTAAATATACATTAGATTCAAAGTGGGAGATTGGGGAAAAAGGAAAACCTTAACATGAAATTTTGTACAGGATATATGAAAATATGTTTTTTTAAGAGAGAAAATATCTTCCCAATGTCTATGATATTTGATTTAAAATTTAAATTTTAAATTCTGATTAAAAAATAAAAATAAATATTGAGAACTCACCGGAAGTTCAATCCATACTTGTTTATATAAAGATTAAAAAAAAAAAAAAAAAAAAAAATCCTCCATGGAATTAAAATTAAAATGTATCTTGTGTATAGTTATTTAGTCTACATCAAATTCTATTTTTATAAATTTTTTTTAAAAAGGAAATAGGTATGTTAATGTAAATTTAAAATTTGTTCCTTTTTTTTTTTTTTTTTAAAAAGTCTGATACAATTTGTCTGTCGTCTGTACTTGTGTATAATATATAATGATTACTTTTATGTATACATTTATTCCGATTTACCAGCCGGAAATTAAACATTTTTTTTTTTACAATTATTATTATAAATATTATTAATGTGAATTTTAATTCCTTTAAGTTAAGGAATTTTAGAATTTTTATATATAATTATACGAGTACTTATAGCAAAGTAATTAAAAGTTACTACTTAAATACTTGCATATTTAAAGATTATGTATAATTACTTTTTAAAGTAATTAATCAATTTTTTAGTTATTTGAAGTTTAAGAGTTCTTTAATTTTTCATATATAACTACTTAAGTACTCAGCAAATTTAAATAATACGTATATAATTACTTTTTAAAGTAATTAATCAATTTTTTAGTTGTTCAAAGTTTCTAAAACCACTAGAAATTCTCCAGTTTAAATGACTCACGTGTCACGTTTAAAACTTAAAAATGTCCAAAAATGTTACAATTAATTTAATATTAGTTACTTTAAAAAAAGGTACATTAAATTAGTAAAGAAATTAATTTTTGAAATTCCATTGTAATTCTCGTAGAATGTTCATTTTAAATTCTTTTGAAATAATTTGTAATTTGATGGGGTACGAGTACTATCCCCAAAAATCCTTTTGGTTCTTTGGAATAATTATATTTTTAAATGTGGAAAGGCGGCGGGAAGAAGGACAATCATTTGATGACAAAAAATATATGTACATTAAAATTTATACTCTTTTCACATGAATTTGGTCTTTTTTCATGAAATTGGACTATTTTCGAAAATTTACCTATTTTCAAAGCCAAAAACAACCGTGTATAGTTGCGACCCATAAATCAAAATGACAAAATTTAAAAAATCTAGTCCCCAATTATGTAGTAGAAGCTAATAAAGTTAAAAATTTAAGCTAAGTCTCAAAAATTGACTCCTAAATTTTAAGAGGTATATTTTTTTTTAGGGTGAACTAAAAAGTCGCAGTTTTTTAATATTATACCTGTTTTATTTGGGTTCTACAACAAAATCTGTGAGTTACTTTTTTTCCCAATATGTTGATCCAACTGCTGAATTCCAAGAAAAGGGGCTGATTTAAAGAAAAGAAAAACCAATTTAATTTGAAAATGTAGATTTACTAGTATTTGTGTGTGAAATAGACTAAATTCTTTTAAAAATCGTCAAACTCCATGTGAAAAGGACCAAGTTCACGTAAAAAGAGTATATATAATTTGAAACCAATTCATAATAGCCTATTGTTGTAAATTTATCTAGAAAATTTCTTCAATTTACTCTAACCATTGGCAACCTTTTTACAAATTTCTAAATATTCACCTGTAAAAATATTGAAAGAATTCGTTTATTCGTTGTAATTTTTTTAATGTAATTGTTGTCATTGTGATACATTACATTGTTGTAAAGATATATATATATATATATATATATATATATATATCTATATATATATAAAATAGAAATTCTTGTCATGATTTAGAAAAATTTTAATATCAATTAAATTAAAGAAAAATCTTTTAAGAAGTTTCTATTTGAAAAATTAAATTTTATATAAAATAACAAAAAACAAAGGTTTATTTTTCAATGAGTACTGTTGTAATGGATACTTTTTGAGTAATTTTTGATATTTAATATATAAAATAATTTTTAAAATAATAAATTAAGTAATATTTGAAATTGATTGGGGATTTAATGATTATTTTATGTAAAATTGTACATGTATGTATGTGTATTCAAAATCTTAAAGTTAAAGTCTAATTTAAAATTTTTATTCTGATATTTTTTAACAGGTTATTAACATGACATTTAACAGTGACATCTATTTTGTCAAAACTTTTTTTTGAAGTTTTTTACTTTAAAATTTTTTAAAAGTTACATTTGAAAAATGTCAGAATATTGATTAAACGATAGAATAATAATAAAAATAAAAAATAAAAGAAAAAATTAAAAATGAATAGATTAGATAAAGTATTTTAAATTTTATTTCGAAAATAATTTATTTTATGATTAAAATATTTTCATATTTATGTGACAAGTATTTTGACAGTTTGCAAAGTTTTGACAGTAAAGTGAAACTTCTTTATAATTTAGATATAAAACGAATAAATTTTATACATTATTTTACAGAATAAATTAATTCTAAAATAGGTTCACTTTAAATTATCCAGGTATTCATTATACTAAATTATCAGTTCAAATGCAGCGCAACATTTTTGTAACTGCACTTCCCAAAGCATTCTTAAAAAGTTTATGTTTGCAGTAGTAGAAATCATTTCATAAATATCTACAGCAGAAGAACTCCAATTGAAGACAGTGCCAATTGTTAATTTACTATAATTAAGTATTTATTAAAATTTTTACTTAGGGTTTGATATTGATAAAGTTGAAACTTTTTTTAACAAAGTTATAGAAGCAGTTATGGTACACTTCGTATGAAAATACAAGAAAATATTAAAACGACTTAATGATAGTTTAAACATCAGTTATAGCTTTCATTAAAACTGAAAAAAAAAACATTTTATTGGGAATTTACATTTTTTTCCGTATATCAATACTAGCTGTTGGTCACAGAATGATGGAATGTCAATTGAAAGAAAAACTTTTTTTAATTAAGAACTATTTCTAATTTCATTATATACATATACATATTTCAGATATCAATATCATATTCTTATAAAATCGCAACCGTTATATTTTGTATTACGCAGATTATGCTTCGATTCTAGTAATAGATACACAAAAAAAAAAAACAAATGACTTACATAATTTCTTGTTGTATCTTAAAAATTTTAAAAAATGTTGAGGTCGTTAGTTTAAATCCTTTCTTGGTGAAATTTTTTTTTAATGTCATTTATATATTAATGTCAAAATATATTTTTTTTTATTTAAGTACTTACTTCTTTAAATTTTTAAAATTAAATTCGACAAATTTGATTGTTAATTAAAGGAATATTTGAAGTTTTATTATACGCTTATTTCGTTTCAATAATGAACCATTGCTCCATCTATTAACTTTTTGTAAACATATACTTAAAAAATGTTGCTAAGCTATGTATATTGTTCCACAACCTTTGCTAAGATTCAAATCGGAATACTTGTTTGTTGCCAACATTCTACAATGTATCTACTCAACATGTTTCATGCTTAATCATGTATGTACTTGTACCTATTTATATGGATATTTAATAAATTGGATATTATAATTTTATTAAATAAATGTTGACTTTTTAATAGAATTTGGCAATTTCAAATGCAAATTATAAATTTTATCTTTAATACAAAATATTGCATATCCGAAAGGCGTTAGGGAAAAATAAGAATTTAAGAACGTCTGTTAATTATACCTTTCCTTTTTTATCTACTCAATCCCTATTTTTTTCTTTACTACTAACTCCACGAAGTTTCTCCCCATAGTTCTTTGTCTACTATATCGACATTTGCCAATTTTAGGAAATTACAGTATTCGATTCTTTGATTGCAACGTGCTCATTTTAACGCACTTCGAATAATGATTTTGAAGATTTAAAAATTTAATATTCAGTTCAAATAAATCATAATTTAAGGTCAACAGATTTTTTAACCTTAACCTTAAGGTAACACGAATCTAAAATTAATTTTACAAAATGATCTCAATTAAAAACTGTCTTTTTTTTAGATATAAATAAAGATAGAATTAGAATTGCTAGACAAGAAGATCACAAAAAACAACCCCAGGGTCTATGTAAAAAAAATGTTTTTAATTTTTAAATGAATTTTTAAAAATCATTTGTCTGACATCTCTTAAATACAACATTTCTATTTTAAAAGTTCTACAAATAAAATTTTCAAAAATTTTCATTCATTCTATCAATTAATTTTGCATAATTGTATATTTAAATTGTATATATATATATAATATGTATTTAAATCCTTTTCTTTGCACTTTTACTATACTATTTTTTATATTTCTTTCTCTTTCTTTTTTTTTTATGTTTATTTTTTCTATTATCGTGAATTTAGATGCAAAAATTGTTTAACACTTGAATAAACCTCATAAACAAATGAAGACTTGAATTAAAAAAAAAAAAAATAAAAAAAAAAACATTGCAAAAAAAAAAAGTTTATTAACCGAAAAATTTGTCCCCATGGTCGTCTTTTTATAATACCCATTATTAATATAAAAGTTTTATCCGATGAATATGGTTCAACCAAATTTCCAAAAAAAAAACCAAACGTTCCTGGACTTTTGTCTTTTTTTTTTTTATTCTTTTCTGATAGTTTTAATTGTGTGTTTGTGTGTGTGTGTCTGTGTTTAAATGAATTAAAAAAAATAGAGAAAATTTGTAGTTAAAAAAACATGAATCCTTATAAAAGTCTTGTATCTCTATGTTCATTTGTTTTGTTGTTGTTATTGTTTTTTATAGTTAAGTCCATGAATATATTAATGGCTTGGAAGATAAAAATTTTATTGTTGTTTTTGTTATTGTTTTGTTTTTTTTCATAAAAACTTAAAAAAAAAAAAGTTTTTTAAAAAAGTTTTTCATTCTTTATAAATTAAAATTAAAAAAAAAAAAAAGGGTTTTTTTAAAGTGTGTGAGAATCAAAAAAAAAAAGGAGTTTCAGAGGACTTTATCAGAACAAAAAAAAAAAACAAAAAAAAAACCAAATTCCTTACAACATTGTTTTAGTGAATAGAAGAAGAACAACACAGCAGCTTGTGTTTAACTTTAATATTTGATTGGATATAGGAAGAGATTGTGCCCTTATTTTGTATTTGTTGTTGTATTTCATTTATGAATAGGAAAATCTTCTATACTAGATTTTAATGGGACTTTTTTTTTTGGACGGTGGCAGAAGGGAGGGGGGGATTATTTTCCAATGTAATAGAAGAATATACTTAAAATAAAATTCTTTAGATTTTGTCTCTGTTTTTTATTTGTAAATAAAATAAAATAAAAAAAAACTGAATTGTTTTTTTTTTTTTGTTAAAATGATTCCTGTTAAGTACTTATTCTATTATGATGATAACTATATTCTATGTATTGTAATTTTATGTACCGTTAATATAACAAATAAAAATTTGATATTACATAGATTGGATATTTTTTATATGGACCCTTTATGTTATGTAATCTATATCTTAGTTTTAATATTGGTTTTTTTTAATAAAATGCGGTCCAAATATAAGGTTTGGAAAAAAACAAAACTTTATTTTTTTTACAAAAGACCTAGCCAACCCTTCATTGATTCAATCCTATATTCTAATTCTAGACTTACTAAGGTGCAGGGTTATAACTCCCTGGGTTATAATTTCCTAAGGGATTTATGATTCATTCAGTGGGAAATAAGTTCTTTAGCGACTTAAGACTCATGACAAGGAGCCATAATTCCCTAGGGGACTTATGATCTTGAGAGTTTTGATTCAAAGGGGTGGCTCGTAACTCCCTTGTACAGATCTTAGTTTATGGTAAGTGGTTAGTAGTAATATTAAAACAAATATTAATTTTAATTATATAACATCAGTCATGGTACGTACGAATATACAAAGACTTTCTTGAACTATATAATATCTATTTAATAAATAGTTAGCACTCATTTTGCAGTTGAATTAGAAATCAACCGTATTCCCTTTTCCGAAATTAAGAAAAAAACAATAATTTCATATATAAATTACATTTTGAAAGGCTATTTTGAAAACAAGGGCAATTCTGATTTTGCAGCCGAAGTCTCGCATACCTGAATATTAGTAAAGGAAGTTATAGAAAGATTCCAAAAGGAACTTATGATACAATTAAGTGAGTTATGTCCCACGTAAATATTCTAAACGAGTATATTAAATAAATATTCTACGAGTTATGTCCCACGTAAATATTTTAAAGTAAGTCAAAGGTCCCTTAGGTTCTCACTAAATGAGTCAAAAGGCCTTACAGAACTATATATGCAAAGTCCCGAAAGGATTTATGACCCTGGGAGTTATGACCCTGCATCACTTACTAGATATGAAATCCATTTTTTTAATTCTATTTTTTTATTCATATTCATTTGTTAATGATACTTATGAGAATAAATGATAATATGATATAGTTATATGTTTTAAAATGATGTTAATGATTTTGATGAAATGAATATGTAAACTTTGGTCCATTCACAATAGTAAATAAAAAATTTAAAAAAAAAAAAAAAAAAAAAGCAAATATGTGTCTGGATTTTTAGTTTTTTTATTTTTTAAGTGATAGAAAGAATTTCCAAATACTTTATACAACTTTTAAAGGTATTTTGGTTTGATTTGAAATTGAAAGTAATACTGAACATTTGAATTGAACAGATATACTGAGGTTTTTTTTATCATTCCTTCAATTTTCTGCAATGAATTTTGTCATTTAACAATTAAGAATTAAAAATCTTCCATTCCAATGATTTTAAAGTTTAAAGCAGAGGAGGAAAAAATTTATTAAGTTGTAATAAAGTTTTAGAATAGAAAATGTGGTCTTATAACTCATACTGTCTATGGTGATTAGGAAGGGCAATTTTAAAAAATTAAATAATAATGCAAATAAAGTGTGTCTGAAAATAAATGTGTCCAAATTAAAAGTATGAGTGTACGGAAAACCAAAGAAAAAGAAGTATAATACGAGTATTCAATAATATCTCAGTTGAAGATGTGGTTAGTTTTAAATAACTATATGACAGCATTATGGCTACAGTAAGTCACAAAAAGCAGACTCAGAAAATCTAGAGTGATATATTGAGAAACAATTATATCCCTCCGGCGATCCATGCTTCATATCATTACTATAAAAAAAGGCCAAAACTATAACTAATCAGTAATCACCACTAATTAAAAAAAAAAATATAAAATCCTCATGGTTACCAAACTTATATAGTAAAATATAAAATATATGATATATAAACAAAATAAATAATATTACTTTTAAAATTAATACACATTGAAAAGAAAAGGGTCCGTCAATTTGTAAATGCATTGTACGCCCTTGTAAGTATGCAATAAATTATTAAATATCTTAATAATTAAATCTTTCTGAATGATCTGTGATTAGCGGCAAAGATACCATCGAAGTACAAACTCGAAGAATAAAATTAATAAATTGATATTAACACACATAATTAAAGGACCTTGACAACACCCCGGAAGTTAGAGATTCTCTAGAATCTAGAAGCTGAATAACGCAAAAATTAAATGGATTTAATATAATGTCCCATGTCTATAGATCTAAAAAAACTGAACCTATAAAATGTCCCACTGATTTTAAATAGAGAACCTTGATAAACAAGAAATACAAAATTTATGTAATAATAAATAAACAATTTTTAATTCGCCATTATATATCACAGATACAATGTTTTTATCAAATATAAAAAAAATAATTAATTGTTTTTTAGAGTTTTCAATTTCAATTTTAAGAACTTAATAACTGTTTTTCAAGTTTAATTTATTTATAGATTATAAAATTTTTTCATTTTTAAAAGTTCCATATTTTAAGTCTGTTAATCCCCAGAACCAAATCTATCTATTATAACAAACGATTAAATCATATTTGTATAGCAATTTATTATTGAAAAAATAAAAATCTATTTATATGAATGCTATAAATTTTCATTTGAAAGACATATCCAAATTTATATACTTACTAGCAGATTTACCCGGCGTTGCCCGGAAGCTTGCAAATTGTAAAAACGCAAGCTTCAGCCAATTTTTTGAAATACTACTTTGCTTATAAATGAAGCCACAAAAAAATATTTATGGAGTTCCGTTAACCCATCGTGGCCCAACAGCTTTTTATAGGTTTTTTCGTTGCTTTGTTATATATATTACAAATGATTTAATCGATTAACTTCAAATTTTGTATATTTGTTCTTCTTTGAAAATGAAGTTCAATTTACTAACAGACTTGGAAGTTGTTAACCCCTGTCGACCCGACGATTGTTCAAAAAAAAATTTGTAAGTAAATTACGTTCAACTTCTGAAAGTAGGTACAACTTCTTTGAATTAGGGGAATGCTTAAAAAAATGTTTTGTCGAGTTTTAAAAAACTTTAAAAAACAGTTTGAAAGATTATCTCTAATTTTTCTATACATGGTGCTTCTTGAGAATTTGGTGCTCCTTGACGATAGAGTTGAGGATGTTAGGTTCCCGGCGAATAATGTTAACTGGATTAAAATGACTATTGGTCAAATGGGGATACTAAGTTTGCCATTATGTCATTATACTATGTCAATAGTAGTTATCTTGAATTGCCAACGTTTGAATAAATTATAGTCGATGGTTTAGAAAAGATTTAAAAATTTGCTTTTCAACTTATATTTTGTTTAGTACTCACCTGAAAGTTGTAATACGCTCTTCCTCGTTTTTTTATGATTTGATGAGAGAAATGTAGGCTTATTTTTTGGAAAAACTGTTTTAAAATACTATGTTTTTAAGCATTATATAAAAGAAATTGAATTTTTTGATTTTTAGATTTCATTTGAAGAAAACTGAAAATTTCATTGAATCTTTGTTCAAAACGCACAAACAGGTCAAAACCAAATTAACCATGTGGGTTTTAATTAAAATGTTGGTACAAAATTTTCAATAAAATACTTTTAATCGTATAAGAAAATAAAATTTATAGAAAACTTCATGGCGTCGTCGTGGAAAACGGGTTAAACAAATTAACTAAAACTTTTTACAGCCTCCCTTTAGACTGCAAAATCAACCTGTAAAATTGGACACAAATCGAAAACACAAAATTTTTTGAAAGTCCGCCAGGCCGAAATGGGTATAATTATTCCAACCAAATTTATACAACAAATTGCGGTTGCTAAGAGGAACATTTGTGCAAAATTTCAAGTCAATTTGTCAAACGGTTTTGACTCGAAATCAAAAACATTGAAAAAGCTTCTTTGCGCCCTCATGCCCAAACGGGTTAACCGAACTCAACAAAAATTTGTGCCAGACTCTATTGTCGACTGCGAAACCACCTTGTAAAATTGGACACAAATCGGAAATACAAAATTTTTTGGAAGCCCGCCACGTCGAAATGGGTTAAATTATTCCAACCAAATTTATACAACTAATTGCGGTGGTTAAGAGGAACATTTGTGCAAAATTTCAAGTCAATCGGTCAAACTGTTTTGACTCGACATCAAAAACATTGAAAAAGCTTCATTGGGCCCTCGTGCCCAAACGGGTTAACCGAACCCAACAAAAATTTGTGCCAGCTTTTCTTTTCGACTGCAAAACCACTCTGTAAAATTGGACACAAATCGGAAACAAATAATTTTTTGGAAGCCCGCCGGGCCGAAATGGGTTAATATTTTCGAACCATCTTTATACAACTAATTCCGTTTGCTAAGAGGAAGATTTGTGCAAAATTTCAAGTCAATCGGTCAAACTGTTTCGGCTCGACATCAAAAACATTGAAAAAGCTTCATTGCGCCCTCGTGCCCAAACGGGTTAACCGAACTCAACAAAAATTTGTGCCAGACTCTATTGTCGACTGCGAAACCACCTTGTAAAATTGGACACAAATCGGAAACAAATAATTTTTTGGAAGCCCGCCGGGCCGAAATGGGTTAATATTTTCGAACCATCTTTATACAACTAATTGCGGTGGCTAAGAGGAACATTTGTGCAAAATTTCAAGTCAATCGGTCAAACCACTTTGACTCGACATCAAAAACATTGAAAAAGCTTCATTGGGCCCTCGTGCCCAAACGGGTTAACCGAACCCAACAAAAATTTGTGCCAGCCTTTCTTTTCGACTGCAAAACCACCCTGTAAAATTGGACACAAATCGGAAACACAAAATTTTTTGGAAGCCCGCCGGGCCGAAAGGGGTTAATTTATTCCAACCAGTTTTATACCATTAATTTCGTGTAATAAGAAGAACATTCGTGCAAAATTTCAAGTGAATCGGTCAAACCGTTTCGACTCGACATCAAAAAAACGAAAAAGCTTAAAACGGCTCTGGAGCCGCAACCTGCTGACTTATAAAAATGCGACATAGCCTATGTCACCCCCCGGACTCCCAAAATTATTCCTCTAAAATTTGGTGTCAATCGGACCAGTGGTTTTTACGTGAATCCTGGACAAACAAACAAACAAACAAACAAATAAACAAACAAACAAATAAACAAACAAATTTTCTTCTTTATATATTAGATATGTTATACATAATGCGTGTATATATATGTAATAGACATATAATTATATATATAAGTGTGTCCTATAATTTTCTGAACTTACTTTGAACTGAATAAATGAAACATATGAATTGATATAAAATCCTATATAAATGTATATATATAAATGAAATTTTTTGTATATATATATATACATAAATTTGTCAAAATTGTGTGTGAGTTAAAAAAAAAATATTTGGTGTAGGTTTTGAAAAATAAAACAAAATAAGAAAAACAAAAACAGGAAACCAATATTTTTGCTTCACAAGAAAAACAAAAAGGACTCAATAGGGGGCATTGTTGGAAAAGCAAGCTGTATATATAGTAAAATCATGATTTGAGTTGTTGTGCTTTATAAATTGTTGTTATAAAATTATTAAAAAAAAAAGAACAAAAACAAAAATTAGATATAAAATTATTTAAAGAAATTTATTGTCCTTTGTCTATTTTCTCTAAGGAAGCAACAAACAAACAACAAACAAAATGATGGCAATGTTGTTTTTTTGTAAAACAAAACACACAATTTTGTTGAAACAGCAAAAATAAATATTTCCATAGATTTTATTATTATACAAAAATTGTTTTTTTGTCTATAAAAATGATTTTTACAAGAAGATTTTTACAAAGATTATTTTTAATGTTCAAGTTTTAGACTTTTATTTAAAAATTAGACATTATTTATGAGAGTTTTCAAAGAAGTTCTATTTATTTTTTTTTGAAAATAACTCTTCTTTTATTGTTTTTATAAGTTGTAAAAGAGATTGGTTAAGAGATGGGCTCCATAAAATATGACTGGTTTTATTTTTTTTAATTGTTTTAATGTCATACAATAAAAAAAAAAGTTTTTCAAAACTTTTAATTAAACTTTGAAAATATTACTAAAAATGATTACTTTTTTTTTTTTTTATCTTATAGTGGTTATTTTGTTACTTAAGATACTTATATTTATTTAAATTAACCACTAAGGGATCGTTTTTTTAGTACTAACTCTCAACCTTTCATTTGAATATAATATTGTTTAATAGTATACTTAGGATTTACGAATGGAACGGGGGATGCAAATGAAACCAATTGAAATTTTCAAAGTGTATAATGTTATATTTGGACCTTTACCTCTTCCTGGAATTTCAGTGTAGGATTGTAAAATTGTTTAATTTAAAAGTTTTTAAAGGAAATAAGTAAAATATAACAACTTGATTATTTAAATAAAATTAAAAAGTTAGGAATGGTTAAAATTGAAAGTTTTCAAATGAACGCTTTGAAGGTCCTTTATTTTGCATAAAATAACAATTTAAAAACTTTATTTTTTTTTTTAATATTTGAAAATTTTTGAAATTAAAGAATTTTGTAGAAATGTGTAGCTTGTGTATTTAATTATTATAAAACATTATGTATTTATGTATGTATTATATATTATAAAATTTGCATATTATTAATTAAAATTTTATTTTTTATTTTTATTTTCAGGTAATGCAATACTTTCCTTTTTATAATAATTTTGTTGTAATTTTTTAACAAATGGCAAACGGTAAGGTATTTAAAATATTAACATTTAAATAGATCAAGTGAATTAATTAATTAAAACTTTGTATAATTTTATTTAATTCTTAGTAATTATTTGATAAAGTTTAATCATTCAATTAATTCTGGGAAATATTAAAAACTACTTTTCGTTCCATGTCAATAAAAATCCCACAATTTTCGAAAACTTTTCTACGGAATTTGAAATAAACGTCAAACATTTTGAAGCACGAAAATATCTTTAAAACTTTAAAAATTAGATTTGAACTAATGCAAAGTATGTTTTTAATAATTTGATTATACAAATTTATTTATACGGATATTTAATTTTATATTTTAAAATTTTTGAAAGAATTGAATATCTGAATAACATGTAGAAACGTCTTAGATTTTTTTATATTTTTCATAACTTTTCGTAATTTTTGATCGCTGTTCTGTTGTGTACTGTTGAATTCCCCGTTTCCAATTCCCCAAGTTTTCTTCACAATATTCTAAAATAAAAATAAAAAATGTAAATAAATTTAAAAAGTTATTAAACATTCAAACTATATCGGTCGTTTTGCGTCACCCAGTAGTTTGACATACAATATCACATATCTTTTCAATAGTTGACTTAGGCGTCAGTTATAGCTGTCATTGAAATGCATATGGAAAATGAATGTTTCTAATATTTAAATGATTTCTTAAGAATAAATTCAGTTACAATTTTTGTAAATTTTAATTTAAATATTTAAAAATTAATTAGTTGTATATTATTTATATCAATTGCTAAATTGTGTAGCGGATTTTAATTGACGTTTATTTGTTTACATTTTAATTTGTTTGTTTACAAGATTTTCTGAGAAATTTTGCAAGTGAAACATTTGTTTTAAAATTAAAAATATAAATTGATTAAGCAATAAAAATTATAAGATTAAAAAAGAATTCGAATTTAAAAATTTAAATAATAATTTAAATAGGAAAAATGGGGAAAATTAAGGATAAAAATAGAAAAATTGGATGGTCGTTAAAAGCCATAGAAAATCTCCATTTTATCCATAATTGAAATAATTTAAATAAAATAAAAATATACCAAAAGTCATTAAATTTACAAAAGTCAAATTAAATTCAAAAACTCAAAAATCATTTAATTTTGATGCAAATCCTTCAGTACAATAATGTAGCGTTAGATGCTACATCACTGCATTTTTAATATATTACAAATTGTAATATACACAAAAATTTACAATGATTTCATATTTGAGTTATAAGGTATTTCTGTATCTGTGAGTTGTATTTTTTTATATTTATTATTGAATTGAATTATTTGTTTTATATTATTATATTATTGTATTTTTTATTATAGATGAAATTATTAATTTTAGGCGCCTCGGTGGGTTAGTAAATAAACATTTGAACGACTAACCGAGGGGTTGTGAGTTTATTTCCCGTACGGCTCAAGAATTTTCTCAATAGAAAAAAAATATTTAAATAATATTTGCCTTTACCAATTCTCGTGGTGGCCATATATATATAATAATACATATTCTGGTTGTGGTACTAATTATAAATAAATAAATTTATAAATATTAGTTTGATAATTCCCATTAATTTGAATCCAATGGCGTATGGTAGCTTAGCCGATTTCGAAACCAGATAAAAGTTCTTCACTTTTCCCGCATATCAAACCTGAGCACTTCGAATAAAAGTCGGCACTCTAATCACTGTTCCCCTTAGCTTAAAAATATGTTAACTTTCAAAGTACATTTTTCTACAAACTTAATAAATAAATCGTTATACAAACTAAGTTTAAAATAAGTTATCAAAGTTCTCTTAATTAATGAAAAACTACCCTTTGAGTCAAGTCTAGTATACTTCTCTTTTAGATCTTCCTTTATTAATAAAAACCCGATTCTGTTGTTTATTTTTTTTTGAAAGAGTAATCACTTTAAAAAAAAAAAAACACTTGTTATTTTTATTTCGCTATGGTCTATTATCCAATTTTATATTTAAATAAAAAGTTCTTAATTAATAGAAAAATGAAATTTTCCAAAGTTTTTCACTCAAGAGATCATCACTAAAATGCGTTTAAAAAGAATTTACAAAAGAAAATAAGCAAAATAAAATAATTATAATTTATGAACAATTTTAATAAATTAGTAATATTAAAAGTTTTCAAAAACTTTTACAAAAAATAATTAAAACAAAAAACGCTTTAATTTTAATAGGATTTCGAAAAATTATGAAAAAAAAAAGCATTCTTGTATATCCTATATTGTTCGGATCATTAATAATAGAAAATTTGTCTTGACTCATCTTTTTACAAAATTAAGTAAAAAAAAAACAAACTTACTTATATTGTTCAAAAAATTATTAATAATATAATACAAAACAACATTTTTGCTTGTTTTTTAATTAATTAAGTGATTTCCTTACTTTTTTACTTATTTTTTACTAAAAAAAACTTTTACACTCTCTTGACGTCTCTTGACGTAGTTGTTGTTTTTACTTTTTAAATATTATATTTTTCGCTTTAATATTTTTCTCCGAAAAAAAAAAAACCCTTTAGTCCTGAACAAATAAATTTACACAGGAAAAAAATAAAAAATTTGTTTTAGCCTTAAAAAGAAAAAAAACAAAAGGAAAAAAAGAGATAGAAAACATCCATCCATCATTTTGCCAACAAAAAAGAGTCGTTTTTTTTTCAGTTTTTGGGGATATAGTCAGAGTAACAATTCCTTTATTTTTCATTCTGATAGTGTTTTGTTATTTTTTTTTTTAATTTGTTGAAAAGTGAGAATGAGATGAGAAATGAATAAGAGATAAAATATGTATACAGAGTGTACCAGCAATGAGATTCGAAACTTTTGAACGAATGACGGAGGAAAAAGTCAAAACAAATAAAATAATGATAAATGGATGATAATTGGAAATAACGGTTAATCCCCATTCTCTGAGAACGTGCCGATGCCGTGTTAGAATGGATGACTGTGGTGGTTAAAACAAATAATATAATGAGAAATAAAAGTTAATTATAAATAACGGTTAGTCCACATTAGTCAACCACGGGATAACACCGTATCGACAAGGTGATTTAATTCATATTATACAAACAGCCGATTAGGCAACTACGTTAGTAATTATACTTTGTAATCACGTTGTTGTCACGGTGTCGTCATGTTCTGATGCAATGGGGATAAACCGTTATTTTTAATGTCCCTGCGTTTTTTAATATTAGTTTGGCTGTAATTTGTTTTTGTTTTAGAAGTTTTATTCAAACTATACTGGCATCAACGACGGAACTATATTTTTAGCCGGGAGTTTAGAAATTTCGTTGAGAAGGATATTTTATATCATGGGACAATGTCGTTACGTCCGTTGTTGATGTCATTGCAATCCAATCTTCACAATGAAGTTGAAGTGCACAATATGTATAAAAATCATCACACAGTCTATATGGTGTGGTGTAAACCAACCTTAAATAATTTTGTATTTCTGTCATTCGGTTCTTATTTTCATCAGTGAAACGTAGAGTCTTGTCTCTGGCATTGCCCGTATTGGAGGACATTAGACAATTTTTAAAATTCTCATTAAATCTTAAACAATTTTCCATTTTTAACAGTCGCTTTCTTAATTTGTTTAAACATGATTTTGTCATCAATTTTTGAAATTCAAGAAGCTCGTTTTCGGGACAACCAGTACATACAACATATTATTTGTATCTATAAGATACCAAAATGTTTTTGTTTAATTTTTAACAATTATTTTCTTCAACAAAAAAAAAAAAGAAAAAGAACACAAAGAAAAAGAAACAAAGATGTACAAAAAACAAAAAATGAACAAAAAGAAAATTCAAACTCTTGTAAAGCGGCAAACTTTTGTAAAAGTGAAACGAAAAAAAAAAATAAGAAAAAAAACCCTAACATAACAAGAACAAAAAAAAACTACAATAAATGAAAAGGACGACAATAATAATAAAAGAATGAATAATTATAATTTAAGTTTTAAATGATTCCGACATTTTCATATGCAAAAAAAAAAACAAAAATAAAAACCAACAAAAACGTAAACCAATGTTCATTTCGGTCAGACATATTTAAAGAATATATAGAATTTATTCGGAAGATAAAAAGCCAATCTAAAGATACAATCATAAAGATGTCATGTATATATATATTTTAAAGATCTAAAGGTTTTTTTTTATTTTTAAATATAGTTAAAAGTTCTTAAGTTTTTTTAAAAAAAAAAAAAAAAGTTTTGAAAGTTTTAATTTTTTTGAAGAAGAAAAAAAAAGGGTAAGGGAATACCAACTCAAAATTAGTTACTTTTAAAAATATTTGTTTTTAATTTGGACAGCCCCTATGGTTATGTAATAAACCTATAATGAATTCTTCTTTTAATTTCCTTTTATTTTTGTCAGTAATATGGTAATAGATTCAATTAATTATAGAGTTTTTTTGTTTTGACAAAGGAAAAAAGGATATAAGGAAATACCGTTATAATTTGAAGACAATTTGGTATATTCATATATATATTGTATTTTAGATTAATTGTTACTTTATTATCAAATATTATTTAAATTGTTTAAATTTTTATAGTTTGATTAGTTTATTAGTATAGTAATTTATATGATTTGTATCATAAAATGTTTTACCTTAGGGATTGGTGGTATAGAACTATTTGTAAAGCATTGGTAACCGTTGACTGTGACAGGTTATAAAATATGTTTTGGAGATCAATAAGATAATATTCATTCCGCTGAAATTTTTTTCCGAACTACATAAAGTCGAGTTTGACATTATGCAGTAAAATTCAAAATAGTATTTTTAAAAACATAAGCAAAATTTAAGATTATTTTGGAGGCTAACTATAATTTACCTATCTACAATTCAAAGTTATTTTGGTGCTTATTTTAATTGTGTTGTGTTTTATGTAAAAATTCAAAAATACTTTAAGCTGGATATGGGTTAACACTTAATTGTTATTCTTTTGAATCGTACCTTTACAAAACAGGAAACAAATCACTTTTAAGTTTTAACCCATATCCAGCATTTTTGAATTTTTACAAAAACTTTATGTTTGTTCTACTCAAAATATATATTAAACTAAAACTGCTTAGAACTGCATTTCTATAATAAGTTGTGATTTATACATACACACTGACATAACATCTATGAAAATTATATTTGATTTCTATTGACTTGAAAAAATTAAGTGGTATTCAAATAACGGATAAAACGCAAATCATATATAAGCAGTATTTCTGTAATAAATGTACATTACATTTGTTAACATTGCCTCAATGCTTCAGGGTCAAAACCGATTCACTATTAATTTTAGGAGAAACATTATATGGACTCGTGTAGTTCTTTTACTATGTTGTTAGTGTATATGTGCTTCTATGTTTCTTTTTCTTTTCGATTATAACTGTGATTCCTAACAATTTTCTTCCAAGATAAATCAAATTATATTTCTCTTATTCATTTATTGGCTTATATACATTCTTACTCACTCACTCTTATACTCATTCTGACTATATACTCACTCTTATACTAATTTTTTTTTTCATTCAAGTAACTGTCAAACGTTTATCATCTTATAAGATACTTTAGATTCTTGTACCATAATTACTTCTACGATGCTAACGATGTTACACGATCCGTCTTTAAAAAAATATTAATTATATATTACATATATTAAACAAATCCTGTTTATGATATTATTTTCTCATATTAAATTTTAATGGTCCAACAAAATTACGAGTACAGTCAAAAAAGAGTACCAAAATTCTTTTTTATATATATCTATCCTTTTTTTTTTTTGAACAATTTCAAAAACATTGTACAATCCATTTAATTTTCGATATATATAATGATATTACATACCTACTTTATTATTTTGAACTCTAATACCAAATTCGTTTATTAAAAATCCGAATAGAATCCAAGAGAAAGAAATTTTTCAAAGGATAAACAGTTACGTTACGAGTTTAATTTTATCAAGAGGGAAATGAGAGTGTATACGAATAAAAAGGGGTAGAGAGGGTACAAATAAAACTGTCCCCATGAATTATATGTAATTTTTAATGCTATATTTGAATTTTTTTTTTTTTTTTTTAATATTCGGAAGAGTTGAGAAGTGGTTAAAATTGTTAGTAATTTAGCTCAAATCTACCAATCAGTTAAAAAATTTTATTTTTTTGTTTTTCATCGGTTTTTTGGGGACACAAAAATTATTATTTAAAATTTTTTTTTTTATTTTGTTTCCAAATTTTTTTCTTTAAATGAAGGCTTACACACAAAAACAAACGGGTACACAAACAAATTTTGGCGTTTTATAAAAGTTTAGTTGAATTTAACAAAAATGGGAGAAAAGGTGTAAAGTAGACTGGATCAACTCTAGGATACACGTACCTGAACTTAACATAAATATTATAGTATTTTGAAAGCTAGCTTTTACAGTTACTTAAGCCCGCTGCAGTCGACTTTCGGAATTTTCAATATTTGTATTTTCCAAGTATTTTGGAGAAATTTTAGACTCCAGCTCTTATTAGATATTGTATTACGCTCATTCAAAAAAAAGTTGTAAGTCAGCTACTTGAATCCGCCGAACAAACTTAGTAAATTTCAGTTACAAAGACGATTCTTGAATAGTTTGTGAAAATTTCCGAGACTGACGAACCAACGAACACACATATCTAGATCGACTTACTTTTCAACTCTGATCCGATACATACACTTGAGTCTATAACTATCCTCTTTCCTTTATTGCATCACAAACGGTATGACAAATTTAATATAACTTTTAGACATAGTTCTAAATTCTCATACGGGTATAAAAACAACAACAACAACAACAAACTAAGTAACAACAACAACAAACTAAGTACGGGCAAAATTATATACAGTTATAATGAGTAAGTGAAAAAATATTAAAAAAAAATAACAGGATCGGTTAAATTAACTGCGTGTGGATACGACATGTTTAATTTTCATTTTTACCGTTTGTATTTTTGTTTTTGTCATTTTGATTTTTGTATACATAATGGCGGAAGATTATATTAACGGTATTAAATATAATGAATGTACCGAATTATTATTAAAAAAAAAAAACAAAATAACAAAAACAACAAAAAAAAATCTAAAGATAGAATTATTATTACATATTATTCTATATGTAAACGTGGTTGGATTTTTTTTTTGTGTTTTAACTATGTACACTTTACAAGGCTTTTGTTTTAGACTTTGTATTTTGCAAAAAAAAAAGGTACCGTTATTTTTTTTTTTTTTTTAAATCCGCAGACATGAAAAACCACATTCTAGTATAAATTCAGAAAAATTTAAAATAAAAATATACATATTTTTTTGGAAAATTCTGAATATGATGGTATAAAAATTGGGTTTTAAATTTGGGTTTAACTGCGTTTTTTTTATTTTTTAAAAAAAACGTTTCCTTTCCATAAATTAGAGGTTATGTGCGTCGTCGTTTTCATATATCACACATATATATATATATAATACGGATATATGGATATTCAACCCTTATTCAAAGGGACATTATATTTTGTGTGTGTCGCAACGCTTTCTCATTGCGATTATTATTTATTTGGTTTGAGAATTTTTTTGAGTTTTTGTTTTTTGAGTTTTTTTTAATTGGTGAAAAGTGAAAATTATTTACTCAAACTTTATATTTTTTGAAAATTTTGCAAAAAAAAAAGTTTAAAAAAAAATAAATAAATAAAAGCGTTACGATTCTATTAAGTTTTTAAGTCTATATACATAAGAATAAAATGAATTCAAATATTTGATACTCATAAATTTTAAACATAAACTTTTTTTTTTTGCAATATGGAGCAGGAGTTTAAAAATTTAAAAAATGTCTTTTGTTTTTTTTTTTACATTTATACAACAAGTATCTGAAGTAAAGAAGTTGTTTTTATTACATAAATAAGAGATTATAGTTAGATATTCTTTGTTCTCAATATACAAGTTGTTTATTTTTTCTTAAGTTTATTAAATCTATTGTTGTTCGGGGCGGAAGGTTGGGGTGTAAAAAAAAATTTATAAAATTTTTTTGTAAAATCATGTGATAAATGAAAGTTCTACAAAGTGGTTAAGGGTGAGAATGACAAAAAAAAGTGCAAGTAAATAAACAATAAGCGAAGGATTTGTAAAAAATTATTACATACAATATTTATATACAATATACACGGATTTGTTAAAAATTATTACATACAATATTTATATACATATTCGCTAACACATGAATTTATGTATAAAAAAAAATATTCTTAAGTAAGTGCAATTTCCTGATGATTTATATTTAAATCTTAAGATTTATTTAAGAAAGAAAAAAAGCAATTTGTTAACAAATAAAACTTATTTTATTAAAATTTAAAAGAAAAACGAATTGTCATTTGAGATATTTTTACATTCAAGACATTAAGTATATTTTATAAAGGGTATGACAATCATAATAAAAAAATTTGACTTATTCGAAAAATTTAAATTTTTAGATTTGCGAAATTTTAAATCTTTTAAAAGTTTTTTAAATGAATGAATAATTTTCATGGAAAAGTTTAAATCTATTATGGGAAATACTCATTACACATTTACAAGTTTTAATAAAAATTAACTAGACTCAAGACTAGACTAAGTTTTAAAGAATTTAAACAAAAATATATTAATTGAAAAAATATGCTGCGTTTATTACAGAACCAACCGCTATTATTGTAAAAGCGTAATGTGACACTATTTATTTAAGGTAAAGTGACTCGTTATTGTGTTAATCATGTCAACAAGATTTTTAAAAAATTCCAATACATTTAATGAACATCATAAAAGTCTGACATTATAAAATTACAATTGACATTTTAAAGTTTCCGAAATATTGTAATTCTTCGAAACTTTAAAAGTCCTAACAACATGATTGTTAACAAAATTTTGATACTCAAAAACATTTAACATAAGCTGCCTATTTTACTCACTAGGAAGTTTTTGCCAATTTTCGGCCTTATTTTCCCAATATTTAGAATAGTGAAATAAGGATACACTAACCGAAAACTGTATCAGAATTGAGGAAAGGAAATTATATTTTGTTTAAATTTAACTTCTTTCTCGAACTTTTATACATTGTACGATTTAACATTTGAATGTTGGGAACAACATTTGAATGTACTCTACAATATACAGGTACCGAAGAGTTATAAAGATTTTTTTTTATTTTTGTAATCTTTTAAAAGTGCCCTAATATGCATAAAGTAAACCTATAAGTTATAGTATTGTTATCGCATTTCTATTCAACGCTGATCGCTGTTATTTTTAAATAAAATCAAGAGATTGATTATAATATAAGTCATTATCATTAATTAAAATATTTAAAAAAAAAAATTATAAACACAATTACATCTATATATAAAATACCAATATAAAGTAACATTTCAATTAAAAATACAAGAAGGAATAAATTTAATATAAAAATTTTATTTTTATTAAAACTATTAAAAATTAAATTAGCAAATATTTTTTTTATAATCATCATTAAGATATTTATCTTTTTATATAAAAAAAATTATTTTGATTAGATCATATATATATACATATCATACATACATATATATAAATATATAAAAATATATTCTAATCACAACATAATTGAAAGTGATTGCTTTTAGTATCATTTTTATTACCAATCAACTTACAACTCGTTTAACTCGTTAGAAAAAAACTCAAAAAATAGAAAAAAACTCGTGAAATAAAGTTTCTAATGATTTTTGGATGCATTCTAAAAAAAAAATCAAATAATTCTTAATTGCCTCATAAATGTTTGTTACTTTTTTTAATATGTTAACAAAATTTTTATACCTTTATTTTGAATATACATATGTGTTATATAGAAGGACACCAATTTGTCTAAAATCAATTCGCAAAAACTGACATTTTGTCAAAAGAACTCTTTTTAACAAAAGAAACTCATTACATTGCAACATGCATTGCACATTGCAACATGGTATTTTATACTCTTTTAACCTTTTTACAGAATATTTAAAAAAAAGTGTCGCGAAGCCCTCTAAGTTTAAGCAATTTTCCCACTCAAATAATTATTTAGATTTATATTTATAATTGAGACGTCACTGACAAATTTGCAACCGAATAAGTCGATTAATATATATTATATATATACTAGTGTAACAAAGCGCTCAAATTTCGAGCTATTTTTGCACTCAAATTATAATTAATATTTATATTTAGAATTGACAAATTTGTAACCGAATAAATCGATTAATATATACGAATATCGCGAATCGCTCAAAATTCGAGCAATTTTTTGCACTCAATTTGTTATTCATTTATACTCATTGAGCCGCGATTGACAAATTTGCGACCGAATAACCGATTATTATATATGTCGTGAAGTGCTCAAAACTCGAGCAATTTTTTGCACTCAATTTATTATTCATTTATATTCCTTTAGCCGCGACTGACAAATTTGATCGATCAAATAAGCCAATTAATACATTCTTATGACCTGAGGCGATCAAAATTTGAGCTATTTTTGCACTCAGTTTATTATTTATTTAAATTCATATTTGTTTCGCAAATAACAAATTTGTGGCGTGAGCGTAAAAGCCGATTAATACATGTGACAATATTGACGATATTTATATTCATAAACAAATAACTGAGCCTCCATTTATTATTTTGTGCCGAAAGAGCTGATTAATGGACATTATATTATATATGTATTGTCATGTCATTGGCCAACTTTTGCTATATGTAAATCTTTTATATCAAATGACAGTTGATGAAATATCATTTTAGCAAAACAAATTTAGTCCAACTGTCATACACCCATGTTAAAAATATTTAGTTTTAATAGTTAGACCGTAAAAAAATTATTTAATATTACCCAAAAAAATAAAATACGATCTCTTGGTTTTTTTTTAAAGCTTTAAATACTTTATTTTATTATATACCAACATTGAATTGGTTGGTTGCGCTGAATGCAAGTTTTTATACATATACAAATTGTACAACAAATCTTTGAATGTATTTGAAAGTCCTAAAAAAATTTTTACCTAAAAAAAACCATTTGAAATTGTTAAAAAACCGGTTACCTGTGCAAAAGCATTTTTCGCGTTTTATTATTGTCGTTGTTGAATTTGGCTTTGCTTTTCAATTTATGTATTATTTATTGGATTTGGAACAGCCTTTCATAAAAAAAATAAAAAATCACAATGAATCTAGGAAATCCAATTTGACCAGAATACAAAAAAAAAATAACACAATTTATAGATACAAAATAAAAAATTAAAAAAAAAAAACTTTAGATACAAATGGTTTTTTAATAATTGAATGTCGGTAAATGATTGTAAGAAGTATAGATACTCGTACACTATACAAATGTTGTATTTGTAGATGAAAACTTTACGAGTCTAGAAGTTTTTTTTTATTTTATTAAAAAATTTTTGGTCAAAATTCTGAATATGTGGTTATTTAGGAAAGGAGTCATTGTTTTGGTAATGAAATACGTTAAATTAGAAAGTTCTTAAGAGTTAAGAGGGTGTACAAAGTTTGGAGGTATTAGTTGTTTTGATAATATTAAATTAATTTGGTTTAAGGATTTTATGTTGGTTTAATATTTTGTATTGGACACATCTGGTACTAATTTTAGATGGTTTATATTTTGAATTAACGTATATGTTTATATATTTAGGGTATTACTTTCATTTAGCGAATATTTGAATTCAATTTTAATTAAAGTTCTGTTCTCTGTAGCTAGTATGTATCATATATATATTATAAGTACTTTCAACTATAAAGGTTTTGAAGTTATGGGTTCTCAGTAGAAAACAATTTTAATAAATACCCAAAATATTTATACTTTAATAATTTATATATAATTCTTCGTTTAATTTTAAATTCATGTGTGATCTGTTATACATAATCGCTTATATTTCAGTTTTAATTTTTGTGGTTTAAAATATTTATCAGTTTCAGCTTCAATTTAAAATAGTTATAATCATATATATAAGCAACTATTGACTAAAAGTTTTCTATAATTTGATAATAGTTTTTTTCTGATTCCTGTATATTTTTACTCAACCAGAGGTAGGGATCCAATTTTCATCAAAAGTTAATGAACGCGCAACCACAGTGATGTGGTCCTGTTTTAAAATATTGAAACTAGTGTTACAGAATTTCCGTTATCCTCCATTAAGGTCATCTGAATTCATTGCTAGTTTGAGGGACCTAGTTCTTTTAAGCCTTCTATTGACATTTGAAGCTAGTAGAAACTTTTGCAGGTTATGTAATGCTTAAGCGGATTTTATGTCTTATTGCATATTTTTTAATTTCATCGCTAACCTTTACGAATATTTAGATCCCTATATGTAAGTTGGAATTTGGTACATACATCATACGAATACATTTGAGCATTCATCATGTAACGTAGCACTCTGCTTAAAAACTGTTTGAATTCTCTGAATATGTATTCATTTGGCACAGCTCCAATAGTTGTATGACGCTCAATCATATGGGATTTATTATTTGGTAATATAACAAAATTTTGTACTCTTTTGGCAATTTAAATTTTTGACTTAGGAGCCAATATATTTCTCTATATTAGTGTTCTCATTTTTTTTTTTTTTGACATTCTTTTTCAATTTTAGCTTGACATCAAATGTCATTCTTAGGTATTTTGCTTTTGTTTTCATGAGGGCTACAAATGAATATTAAATTGATTATATTAGCCAAAGAGTTCGATGCATAAGTTGGTAATAAAATATTCGGATTCAATTAACTATTTAAAAAACATGAATTCAATACGGAGAGATACGGTTATAATGTTTTTCTAAAAACAAAAGTCAATTCAACTTAAGCTAATTGAAATATTGACTCTATAATTCTAAATTTCAAAGATTTAAACTAAAGTTAATCATTAAAAAAAAATGCTATAATATAATTCACTATTCCAAAAAGTCTCATTAGATCAATATTAAATAATCAAAAAAAATAAAAACTTAAATTATTAATAATAATTCTTAAATAATAAATTAAAAAAAAATATCAACAGATCAAAAAAAAAAAACCGTTTCCTTCCACATGACAAAACTGTCATTATTAAAGCGATTAAAATTTAATCTCTTTGCATTGCCAAAATAAACCAGAACTATATGAAAAATAATGTCATGGTATACAATACAACAGCAACAGCAGCACACATTACCAACCAACCACCTCATATTTAATTCTTAATTCTATACACTATTTTTGAAAATCTTATTGCAATTTGCTTTGTTGTTATTGTTGTAATAAATTGTTTTCTAACAGATACCAACCATAGCCCGATTTTCAAGATAATAATTATTATTATTGTGTAGTTGATGCTATTTTTGGTAAATTTACCATGGTAGTTTTATTTTTGATTTTTTTTTTTAGAAATATTATTGCGCATTTTGATTTATTGTGTTTCTGCAATATTTTGAAAGATTTTTTTTTCTATGCTTTGTAATATTAATCAGTTTGCAACAGCGGCAACAGAGCAGCAGCAGCAGCAGCAAATTTAAGTAATAACATGAAAATCGGAACATAATCATTAGATATTATTTTGGTTTAGAATATTTTTAAGATATTAAAATTTGTGTTGCCATTTTTTTGTTGTTGTTGTTGCCGGTTTTTTTTTTTGCCAACATTTTTTCAAAATTATTTCAACATTTGTTGGTCATTGAATGTGGGTTAGAAAAAAGACGAAAGAAATCAAAACCAAATGAAAAAAAAATACAAAATAAAAAATAAAAAATTGGTTGAGTAATTTATAATTGTTACTTCAATTAAGTTTAAGAATTCTTGTATGAAATGTATATATATAATGTATATATATATATATATATATATTATTATACCTGAAATCTGAAATTTAATTAAATTTTTTTTTGAAATTGAACAAAATAGCAATGATTTTAAATATTGTTTTGGATGAAATAAATTGTGCAATGGGGGGAAGGAGAACTGTGGCTATAACATAGTATCGTATGTTAAAGTACAGCATAATATAATATGGTTTATATATAATATATATACAAGTTAATATATATAAAATATAATAAGGAACATTCTATTATTGAATTTGTTGAATTGTAAAAAAAAATAAGAAAAAAAAAATCTTAAAGATTTATTGCGCAATTTTGATGTTATTTTCATTGTTACTTTAGATACTGTTTTTTGTATTTAACTATAATAGTTATGCTCCAAACAAGTTATTGGCCTTCAGATTTATATTATTATTATTATTATTATTATTATTATTAATATTGACTTGAACAATAGTTATATGCACACTTATATGAAATTGCAAATAATTTTTAACAAAGAAGAGGTCTTGTATTTTGTTTTTTAATTTTTTCGATATGGAGATTGTGTTTTTTAATGACATGTTTTCTTTTTTTTTTAAATGATTATTGGGTAAAAAAACAGAGTTAAATTAAATTAAATTAAATTTGTATTTTATGGATAATTAATTATTAATTATCAAATTAAATAAAATTGGTTGATTTGTTTTGTTGAAATGATTAGATGATTATTTGTTTATTTATGTACAGTCCCCTACCACATACAATGTGATGATTGAATGAATCTGTCTTTCCTTTTCAGGGTTCAGCTCTTTCAGGCAAAACTCTTACTATATCAATTTTAAATTATAATTTTTCATTATATATGATCTGGCCGGGACTTGAATCCGAGACTTTTCGATTGAAAAGTCGTCACTCTAACCACTGAGCTATCAGTCAGATATTATTAGATATATAATTAATTAGAATTATTGTGTGGTCTTTATAATAGAGGTTATTAATTGAAATATTAAATTGTACTATAAGATATTTTAGAATTTTTAAAATTATTTCTTAATTCATATTAGTAATTCTGTAGATACGTATTTCTTTAGACAATGATCCAATGCTTGAGTCTCCTTCGAGGTAGCTTGATATTTAAATTTTTAGAGTAATTTATCTTAAGTATTTTAAAAAATAATTAAACTCAATTTTTAAATCTGATTATCGCTTTGGCATCTAATTGTAGAAACATTCAGGTAACCTCTTGGTAATATTTTTTGGAATTTTAAAATTAAATCTTTTTTCAAAATAGTGCCAATGCTTGCGTTACCTTTGATGTTCTTTAGACATTTAAATTCCCGCAGAGTCATTTATATTTAAATGAAAATCTTTAAAGCTGGTTTCTTAATTGATAGATTGAGTCCTATGTCTGCTAGTCCTTTTCTTGAATCTTTTTTTCCTTTAAAAAAACTGCCGCTTCTTCTATAGACCACAAAAAGAGTTCCGCAAATTCTTCTTCATTTAAGTTCAGAATCACAATTTTTGTTGCTGTTTTTAAAATAAAATCTTAAACAAAATCTATCTGAGTTGCGTCTTTCTGTTTTTAAAATAAGCTCCTAAAATTTCTTTCATTTTTTCTGGAGATATCACTACTCAATTAAATGTTTCCTCAACAATACCGAAACCGTGTATTTCATGTGTCCTAAGTTTCAAAAATGTCTTTTGTTTAGGTTTTCTGTAGTGACAGCGGGGGCATTGGATCACGTTTTGAATGGAAATACTCTTATTTTCCAATACCACTTTCAATGCATCTCAATGCCCTTCAAACTTTTATAATATCTGTAGAGACAACGGGAGCATTGGATAATTTTTAGAATGGAAATACTGTTATTTTATAATATTACTTTCTATGCAACTCAATGTTCTTCAAACTTTTATAATTTAATTTTAAATATTAGCAACTCATGAGTTGCTTCAAAATATATAAATTTAGTTTAAGTTTTATTTATTTACTTGAATAGTCAATATAGAAGAACACACAATAAGTTATACTTTTACTTCAGACAATAAAAAGATACAAAATTAATTCAAGTTTCATTGAAAATGTACCCAAAACTTATATAGAAATGCTACTTCACAGTCTACAGCTTTATATAGTGTCTATAGTTTAGTGACAAAATTGTTTGATTTTAAAATAATAAATAAATATTTAAATTGAAAAATTCGATGGGATTGATTATATTGTTATATGCAATGTTTTGTATAGTGATAAAATATTTCCACAGACATCACAGAAAAGCAAATACAGTTATAAGAATAATTAATTAAAATGTAACTTTGATGTAACCAAATGTTAAATGATTGAAAAACTTTAATTTAAAAGTTTATTCTTTAGAATAGATAGTTTCCTTTTTTTGAGTATTTTTGGTTTAACATTCTATGGAATTTTTTATTTGAAGTGGAAGAGGTAAAAGAGGTGGCAACTCTATAAAACTTATGATCTTCTTCTATTAAAATGTTCAACAAGCGTATGAACTTATAGATACTTCTTCCTCTTTTCGGTACTGACATTATATAAGTGTAGGAGTGAGGAAGTAGTTAGTTTTAGGAACAAAAATACTTATGGGTATTGAATTTGTTGAGAGAATGAGGATAAGTTGAGAGGATGATGAGGATGAGAAGGGTGTTTCAATGATTCAATGTAAAAGGAGAGACTGTGGAAAATGTTAGGAGCAGGATGAGGATGAGAGGATAAAAAGGATGCTTAAATGTAAATTAAGATACTATAGAAAATCTTATAAGATAATTTTACAAGGGACTATAGAAAGCATTAAAAACCCACTCTGCTGAATTTGTTCGAACGAAAACCAAGGTTACTATAAAACCGCAGCCTTTTTTAACTAAATTTTTGAATTTAATCTTTGATACAAATGTACGGCTTGATTCCGAGGCTAATTAAAAGGTTTTTGTAAAATTGGGTATAGGAAAGTTCGCGATATGTCGAATAGAGAATATTTAGTGGAATATTTCAATGAATAATGTTCGCCCTTTTAAACTAAACTTTCGGATGAAGCTTTTGCTGGAAATGCGCTGATTGTTCTCTAGACATATTGAAAGGATTTGAGGTACAGGCAATAGTAAATTTTGAAGTTCGGGGGTTAGGTGGAAATTGGGTAGAATATTTCGATGGATAATTTTTATTTTTCTTATTTTATTAAGTAGTCTCATACCATACCACATACAATGAAATAGTTTCAATTAAACAGTCTCATACCACATAAAGTAAACCTGCCTCGCCCTTTCGGGAGCGACAGGAGTTCGATGGATAATATTCCTCTTAAATTTCAACTCAATTTGTACACATACATGTGTTATCAATATTATAGAAGACATGCATTGGATTTAAAAAATTATTTCATCTGTCGGATGTCCCATTGCTGTGCTTCGGTTTTATCTAGACTAGTTGTTTTTTTTTATTTGAATGTGTACTCACTGATTACGGCTTTTGTCTGAAATTTAAAGCTATAGACTATTTTTTTATACATAAGTTAAAGATAATAAAGTTTTTCAATGAAAATTTATTTGTTTTCATGGAAATTCTTATTAAATTGTATGTAACTATGTATTTGTATTTTGTTTCCTTGTTTTCTAACAGTTAATCCTTTAATACTAGTATTTTTTTTTTCTAGGATAATAAATGGAATTTTTTTCCATTTTCATTTCCCATTTTTTTTTTGTTTTTATAATTTTTTTTATTACTACAGAATATTTTGTATAGAATTGTAAAATGTAATGTATGAAGTGATGAATATAGAAGTGGTGAATATGGAATGAAGTGTATAGAGTGTTTTTTAGGATTAGGTTGTTTTTTTTTTTGAGGAAAATAGAAATGAAAAATAGAAGGCAGAGTAGCAGATTTGTAGTTAGGTATATTATATATATATATATAAGTATCTATAAGATTTTTTTTTTTTTTTTTTTTTAAGGCGACAAAAATAAAACTTTATAGAAACACAATTACTTTTCTTTTTTATTTTATGAGTTTTTTTTGGTATATCTATTTAGGGGGAAGGAAAATAAAGAAAAATGGAAATTGAATTCATAAGGTTATTCTTTTTATTTTTGTACTTTCCTCAAAAAGTTTAAAAAAATTGCAAACAAAATGGAAATTAAGATATACATATATATATATATTTAATATTAGATAAGTGTTCTATACAGTACAGTACAAAAAAAAATTCTATCTTTAAGTACATATACATATAAGTAATTGTATCTAACGATGGTATAAGCGATGGTATTTTTTTATAAAAATTTAATATTGTTGAAAGTATTATTTGTGGAGAAAAGTTTTTTTTACAACTTTATGGGGTATTTTCAATTTTACTTTGAAATGAAAATTGTATAATAAATCTTATAACTTTAATTTTATAATATATATAGTAATATATAATTCTGTACAAGATGTGTACTAGAAATTGTGTACACCATGCACTAAACAGTTCAAAAGCCTGCGAAAACGCAAATGAACATTAAAACAAATTAAAAAAAAAAAACAATATTTTAAGTACTTAAAGAAAAAGAATTTGTTTATTTTTATTTTAAAAACAAAAGATTAGCATTAGAAGGGTGCAGGGTTATAACTCCCAGGGTCATAAGTCCTTTAGGGATTTATAACTCATTCAGTGGAAAATAAGTCCCTCGAACGCGTATTTTGTTTCAAATATTTTGGTTGTCATCTAGATGAAAGTTGGATCACAAATGAAGACGTTAAATATAGAATCGAAATGACATGAAGTTCCTTTGTAAAATATAGAGTTATACTTTTTAACTGTGAAATAAACATCAAACTCCGATTATCGATTAAAATATTAAATTTTTACTGCTTAGACTCCGATTAAATAAACCTTAAGTGTTATGTTTGATCTGTACTTTTATATGAGGTAAAAGCATGGACGCCTAAATTGACGGCTTTAAATAAATTAAAGAAGCTTTTGAAATGTGGTGTTGTAGAAGAATACTCAAAAATTCATGCACCAATAGAGTTACAACTTTCAAACCTTGAAGTACTTACAAAATTAAATAAAAATAGAGAACACCTTCTAATTGTTAAACGCAGAATGCTTAGTTACTTTGGTCATATCATACGAGGTCCGAAATATGAACTACTCCAATTAATTATCGAAGGAAGAATCGAGGGCAAGAGGGGCTTCGGGAGGGAAAAAATGTCTTCGCTGAGAAATATTCGCAACTAGACGGGTATTAGAACAAAAGGACAATTGGTTCACAGAGCAAGTTACAGTGAAGAACATTTCAATGTCACCGTAAGTCTACAATAAAACTAAGTCTACAATATCACCGTAAGTCTACAAACATAAGTCTACAATAAAACGTGTATAAAATTATCGCGTAATTGCTATCAGTCATAAATCTTTTAGGTATTTATATCCCACTAAATGTGTCATACGTTGCTCAGCAAATTTTGACCCTGGGAGTTATGACCCTGCACCCATTAGAAGAACTAAAACAAATTTGTGTACTTAAAACTCCTAAAAAAGAAATTAAAATAATGTTTTTACAAAATTTATTTGTTTTTTTGGTGTCCATGGGGTTGAGATGATGAGCATGAGTCTAAAAATTAAAAAAAAACAAATGATTATTTAAATGATGGAAAAGGAGGTGTTTTTATATTTATTTAAAGTTTTTTATTTTTAAGAATAAGAAAAATTTGTAAGATATTTTTATTTAAATACCAGCTGCGAATTTATAACGGAATATTAGAATTATTGTCAATTGAAAATTTTGAGTGATTAGAATTCATTTCAATCTTTTGGTATTGGAAACGTTTTTTTTTTATATTTTCAAGACTTATTATTTCTTGTATTTCTTAAATATTTCTTAATAATTTGTAGGAAAAGGTTTTAGAGGAATTATTACAATTGATAGAATCGTCTTACAGTTGTTTAACAACTACTTTGAACAGAAGTTTTATCTCTTAATGTTTTTGTATATCGCTTTCATTACTTTAGGAAGTTTAAATCCTTTTAATTTTTCCTGCTGTTAAATCAATTATTAGTGTGCTAGATACCTCTTCTTCATACTTTGCACTTTTTAGTATGGGTGGAAAATTTTAAAAATCACTACACAAAGCTCATCTTAGTAGTGAGGTTCTCCTGTACGTAGGATTCTTTGGCTTTGAATAATTTTATCGTTGGATGGAAAGCTTTTAAAGTTTCCAAAAGTATCTACCAATGGTAACACTAACCAACCTCAGGTAATTATACTAAATTTCTCTGACTAGCTTTGGAATTTAACTAATCAAGCTCCCTCACCCTTTTAACACAGGACTTAAAAATATGTTCTAAATATAAAAATACAGTCTTGAAAATAGGAATTATAAAACAGAGCTTACGGATTTAGGAATAAGAATTGTGTATTAAATGGTATTGACGTCCGTCCTTCTTAAGCATTATAATGAACTACACATAGGAAATCTAGATTTTTTTTTTAGAAAATACTTCAGGTGGTATAAATGGCTAAAAATTCGCGACGTGCGTATTTCAAATTTATAAATAGGACGCCCATTTTTCGTTATTTTGTTTTGAAGGGCAAATGGAGGTCATTGACATTAATTTAATTTTACTATTGTTCTACAAGTGACTGCTTAAATTAAAAAACCAACATTTATTAGTCGTTATTAATTTTATCTACAGAACCCTGCAATTAAACACTTTATTGCAGAAGGGTTTAATTATATAGAAGTATATTAAAATCAGCTATTTTTTTATTATTTAAAATAAGGTTTGGATTTATTTTATGTTTAGCTATAGATATTTTTTTCCTAAATTTATTATTTTATTTTTTTATTTATCTATTTTTTGAATAATTATTCAACTAGAAAAATAATAAAATAAAAAATTAGAAAGATTCATTGTGAATTTATAATTTTATGTTTTATTTTTTTGTAAATGTAAATTTTAACTTTTTTACATTAAAAATCAAAAACCCTTAAGTTAAATATTATTCATTTTTTTTTTTTATATTATTTAATAATTCCAATTTTTAAGAACTCAATTAAGGATTATTTAACGATTTTTTATAGGCAAAATTCAAATATCTTAAATATTGTAAAGACAACAATTTTTTTTTTTTAATTTTTATTGCATCATTTCGTGAGGACAAGAAGTTCGTCAGGACAAAAAAAAAGGATTAACAAAAACAAAAAATTGGGGTTGGGGAGTTTCATAAACTTTTTAACTAAAAGAATAGAAACCCCTTTCTTTTCTTTTTAATAATTTCTTTTTTGACATTTTGAAGGTTTCTTGAAATTACGCTTACATTCTAAATAATAAAAGTTGTAATAATTGAAGAACTGTCTTGTCCACCCCCTCCCTTTTTTTTTTCTTTAGAATACGTTTTTTTTTTCCTTAATTATTTCTTTGAATATTAAAAAAAAAAAGACGGAATAATCTCTTCTTTATATTTTATGGTCCATTGTGGATGATTTTCCAAAAAAAAAAATTACAAAAGAAGTTCAAAAGAAAATAAGACATAAAAATCATTCCCAGACAAGATTCCGTACATTTTTTTTTTTTTTTTTGATTCCTTTTAGGCATATTTCTTTTCAGCTTCGTCGGCCTCCCGGTCCCCACACAAATACAAAAGTTTGATCCTCAGTACCCACACATATATACAAGAAGCACTTTAATGCATAACTAAAGAAATGGTTGAATTAAATTATTAGTGAAAAAATTTCAAGACATGCTATTGTTGATTTTTCTTTTTTTTTTTAATTAATACAGAAAAACTTTTCTACGCAAGATTATTTTTACCTTAGTTTACGTTGTTCTACGTTATTCAAATGTAAATTTTTTTTTTTTTTACCTGTATAAATTTCTATTAAAAAAATTATACGGCCAAGTGTTTTTTTTTTAGGATATTGAATTATCATATAAACCCATTATATGAATTTTAAATAATGATTTTTAAGTTATTAAGGGTGTGAGTTATAAGATCCCAAGTGAATTTTAATTAAAAAAAATTTAAAATTTTTTGTACCGTTATTAATTATTGCTTATGAATATTAATTAGATGTTTAGATAAAGTTCTAAAATGCGGAAAATTTTGTTTAAATAAATTACTGAGGTCCTTGCACCATGACTAATCAGTTTTCACTAATCAACTAATCAAAGCTCTAAAATGCGGAAAGTTTTGGTTAAATTTGATTACTGAGGTCCTTGCACCAAAACTAATTAGTTTTCCACTAATCAAAGTGATTAGTCATTTGTAAAATATGGCCAATATACATATTAATCTGTTTTTAATAAATATGATAATAATTTTTGATAAGTGTTTTATTTACAAAGCCTGTTGCGCTATACGCAAACTATTGACGAGTGACGAATTAACACTGATGAATTTTATCAGTAGATCAATACTAACATTTTGATTTGGTGTTTTCAACTCACATCTTTTGACTTCAACTTTTTCAACCTTAGTATTTTTCAATAGATGTGGAACTCACATCTTTCAACTTCAAAATTTTTCAAAGGCAAATGTTTAAGGTTGCCATACGATACTAAAATTTACAATTATGCAAAACTCAATTTTTGCAAAAATTTTTGCCCACACATATCTTTTAAACGGTTCAAGCTAAGATCTTGAAATTAGATCCTCAAAACTTAGTAATAGCCGGTTTACAAAATTTTTTTGTCAAGCCCCAGTTTGGTAGCAATAAGGCCTCGAAAATTTAAATTTTGCTATTTTTAAACACCTGTAACTTGAATACCAGTTGAAAATTTTTTTTAGTAATATTCAAAATTCCATCAGTCATAAGTTTGCTAAGCAAAAATGTGGGAACCTTCTCTATTGAAGGACTACTAGATTTTAAGAATTAAAACTTTTATGTTTTTAAAAAACAGTAACATATTCACCATTGTAAGTTTGTCCTAAATTAAATGTTAACACTGAAGTTTCAACATTATATTTGGTACTTGTTAACAGGGATTGTATTCTAAGTATTGATTTAACTTTATACATAATTAATAAATATAATTTATGTAATCTATATAATTATATAATCTATATAATTTTGAGAATGTGCTTTTTAAAAACCCCTTATTTTTTTCTTCACTTGTTTAATTATAATATAAGATAACTCTCGAAAAATCTTACAAATACAATCAAATATCAATTTACACATTAATTTAAGCAATTGTCTTGTAAATATATATATATATATAATTAAAAAAATATTTAATATAAATTGTTGAATTGTTAAAATAAACAACAAATTAGTTCGAAACTCATCGATGCACATCGATCCAAATTAAAAAAAAAAAAAAAATCTAGATTTTTCTTTCAAATACTTATCAGATACTTTTTCTATCTTAAGATTTATATATTCCCGCAGTAATTGATGCATATAGTCTTGGAGATTAATGCATTAAAATGGATTTTATTTTTTTTTTTAAGAAATTGAATAATTCTTCAGGAAAGTTCCAAAATTGGAATCAGATGCAACAGGATAATTCAAGATAAAAATGGGTTAATAATTCTTCAAAAGGATTTGGGATTGCGTGTTTATTTCTTTTCTTATCAATGAAACGTCTATTCGAGTAAGAGGAGGGATTTTTTTTACTTAATAATCAAAGGTGTCCATTCAAAATAAATTTTTTAAATATTAATGGGAAAAAAAGGGGGAATGAAATGATACATCTATACTTTAACCCTTTTTTCAAAAATTTTTGTAAATAAAATGTTTTTTTCAAAAGAAACTGAAAGCTGTCTGAAAGGTATAAGATATTTGACCCAATTGACCAAAGTTATTGACAGCTAAAAATGATGATGATGATTAGATCACAAAATTTTATTTAATGTTTATATATATATATAGTATATATACATTAAAACATACATACATTATCTTAAATGAAAAGTTGTAATTACTTTAAAGAAATACAAAAAAAAAAAACAAAAACAACCACAAACTAAAAATAAAATATATCTTTTATATTATTGTCGCTTTCATCCCTTAAAGCGGTCTTGTATATAGGCATTAAAGATAGAAGATAAAAAAACTCACTTTGGGAAAGGGGTTGCAATAATTTCTTTTTTTTTTTTGCTATATATATATATATATATATATTTTATTGCTGTGTCAGGGTTTTTTTTTCCAATTTCTTTGAAGTAAAAGAAAATGGAATGATATTGTAAAAGAAAAAAAAACGGACCTATAGTTACTGATGGGTTTAAAGTACATTTCAAGTAGATATTCGTTTTTTGTTTTTTTTTATTTTTTTTTTTTGCAGTTCTTACACTGTCCCATGTCTTCTTCTATTTAAAAATGTTTTATTTGACAAAAGAAAAAAAAATACAAATTCTATTTATTAGGAGTTGTTTGTTTGTTGCCTTGAAGAGTATTGGTTACCATTAACTGTAGTTTCATGTTATTTTGATATTAACTTGTTAGCTTAAGGGTAAGTTTTTTAGTTCATTTGTTGTGTTCTCTAAAATGATTATATATATATATATATATATGTATATAATATATAGTTAGTATCATATTTCATGTGATATAAGAGGAGTGGTAATTCTCTGGTGAATTGAAATGATTATCAAACAGAAAAAAAAAAAAAAATTCTTTTATTTTAGTCGGAAAACTTTTTAATTTTCCTTTTAAATGTATATATATATATATATATATATACATTTCCTTATTCTTCTATTATTAGATGTGTCGTGTATAAAAGCTTGAATTTATTGTGACAATGACTATATACTAGTATATATACCTTTTCATCCCTAAACCTTTTTTTAATAAAATTGAAAAACAAAATTGTTTTAAAGATTTGATTTTTTTTAGTTAATTCATTTTATAAAATTAAATTTTTTTATTTAAAATAAGTGATTTAATACATTAGTAAGGGTTTCGGTCTTTGGATAATTTAATTTGATTTTAGAATATATTTTGGTTATAAAATATTTAAATTATAAATTAATTGGTGTTGAACAGATTTGTTTAATTAAATAAGTGTATATTTATTCTAAAATTAAATGAATATTAATATATTTGATCAGCGACAATATTAGTACAGCTCGAAATCTGATTGCAGTAATCAATACTTATTTCAGCGTGAGTTTACTAAAAGTACTTAGTACTTCCTTACAATTTAATCGAATCTGCAGGAATTGAAATGACAAATTATTTTAATAAGATTGTATTTATGGTATATCTTGTGATCTAGCTTTTCTTTAAAGAAAATTAAGGGTTTTATTCCATAGAATTTTTTAGAAATATATTTTGTAACCATACTTAAATTAATCAAACGTCGCCTAGTTTATAAAACTGTAAGTCACCATTATTTTGTATCCGTTAATATGACCATTGTTATTATCTATCTATAAAATGTCAATGGACAATTCAATACTTGCCAAAAATAGGACACACATTTAGTATTGTATGTATATATATGTAATGTAAAAAAGAATGGAAATTTTATCTTTTCAAGGTGGTGTCTTTCCAATAAGGACAAATACTTCCTCAAAAACTTTATGGAATTGGATTAATTGCATTGCGTTGTTATTCTTTAATTCCAATTAAATATAAAAAGTTTAAACATTTTTTAAATACGTTAAATAATGGAGACTTACTTGTTTTTTCCTTACAAATCCCCTAGGAAGCATAGGGCATCTATTAAGCTTTTTCATCAATTTTCTATTTTATGCAATTACTTTTACTTGTGATCATGTTTTGTTAATTTTCCCCTATCCTTTCAGTACTATTCTTATTTTTCAACTTGTCGGGCGATCATATTTTCTTGTCGCCTATGATTATGTGCTCAATTCATCTTTATTGTTTCCTTCAAATTTGTATTTTGATAGGATCTTCCTGGCACTTAATATAAGGGGAAAAAATATTTAATTTTTGGTTATTATTGATAAATATCATTAGCATATTCAATCTATAAGTTTAAAGTGTACGCAAACTACCACTAAAATACTCGATTCGATTTTATAATTAAATTCTTTATCTTTACTCCCATTCTAAGCGGTCCATTCGTATTTTTATTAGTATATTTAGTCATAAATACAAATCTTTAACAATATTTTAAATAGAATACCTTACAGCTGAGTGGAATAGCCCGGCTTCGAATCCTGAAGTGAAAAATATTTTCTGTTTGTCGGGCCGACTCAGCTACCATTCATCATTGGTTTCAAATTAATGGCTTAACCAATAATTAATAATTATATATCTTTAATAAAACATACATTAATATAACAATGAGGGGCCTCGGTGGTGCAGTGGGTAAGCATTTGGCTTATTAACCGAGGGGGTCCGGGTTCGATTCCCGGTCAGGTCATACAATATTTAATTAAAAAAAAAAATTATTGAAAAATAATTTTTCTTTACGAATCCCCATGGTGACCAAATATAATATAAATATACAAATATATAATATAAACAAAATAAATAATATAGTAGTCATAAATAAATAGAAAGTATTTAATGAGGGGTGCACAACGGGCCGCAAGGCCTAGGTGTAAGGGAGACTTGCTTTCCCCCCCGTCTAAACAACAACAACAACAATATAACAATGTAAACAAATGCAAAATATAAACAAATAATTTAATTGAATAATATAACTCACAGATATGGAATACCATATTCCAAATACAAAATATTACAATATAAACAAAAATATAACTGTAACTATTGAAAATCTAAGAACTTTTCTACATGTTATAAGGCCTAGTACTATTTCATGTTTAAATTGTATGTGAAATTCAATAAGATCAATTCTAATAACACAAATATAATATGACCCCTGTTCCAACATGTGTATAACTTCATAAAATTTTAATGCAAAAATAACATCATATTTTCCAATTGAATTAAATTTTTAAATGAAACTTCATTAATTTTATTTTATTTTTTTTTTTTAAATTATCTAATCATATTAAATAATTAAAATTTTTATAACTTTATAATGATCTCATATAAATCCACTAATTATACAAAAATATAAATTGAAAGTACATAATACATGTATAATAAAGCTTGTATTCAGTATGCAGTAAAATAAGTAGTACAAATAAAATTAAAAGAAATCAAATCAGTTTTTTTTTTATTAATGTTTATAAGTTAATTTCTTAAAATACATTTTAATTAAGTTTTATTAAATTTGAAAAATCATTACAATGACCTTCGCAAATACAAATACAAAAAAAAAACAAAAAAAAAAAAAAAGAAATGTTGTCTTCAATTAATTATCCTCTACTGATTACTATATGATTTGATTACTTATTCTTTGTCTTGCTCTTTTCATTCTTGTCTTGTCTACTGCTTGCTTGTTTTGTACTGTCAATTTTTTTTTTGTTCTCTCTCTTTCACTCTCCTTTAACAAAACTCACTAAAGCAATTCAAATATAATATCGTAATTCGCGAATTGTAAATTCGCAAAATAATAATGAAATGCAAAAACCGCGATTTGAACATTATACAATTCAGATTCAATTTTTTGCTGAATAGTCATAAAAAACGAAAAACAACAATAATAAAAAAAATAAAAAAAAAAATAAAAATGCTAACCGCAATTAGGAAATATTGATCTATGCAATTTTTGGTTTAATTCTAAATAAAACTTGAAACTGGACAATGATTGTATGATTTGTATGTATGTATGTATATGTAGTTATTGTGATATACATAAAAAGTATGTACTAACAAAAAATCGGGAGATTTACTTGGTCCAAAAACTACAAAAACTAAAAAACGCTGATAGAAAAATATTTAGTAATTAATAATAACAAAAAAACAAATAAAACTCAATAAACTAGTTACAAAATGCTCGAATATAGGATGTTGCAAAATTGTTTCAACAGATCTATTTTATTGATTTTTCATTTTAACAAGCAGCAAGTATTTAACTATTTATATTGATAGACCCTTTATTGAAAATCCCGTTTGGGATTTTGTGGTCAGTGTTCACCTGCTGCATAGCGCTGTTGTGGTCAATGCTTTCACTAAACACGTTTATTAGAAACGTTATACATCTTAAAAATATCTTGAAATGTAAATTACTTATATAAAATACATAAAGTTAAAGTATACTATTAAAAGCTTGAGATTCTTCAATATAGATTTCACCGTCTTTTAATGCTATCTTTCCAAAAAAAGGGGGCAATTTTTTAACCCTGGCATTTCCGTAATTTTATGGCAAGTAGAAAATAAAACTATTTACTTCTTCAAATGTATTTCCTTCGATTCTTTATAATCAAATCAAATCCTAATACCGTTTTTTCAAATCGTGCTTTTAAACTCAATTTATATGGACTACAAGTGCTAAATAAAATATTTTAACTTGTTTGTACTTAATAAATAAGTAAGTATTTATTTTAAAGTAATTTTCATCCATTATCATTCCTGTTTAACTGTTTTGTTGATCTTCTAACATTCCTTTAGGTTCCAGTTAAATGTTTTTCCTTAACTGGTAAAATAGGCTTTCACTAGTGGGGATTAGTAAGGCAGTAGGATAGTATGATAGGAATTGAGGATCTTTAGATATAAAATAATATTTTGAATTTAATCCATATAATTTTATCCCATACTGTACTTATATGTATTATACTAAAAGTATCAAAGAAACGAACTCCAAACTAATAATTCATGTACAAAAGGAAAAAAAAGCTTTAAGTTGTCATGCAACCAAAGTTAGGCATTTTGTTTTTAAATTTTTGGTTTTTATTTTATTTTTTTGGTTGAAATGCGATTGTAAGGAATTTTACAAAATTACGTTGAATTGTGGTTGTATTGTATTGGTCATTTTTAATGTTGTTTAATTCTTATTATTCCGTTTCTTGGATTGTTTCTATCTCATTTCTGAAATTTTATTTCTGCTTTCAAAAGTTCTTTTGTACCTCAAGCAAACCAATGTCATATGTTTTTTTTCTTTTTGTTTTCTTGGATTAAATCTGAAGATACAAAAATGAGATTTTTTTCGAAATCTGTTATTTTAAGGAATTTTTAACAATACCATCGAATTGAAATGGAAAAAAACATTAAGATTTGCTTTGTAAGGCAAAATTCCTTTAAACTTAATGTCAAATACCTGTCAGGAGTACATGTAAAATAATTAAAGATAATTAAGTAAAGATATTATTATTGTTCGAAAATTAAAAAGATATATGTATATATATTGAGCTATAATATACAATGTTGCATAGCAGTTTCCAAAAGGAGGACAAAAGGAGAAAGTAGAAGTATGAAATGGGGAGTTTTAAGTTAAATGACTTGTACTAGAAAATGTAATTTGAAGTTAAGCACTGTGAGTCGTTATATTTAGATAAAAGATTTTAATGTATCCTTGAAATAAATTGACTTTTAATTTCACACTTCTGTTTTTAAGGTATATATTTCCCCCAAATTTTTTTCAGACTTTCTCCTCAGACTTTCACAAATTTTTTCAAGGTTTTTCTTTAGCTCAACTGTCCATTTACCTTCTCTAAGTAATATTTCTGGGTTCCTATATGATTTTTTGGATCCTCTTAGGGATTCTTATCTAAAACATCTCTTGATATTTAATCTAAACAAGCAAATCTATCTTAATGTATGTGTGGTATAATATAACAAAACATAGTTTTTTTAATTCAAATCTTCTTATACATGCTTCGGTTATTCTCCTAAAAATTTTATTCAAATACTTCTTCAGTTATTTAATCTTTAGATCTTTTTAAAGTATGTGTGGTCTCTTCAATTTTGTTTAATATTCGTAATTTCCAACTATACCAAATTTTTTTTCACAGTTTTTCATTTGTTCTTGAAAATCAGAATATTTTGTGCAGTTCGAAGGCATTTACTGATGCAAACATTCTAATTGTGATAGTCTGTACAGAAAAAACTTAATTAATGCAGATTTCGAAAATATTTACTTATATTCTTCTGGCTATATACTTTTGATCTTCATATTTCTTTTTAAACTTCTCTATGAAATTTAAATGTTTTCATGTCATATGCCGAACCTATTTTACTTTTAAATGTTTTTTAACAATCTGATGACTTCTTAGAACGAATTGTCAGTACAACTCATGTGCTTTTAATATACTTAATGTTGCGTAGTTAATGTTTTATTCGATGGTAGTTGTCGATTGTCGGTTCTATATAAATGAGTGCATGGGATCTTCTTCTGATGTCTATTCCAAGTGGGATATCGGCGTGGTAATTTTATGCTAGGATGGCTGCAATGATAGAATATTCCATTCTATTTGTGGTTGCATGAACTAAGTTTAAAGAGTCCATTCCATAATAATTCTTAGTCATAATATTTTCTTTCTGCATAATCGTCGTCTTTCTTCTATTCTGTCTTCGAAAATAAGCTGTTTAGTAAGTCATATTTTAAAAGGCTATAGTTTTAATTTTTTTAATTATTAAAAGTAATTCTCTTTCTTTCTGAAGCCTCTGTAGAACTTTCATATTGGATACGTGATTTGTTCAAGATATCTTTAACAAGTGTCTCTACTCACTCAACATAACAAACGCATCCAATTTGTTTGTCATAGCTACTTTGAATGTCCAGGCCTCTATAATGTGTAATAAAACTGACCAGGCGAAACATTTAGAAATTGAATCTTAGGATAATGTTGACATTACAATTATTTAATTCTTTCCTGTACTTATAAAAAGCATTTCTAGCAATTTCTATTCTGTATTCAATTTTCTTATCAGAACTTTAGTCGTGCAAGGGATGACAAACATAAAATAATTTTTATACATATTCGGTATTAAATCACTTTTAGAAAAAATAGTTATAGCAAAAAACGAATTAATAAATTTAAATAATTCAAAATAGAAAAAAAAAAAAAACAAAACAAAGTGACTATCGATTTCTGATTTAACCACTTTAATATAAAAAAATTATTTTAAATTCCGTTTTTGGTTTTTCACTTAAACTCATAGTTCTTTCGGTAAATTACTCCGTTTGCGTTTTATAGACAAATACACAATAATAAAATAAAAGCAAGTGAAATAATTGAAAAATACTTAAGTGATTAAATTTGTAAATTGTTAATGTCTAGTAAGTTTTTTTTAATTTAAATGCATATCTATACATAATTGCACAGTACACACATTCATACAGTTAATGTAAAGACTATAGAGGGGTACTCAAATTATATTTACGAAAAGAAATTAATGAAAGGCTATTCTTAAATGCGGTTAATAATACGGGGAAATATATATATATATATATAGACTTTAACAATCTTCTATTTTTGTTAATCTATACATATATATACAATTGTATATATATGTAAACTATATAGCATATCTATAGATATATAAATATAGAGTAAAGACACGTATTCCGAATATATATATATACAATTTGAAAATCTTAACTTCATTTATAGATAGAAAATAAATAAGAATGGCTAGAGGTTATGAAGTTAATTTGATTGTGAATGCGATTTTTTTTTTTTTTTTTTTTTTTTTTATTATTATTGTTTAAGACAAAATTCAGAGTATAACTAGAGAAGGGAACTGTGGTTAGATGAATAGATAAATGGAGAGAAAAATATAAATAAATAAATAGAAATGTGTACTTGTATATATACCCCCAGGTGATTGTGGTTTTGTATTTCATATTATTATTGAGTTTTCTTTTTCTATTTTTTATTATCTTTTCAATTTAGTGAAATTGCATTTTATAGGTCTACTTACTGTAGATATGTATATAATATATATATATATATATAAGTCTACTTACTATATAAAAAGGAAATGAATGAATAATCAATGTATATATATATAGATAATAATAATAATATAAAACCTGTTCCGTAAATATTCTAGGTGTAAGTATATTTGATAGGTATCTATATATTTGATTGTATCTATAGATACTTATATTAATTTTAACGCATTTATTAATTTATTTTATTGTAATTTTGGAGTTATTTTCTAAGTATACTCTCGTTCATTATATATAATTCCATCAAATTTGTTATTGTTTTTTTTTAGCTTTTCCAAACTAATTTTCTTCTCTCATTCCATTTTTTTTTTTTTTTTATTTTCAAAACTGACATTATTGAGTGACGAACAATTTTCTTTTTTTTTATTTATATTCTTTAATTTCAGTGAATTTTTATACCTTTAGGGTATTTATATTATAATATGGTGCAATAATAAAAGCGAATTTAAGGGATTTAAATTATTATAATTTTTTTTTTGTCTCTTACATTTACTTAAGTAGAATTCCATTCAAATTAAAATAACAAATGGTTTGAATTTATAGAATCAATGAAAAGTGATAGAAATTGAGTAGGCTTATGGTTTTTCTAATGAGATTTTTTGAAAATTTTGGAATAAATTAACTTTTTAGTTTTAATCTGTCCGACTGTTCGGATATTTCGGAAAACTTTTTAAAATTCTTCGAAATATTTAGTGGGCCGCGAGGATAGAAATGTTGGGAACCACTACATGATATGTGAAAATGATATTTGAAATAAACGTTTTCTGTAAAAGTACTCGTTCAGGAATTACAGTCCGCTGAAGTTGGGGAGTGCAATATGTTTATATTGTTATATCCTGGACCTGTATAGTACTTAGTAAAATAGTACTTAGACTTTATGAATGAAAATATTGGCAAAATACTTGAATAATTGGAAAGTAATTGAATTCAAGGTACTTAAGCATTGTTTGGTAAATAATTACTTGAAAATGTACTTTGGTTTCAAAACGTAATTACAAAAGTAATTAAACTCAAAATATAATTACTTTCTGGGAATAACAAGTATTTCTAATAGATTATTTTACTTATACTTATGTAATATACATATTATACTTACATTTTGTAAGTATCGAAATTTAAATTATACTGTGGTACTTGACGAAGTAACCAATATTAGGTAATGGTACTTGAACTGGTAATTGAAATATAAAAATCTATAAAACAAGTTCTATAACATATATTCTTCAATCTGGAATTGACAGTTGCTTCAGATCAAAAGCTTCAAGTACTATAATATATATATGAAAAATAAGTATATTATGTTAGTGTTGCCATATGTGCAAATTTTTAAGTTCCTTATATGTTTCAAACTTTGAAAGCCAAATAGTAGAAATTTGAAGCTAATTTTGAAAAAAAAATTGTTTAACAAGTGTTAACAGCTGTTTTTTTAATTATAAAAGTGTTTCTTTTAAATTGAACTACGTCTCTTGATTTTGGTGCAAATAACAATTATAATTCCTAGAACCCTGGATCATTTTCGGCGGATTGTACAGAAAAATTTTGGGGCGTTCCCCTACTCTAGGATTATTACGACTTAAAAAGTAAAAATGTCTTATTTTTAATGAGCAGTACCTTGGCACTTGCGTAAATTTTTCAAGAATGAGCTTTGTTAAAACCCCTAGATTTTTTTCACTCCTTATTTTATCGCAGTGAAAGTTTAAAAAGATTATGTATCTATAAGATATAACAATTTTAAATTCCAGAAAATAACAAATTGATGAATTTTTATTAAAACAACTTATTTGCTTCAGTTAATTTAAATTTATAATAATTGTCATAAAACTGTAATGAATTATTAATTAATTTGAATTTTTTTTTTTTATTTATTTTTCAGGTAATGTTCAATTTTGATTCTTAGGCATATCGTAGCAATTTAAAATTGGTAAGAATAATTTCGAATATTGCTTTTTTTTAATTAGAAATAGCTTAAAGGTGAAATAGTGCGATGTTAATTGTAAATATTGTTTTTTTTTTTGAAAAATATTAATAGAAATCTAAAATTTTTAATTTGACATTAAGAAGGATGGATGGATGAATAAAGAACAAAGGGTTAGAAATATGAATTTCCTTTGTTGGAAAATTTATGGTATGGGTTTTATTGTTCAGATCTATATCTGTATAGAAGATAATACATATAAAAACAACTTATTAAAAGGGTTTTTTTGTTGTACAATATTGTTTGATTTTAAATAATGGTTGGAGGTGCAGTAATTATCATAACTGAATCAACCGAATCAACTGAATCAATGTAAACTATTTATATAAGAAGTTAAATAAAAAGTTTTCAGTTTACAATAGAAGTTATAGTATGCCTCAGTTACTGTAGTACCGCAGAAAAAAATCGTTTCAATATAAAAGTTGTCTTTTGTTAAATCATCATTATTATTACCCCCCCACTCTAGATAAATATAAATTCTGTTGTTTGTTTGTTAGATATTGGAATGGGGTAAAAATTTAGAAAATTTCAGTTTGATTTGAAAATATTGTAAAGAAAAGTATTCGTATTATATTGAATTTTCAACAATCAGACAAAGTACTGAAATTTAACAGAAGTGTTATTTTTATGTAAATCTGTGAAAGTCTTATTAAAATATTGTAAATCTATATTAATATATTACAGCAAGGTTTTGAGTGCAAACCTTTTTTTGAAATTATCTACTTAATCTCTACAGAATCTCGTAATCTCGTAAAAGATTCAACTGCTTCCATAGCTTAGTTACAATCATATTCGATATTTCATAGTGAATCACCAATTCGTGTTTTTTTTAGAAATAAATGTTAATAATTCAAAATCTCATGAAACTGTAATTGCAAAATGACTAACTGTAAATGCTGGATAATGGCTTAAAACCGGAAATTCAATTGAAACTGTGTGCTGAAGTGTATAAACAATCCAGAAGGTCACGATAAGTATTACAGGGGAAGTAGCCCCTAGGATATTTTAAAATACCGTTACTTATGGAATCATATCGAAGAATTTTTATTATGGGATAGGAGTCAACTTGCTGTTTTAGTCTTTGAAGAAGTTTTAAACACTTATTGAAGATCTGATTAAAATGACTAATTTCGATGATAGGGGTACACCAAGTATTGTTGAAAGATGGTGCGATGTCTTCGAGGCTATTGTTTTTAATTTTCTCATGCTAAAGGGCTCAGAAAAAGAAAAATATTTTTAAATTATATTTTACAAATTTTATCCGCATTGAAAGTTAATCGTGTCGTCCTAATCTTTATAAAAGTAGGGTTATAATTAAAAGTTTTACCCATTATACCCCATATGGGGTAATAATCTTATTATTAAATACCCCATTATTTAAATACAAATTAATTTAATTAAACTTTCCGTTTTTAATGTTCGCAGTAATTCACTCTATAACCTTTAACAGTTTTTTTTTCACAATTACATTGCACATATTCTATAATCAATTGCACATCATTTGTATAAACTTAAATATCAAATTTTTAACATAATTATATTAATTTAATATTAATACAATTGAATTTTGAAATACCTTGAGTTATATACCATAATAAGTCACGAATCATAAGCGATTTAAGAAACGAATAACGAATTATTATTAATATGATTACTATTTGAATGTGACATACTGTTTAAAAAAAAACTCACTACATATTAAAAAACAATAAATATCTGACAAATGTATCTATACATAATATATAATATATATCTTAAAGATTTTCTAGACTTTAAGACTCTACTTGAACTTACATATTTTAATATATATATATGAATTCGAAGACACATAAGTATATATCTATCCATATATGCAACTATTTCTCATGTATTCTAATTAATTTTATTATAAAAATATAATTGACTTAAATAATGCGGTTTCCTATATATAATAGAGAACACTGAACAACCCCATTTTTTTTAAATTTTTTGTATACAAAAAAAAATGTGTGTCATCAACAATGAATAAATCTTTTTTTTTTTTATTTTTTTTTAATTTTTTCATTCTGTATTTTAAAATTAAATTCTTTGAAGCTTCTCTAAATACATCTAAAGATTGATTATATAAATATATAAATGCATATATATATATATCTGTAGCAAAGTTTTATCAAACAATTCTTAAGAACCAGTCAACAGAATATATGTAGTATCTACAGTATCTTATATTCTATAGGATAGGATAGGAAGCAAAAGAAAATTAAAATTCTAAAAAAACAAAAAAACGTGAAGAACAGCGAGTGACTAGCGAGTATAGTGACCATACAATATACGATAAATCTTAAAGTCATTTTTATACATAGTCATTCGTAATATGTTCGTAATATATTCGTATACCACATATAATTTATATATGAATATGATGTAAGATATTCTGTTTAATCTTTAGATATATGATAGTATCATATATATATATAGATAGTGGTTATAATATATTGTTGTTGTTGTTTTTTTATGTGAGCACATCTTCAAGTTCATTGCATTTGCGCGCTTTGATTATTTGTTTCGTTTTACTTGTTGTTTTTATTATTATCACCGATTTCTTTGTATTATATATAAGGTAGTGAGTGTTCTTGAACGATGTTTTTTTTTGCTTATTCATTTTTGCTGATTCTACCTGTAATTACAGGTGAACCTGAATCGTGCAGTTTTATTTTAATGATTTTTTTTTATTATTTGCGCGGTGTTTTTTTTTTTGTTATTTTTTTACGATGATTTAGAATTTTTTTTTTATATATGCATTTTTTTCAAACTGACACAAAATCATTGTTAAATTTACACATTGATTTTTTTGTTGCATATTTATATATATATATCGATATGTAGATATATTGTGTTGAATATGTGGTTGTTTTTTTTTTGTTGCAAATTTATGATTGCAATACTTTTTTTTTTTATTATGCATTGCATTGAAGAAGCGAAATAGAATTAATCCTTGAAATATTTTAATTCTCATAGATACATATTATACTAAAATTCTCATAGATATACATATATGTAAATATATATATATTTTTTTGTTTTGCAATATTATAATTAAATTTAAACGATTTATTGTTATTCAATGATTATTATTATTATCATTAAAAAAAAATTAGTTTTTTTACATATAATTTTTTTGTTCTTTTAAATATTTGTATTTTTCTTTTCCTTTGTTTTGCTGTCAGTAAAATCTAATTGCTTTGTGGTTGTTCTAATGATTTAAATCTTAAATATAGATACTAAATGATTAAATAATTTTATTTTGTTTTTTGTTGTTATTTTAAAGTGATAAAATATTATTCAATTTTAATTGTTGGAAAACCTTGAAATTGTTCAAGGTAAAACAGACTTATAAATACAAATTATTTTTAATTCCATTCAGGATTTCAATGAAATGAAGTGAAAGATCAGACCGCAAAATTTCCATTTGAGATCGCAAAATTTTCGATTTCGAATATGGAAACAAGAAAATATTAGAGCCTTCGTCTGGTTGTGTCTTTTACTAATAAATCAAAGATAAATCTCTTGGTAAAAAAAATTATGAAGAAATTCTTCTATATTTATGGGAATATAACGGTAGTTCCTGTCCTTTAAAATTAAAGCAAAGCAATTTGATAATATGTTTAATTTTAAAAGAAAATGTTATATGAACATAAAAACTAAAATTCTGCCAAAGATTTAATGCAAAAGATAATTTTAACAACTAATTGGGGATACATTTTGTATCAGATGTAATAAATTACCAAAAATAATGATTTTTTTGTCATCTGATCTTTTATTCTAAACTTTTATCTTAATGTCGCAAATCGGTAATTTATTGCACATACTTGTATTAGGAAAGTTTCTTTTAAATTACTAGTAAAAATAACTAGTTTAAATTTTTAATTATAAAAGGGTTTCTTCTAATACTTTTTATTATTGTAACTCTACAGCAATTTAATCTAATTCAGTTTAAGTTCTTATTTTTTGCATTTAAATTGTTAATTAAAAGCGAAAAAAAAAATTTAATACAATGCAATGAAGAATGTTAAGACTTTTTTTATTCAGTAAAAATATATGTTGTGTGTAAGTCTTTGACCCTTAATGTTTTATTAAATGTCCGCCCTAAGCCATCATCAATTAACGTCACAGACAATTTAATATAAATATAATATAAAACCGTGTCTTAAACAATTATTGTGCCGTTTTTTTTAAAAAAATAATTTTTCTTTTGCAATTTAAAGTTCAACTTAATATAAACTATATATACATAGATACTTTGTATTTGTACTTATTGTTTTTGCTTGATTATGTTGGTTAGAACCCGCACAAAATTCTAATTGTCGTTTAATAATGCTCTAAAAATTAAAAAATATTATTAAAAGAAAAAATATTAGGGTCCTTCTTTTAATAAACTGTTAAGTTCAATTACCTTCACTTTAGTTAAATTACTTTCGATTACAATTGGCAATTTCAATTACTTTTATATAGTATTTCTTGTACTTACATTCGTTTTAGCCTATAGGTTCAATTTTAAATTCCCACTTCAAGTCTTAATTAAAATTTAAGGATCGTTACATATAAATTGATATTTAGATAAGAGTACAATGACTTGTAATTGAAATGTAATCATAAGTTATGAAAAGTTACAGACATCATAACGGTTTGTAATTAAAGTATCAAAGTAATTAATATATCAGTTTAAAGTTTATTAAAATAATTGATTTTGTTTTAAAGAAAATTGATTTAATTTTGCGTGAAATTTTAAAACAATTAAAGGGTGTAAGTGGCAACTTTTCAAGTTTATTTTGTTTATTTTTTTTTTGTTGTTTTTTTTAACAGTGACGTCTCCTTTGTTGATTTAAGATGATCTCATGATAAACTTATTTCTTTTTTTCTATATGGATTTCGCATCGCATGCAATAATTCTTTGTTCAATATAAATAAAATAAAATAAAAAGTTAAATTTTAAGGTTTGGCTTTTAAGTTTCTTATTTATTTTTTTGGTTTCTTATTCCTTTTTGCGTTTTTTAATCGCAATCAAAATCTTTAAAAAATCGTAAATTTAAAAATCGCGTGTACTTATTTTTTGTATTTATTTATTGAAAGTATAATGAATGTTATGCATCTTAAATCATTATTTGGTGCTACTATTATTTGTAGTTTGTGCACTATAAGTATATTTTCAAGCTTCAAGTTTTCTCAAAATGTATTTTTGAACAGTTTTTTTTTAGATACAGATCCCAAATATTGATTCTTTGGTGCAGTGTGTGACAGTTCAACTTATACAACTATTATAATTGAAATCTTGATTAAAAGTTTTTAAATAAAATAAAAAAAAAAGTTTAAAATCTAAAAAGTCTTAGACGTGGGCTTTTGTATATTTTATATACATATATATATACATATATATTTTTTATTTTATATAGACTTTCATAGAAGTTCTCTTCTTTGTTTTGGAAAATGAACAAAGATATGGATTTATAAAAAAAAACTTTAATAGCTTGTAAATACGTGTTTTTCACTGTTTATATCCACCTTTATTGCAGTTTTTAAAGTTTTTTATTTTATTTTAAATTCTAAGTTCTTGAAAATTGTACTAAACATGAGGTAATTTAACTTCTAAAGTGGATTGTGAGTACAAATATAGAAGTACATTTATGAATATAATATATATATATATATATATATATATATATATATATGCATCCAATTGCTAAAAATATAAACTTTGGTCTTTTTTTCCTTATAAAAGATTTGCATTCGAATATAAAAAGTTTTATTGCATCAAATAAAACTGTAGTTTAAAACTTCGAAGCTTTAAGAAATTTTTGAATACAGATAAAAAGTAAAAAAATGGTGATAAACGTGATTTTGTTGAAAATAAAAAAAAAAACTGAAAGAAGGTGGGTTTTGTGTTTTTAATTTTTGAAGTAAATTTAAAAGATTGTAGGCGATCATAAAATTGTTTTATTTTTTTTTTTTGGAAGAGTTATTATTTTACATATGAATTAAAAAAAAAAAAAACAAATCTGTTGCAATATCGTTTTGCCTCACAATTTCTTAGAAAATTACAATATATATTTTGTTTTATATTTAAATTTCGTAATTTTTTAAAACTCAACAGAAATAAAATAAAACTATAAAAATAATAAAAGATTTTAGATTAGTTGTTGTTATTTGAAATATATATATTGATTACTTTGACTTATCGTGTAGTCAATACATCATTATTAAATGGTGCTAAAATAAATTCGAATTATCACTTTCTAAACATCTACTTTTAATGATTTTGTAATTGTATAGATAGATATCTCTAATAAATGTGAAATGTTATCTTTAATTTTATTTACTTAATTCAAACTTAAAAGTACTTCATTCTATTAGTTTGCTTAGATTTGTTATTTCAAACTTATCCGGTATTCAAGTGTTATATTTGTAGAATATAACGGTTGTTGCTTGAATATAAATTTAAACTAAAGCAGTGTGTTAATTCGTTTAATTTCAATGGAAATTGTTTTGTGACCTTATGAACTAAGATTCTACCAAAGATATAATGAAAAAGATAATTTTAACAATCTTCAGTAGTAGATTTTATATGGGGTAGCGATTTTCATCAAAGATCCTTCTTAAGATCATACTATTTCAATTTTAAAGCTTATATTATTTCAAAGTTCTCATGGTATATACCCCTTCAGTATTCCCAATTCTCTTAATCTCTCTTGCTCTTGTTTTACTAACATCTGCATGGAATATCCTTTTGAGTCCTCAAGAATATTCATTTCCTTGTTACTGGTGTAGCTATCACTATATGTATATGATTCCCTGGCTGTTTTTTGAGAATCTCTGAAAATTCTGTTGTCCCAGTAACAAAATGGAATACCTTGATTCTCTGTTGACATAGTAACCTGGTATGGCCATAAATTTGATTATTAAATAAAAATTGTCAAACGAATACACAAATCGGGAGAAATTACTTTTGTTTAACCCAATAACGTTAATAAAATTTAAAATTACAAATTATTAATTACGATTAAAATCAATTCTGAATATTTTAAATAATAATTATTAGTGGTGACCACAATATATAATTCTTATTAAGAGTCCGTGATGTAAATCCTTAATTTTTTTTTTTTTTAAACCAAACCACAATCCATCATTTCATCATAACTTTTTGGTTTTTTAGAGTTTTTCAACTTATTGTTTAGAGTTCTACCAAAAATTAAATTCTTACCTTTTTTTCAAGATTTGTTCGCCAAGTCATTCAATGTGTTTTTTCAACAATATAATTTCATTTCTTATGCATTTTAAAAAGAGGTAAAGTTAAAAAAAAAAAAATTGGAATTTTTCGCTTTGTATTCCTTTAAACCCTACAAAAAAAAAGGAAAAAACTTCAATTTTCTTTTATTCACACAAAAAAAAAAATTAACTTAAAAACTTTTAACCACTTCAGATGACGAAGAAGAAGAAAGCGAATCTTTGATTGTATATGCACAGACCACTTGACTTGACTCTTTGGTATAAATTTTTGAATAATAAAATCCTTCAGTTTTTCTCTCTTAACTCTGGTTTCTTATTTTTTTCTTTCCTTTCTTAAATATAATTTTTTTCTTATTAAACAATTCCACTTCAATAATTTTCAACTTCTTGTTTGTAACAAAGAAAAAACATTGAAAAAATAAAAAAAAAAAAAAACTTAAAATCCAATCTTAAAACTATACTATAAATACTCGTATAATATTTGAAACCACCAGAAAGTTTTCTCCGAATTTTGATCAAAATAGTTTCTTATTTCTTATAATTATATATATTTTATAATTAAAAAGGGATTTTGTTACCCCTGCAAAAAAATTACCTAGGTTCTTTATATACACCTATATATATACAATTTACAAAGAAATCATTATTTATTAGGTTTCAATATTTTTCGCAGTATATATATATATATATATATATCTTCTAAAATTTCAGTTAAGAGGAGATCTTTTCAACCTTTTATTCATAAAGTTCGGGAATATTATAACTTCTAATATATAACTTGTAATTAACCCTAAGAATTTTGATTAAATTTCTTATCTGATAAAAATTTTGAGTTTCGGACTGTGGTGGGTACCCATTTATCTTAAACATAGGAATTTATCTTCAATATCGATTATCAATTTAGTGAACCCTATAGTTAGTTAACAGGAATATAAATATTCAAATGGAATGTTGTAAAAAATTGTTATTGAATATTTTTAAAGTTGAGACTGTGATTAACCCATTAGAAGCCATAGAATGATTCTTAAATAGTGCCAAAATTTAACTTTTTCACTGTTGTAGCTTTCAGATATTATACCAATGCTAATTTTTCCAACAGTTAATTTTATAAGAAATATCATTTTTAACCAATAATTTTTTATAACTCACAGATAAAGAAGTATTTTATAAAAATGAAAATTATTTTAATACTTTTTGATAAAATAGAATTGTATGAAATTGGAACCTAGGAAGTTCTCCATGTCATTATAAGGTTAAGTGCTATCTTATGAAATAATTATATGTTAAATTAATTTAGGGCAATCCTAAGTTTATAAATATAATATGATAACAGTCATCAGGATCTATCGTAAGTTTATAAATACAATATTCTCCAGGAAGCTCCCTGCGGTCCAAAATTGTTATACCAATGTCATAAACACGATTTTTACGCTAACAGTTAAACCGTAGGCACTTGAAAAAAATTAACAACAATTTCTAATTTAACCCATTTCTTGCCTAGGGATTAAAAAATAAAGTTTACAGATTTAAAGGACTGTTATTAATCACTCTTTAAAGAAGATTGTACAGAAGGATACATGTTTTTAAAGAATTTGTATTTAATTCATATTAAAATTTTTAAGAATTCCACTACCGGTTTAGCCATGTTCACTCAGGTATAAATGGGTTAATAGAGAACGAAGGCAAAGTAAAAAAAAATTTCACTTTATTTAAATTAACTCCTTTTTTTTCTTGTTTATTTCCCCTTTTTCATTTTATTATTTTGTAATTGTGTTCTCTTTTATGTGATGGTTTTGTTTTAAATTTCGCTTCAAAGTTCAACTTCATGTTTTCATTTGTAGAAGTGTCCATAAAAGATATAAAGTATATATGTACGTTCATTACTAACATATTCTTCTTTGAAATGACTCTCCTGTTTAGGCCATTCATATTTAACTGTAAGTGATTACAGTAGCCAAATTATAATTAAGTGTCATTTAAAATTTGAGGTTAAAAAAGAATTGTGTCACATATTATACTGTGGAATATATATATAAGCATATGTACCTATATTTATTATAATGAAGGTACTTGAAAAAATATGACATCTGCAAAATCAGGTTTTTTGTTTTTGTATTCTTTTGTTTTTATATACAATTCAGTAACATATATTATATTATTAATACAAGCCTTGAATATTATTTACATTGTTGCACATTTAAAACAAAAACAAAATAAGAAAAGCACTTTTTAATATTTTAAAGTAAAAAAAATAACAAAACAGATAAAAATGTTAATGATTACAAAATAATTTACTGAAATTAAGGGATACTGTCATGTTTTGCCGCATATAAATAAATATTTCAAAATTTAATAAAGTATTAATTGTAATGTTTAGTACAATTTACACAATGCATATGTTGTTGACATTTCAGATCTTTAAAGCAATTAGTGTGCCATATGATCAATATAATTTATGATTTTTGAATTGTAGTCATAAAGTTAAAATATTTTTGAACAAATTAATTAGCGAATGTTTAAAGGTGGTATCAGTTTTAAATTGTGATAATGTTATTTTGGTATAAAATTACTGCAACTATAGTATAATAAAAATTTATAAACGTATATTTTAGCCAGGGTGTAATAATTCTACATTAAATTATCGTCAAATAAAATGTTTGCATATTTTTAGGCGTATTTCATATAACAGACCGATAGGGTGTAGATTCCTTTTAGTTGACGATTAATTTAGAAGTGTTTTATCAGGCACTTCTAGTACTTCAATCAGTTACTTAAGTACATTTTTAAAATATTTTGTAATAAAAATTAAAACTTGGACACTTTTATATTCAAGGAAATTTTTCAAGCAATTCTTATATGTAGACATTCTATAACTGCAGTTATCACTAAATTTAAATAAATATAATTCTCCAATTCAATGTTGAAGTCATAAAAAAAACCAAAATAATTAATATCAAAATTTTGTAATTTTAAAATTGGATCAGATAATTAAAATGTATATAAACACATTTTAAACATTGAATCATATCTGTGGAAGTATACTTATATGCTAGATATATACTTATAAGAAAAATATAAAAAAGTTTTAAAACTGGTTTAATAAAATCGATTAAAAATTATTTATTTTTAAATGTAATTTTTTAAGTAAAATCAAGTCATTAATAAAATTAATAAAAAACAAGTAAAGAAACAGTCAGTCGGTGCAACCGACTTAGAAATACCCTACACCTATTTGGTTCAAATTTAAGGACATATCCATAAGTCATTTTAACACCATAAAAGCTGTTATTAATTTGATCGTAAGACATAGCTAGCCAAATTAACTTTATAATACTAAAAACATTTTCTAATTATATTATCTATTAAAAAATATTACAAATTCTTACTAATTTGTCTATTTAAAAATATTCAAAAACAAGCAAACTTGAAATAAATGAAAATATATTTATTCCAACTCAATTACAAAATGAAAAAATTCTAATTATTAAATTTTGTGATAAAAAGATAATCAAAGCATAATATATTTAATAATCCAAATTTTTAAAAATTGCAATTATTTTAAGTGGTTAGTTTATATACCTAATAGAAAAGCTTACAAACGCAAAATATGCAATAAATGTATTTCTAAAATACAATTACAAATTTAGACCTTTTCATATAATTCATTTAAATATTCAAATAAATTTTACATAAATGCAGCAAGTACCTTTGAATATAGCTGAACCACTACAATTAAGTCTAGATTTCGGAGACACATAGGACATAGGAAATATATTCTTTGGCTTTGAAATTAAACTCAACCAGAACCAATTCCCATGGTACTTTCATTACTAGTAACCTAGAGTTTAAATTTCATCAAAATACCGGCATTATTTTTTGAGTTATGGTGTTTTAAGATATATGTTTGTTAGTCCTTGAACTTGTCAAGGGTTCCAGAACTCCAAACCATGGTACGATTTCGCCCATATGCAGTCCCGTCATACTTTCAATACTAGTTAACCCTTGTATACAATTGGAACGTTCTATCTTAATTTTAAGTTACTAGTTTTATTAATTTCGATGATAAGCTTTTACACATTTGGGGGTCTAAGAGAGGTCCTAAACCACCACTCCAAATGATCCCAAATTAGGGGGGCATGGAAGAAATAGTAAAGAACACCCTGGGCCAAATTTGAAGCTTCTACATTTGTTTCAAGTTACTATTTTTATTAATTTCGAAAATATGCTTTAAGGTCCTCGGAACTGAGTGCCTGGTCCCCGACCCACCAGTCCAATGGGGTCCAAATTTCAAAGACACTTATGCAATAGGAAGGGAGACCCTGATACCAAATTTGGAGGTTATATCTTCATTGGTTTCGGAATTACGCTAGTTTGGCCTAAATTCGATAAAAAAGTTCTCAGTTCCGAACCCATTGTCCAATCCTCACCGTACGTAATCACCGCCGTAGTTTCATTACCAATAACCTACAGCACAAATTTCATGAAGATAGCCTCATTAGTTGTTGAGTTATCGTGATTTTTAATATATGTTCGTTATCCCTGACACCGACTAAAAGGTCCAGAATCCGAACCCATGGGCTGATTTCGCCCTTATACAGCCCGCGCTTTACTTATAGTACTAGTTAATCCTTGTACACAATTTAAACGATCTATCTTAATTTTAAGTAACTATTTTTAGTAATTTCGATTATAAGCTTTTAAAACTTGGGAGGTCTGAGAGGGGTACTGAACCACCACTCCAATTGATCCCAAATTAAGGGAACACGCAAGAGATAGTAAAGAACACCCTTGTGGCAAATTGGAAGCTTCTACATTTTTTCAAGTTGTTATCTTTATTAATTTTGAAGATATGTTTTAAGGTCTTCGGAAATGTGTGGCTGGTCCCCGACCCAGTAGTCCAATGGGACCCAAATTCTCAAGACACTTAGGAGATAGGAGGAGACACCCTGATACCAAATTTGGAGGTTCTATCTTCATTGGTTTCGGAATTATGCTCGTTTGGCCTAAATTCGATCAAAAAGTTCTAGGTTCCGAACGCATGGTCCAATCCCGACCTTACGGAATCCCCGAAGTAGTTTCATTACTAGTTACCTACAGCACCAATTTGATGAAGAAAGCGTCATTAGTTGTTGAGTTATCGTGATTTCTTATATATGTTCGTTAGCCCTTCGATCGATAAAAAGGTCCAGAATCCGAACCCATGGGCCGATTTCGCCCATATGCAATCCCCGCCGTACTTTCAGTCCTAGTAACCTACAGTTAAAATTTCATCAAGATAGCTCCATTATTTTTTGAGTTATCGTGCCTACGGACGGACGGACGGACGGACGGACGGACATGGCTATATCGACTAAGGCGGTCACGCTGATCACAAATATATATACTTTTCCATATCTAGCTCGCTTCCTTTAGGTGGTTACAAACACCATACCAAAGTTAATATACCCCTTTACCTATTCTATAGGTGTAGGGTATAAAAACAATATAAGTAATGTGAGATTGAGAGATAGTTAAATTAAACAAAGACATCAAGGTGGTATTTTAGTTAATACAAGTTATTAAGTTGCTAAAAAGTGCTAAAATGCATTTAAGTGGATTGTATTTTTTTATGTGTAATTATAAAACTACTGAAGCAGCAATAGTTTTAATTTATTAATTACAATAATTAAATATATATATATCATAAGATTTAATTCATTAAATTTCAATTAAAGTATAGTTTTTCTTTGTGATATATTTATAAATACAACAACAACAACAAAAAACAAATGGCTTTGTTGAATTCTTTGTTTAAATAAAGAATTTAAATTATTTAATATAATAAAATAGTTAATATAATATTATTTAATTAATTAAAATATATCTATATAAATAAACTTGTGTGTTTCTGGTAGAACAATGACAAAATATTACTTTAATTTTTATATTTTGAGCGATTGAAAGGTATTTAAAACATTTTTCGCGAAATGATGAAAAATTATTTTAAAAAAATCTTGTACTCAATGGGTTAACAGAATAATAGTGTTTCAAAGTGCTTGATATTTGAACAAATTTCGCAATGAAATTATTATTTATAATTTTTAAACAATTATTTAAGTATATAAAGCTATTAAAAAGCTTTTAATATATATTAGATATTCAGTTAAATAATTTATTTTTGACTGTTATCGAAAAACCCATTGTTCTACAATGAGTTAAAACAATGATTTTAAGATCTTTACAATTTCAAAGTATCTTATTTTATACTCACGAATTCCAACTTACAAAAAGTAGGTCCATATGAAATAAAACTAAATTTAATTACTATGGAATAGTTTATCCAACAAAATCCAAAAACTGTTGGAAAACAAAAAAAAAATAAGTCCGAAAGGGTTAATGAAACGAATACAATATTGTTAAGATGACCATTCCTACGAAATTTACTGAAGGCAATCCGATTTACGTTGTAGTTTTCTATCTAACGGATTAAATAAATTACTGTTTGTAGTTTGTCTTAAGGGTATAAAATATAATATCATCATAACTGATTATATATGTATACAAACATATTTTTATATACATATTTAGTTATAAATGTATAGATATGTAAATTTTATTTTGGAGAACGTCCTTTTATTTTTGTTTTTAAAATTAATAGATCATATAACTTTTTAAATGGAAATATAATAAACATATATATATTTATAAATATATATATATACTCCTGCAGTTTTTTAACCGTTTTATTTTTCTATTATTATTATTATTATTATTATTATTTTTTAATTTAAAATCCTGATCTGTAAAAAAAAACTTAACAAATTATACAACTCACCCTCTTTTTTGTTTACAGCAGGAAATTTATATTTTGTAATTGAAAACTTTATTTTTATTTCATTTTATTGTTATTATTATAAAAATTCATATAACAAATCGTACCTACTTATGAGAATATCAGAAAATATAAAAAAAAAAACTTATGAGAACTACCCACATAATATTATTATACTAATTATTATATTAATTATTATATAAAGAAGTAAAAATGAAATAAATAAAAGATTTATATATATATATATATATAGAAAAAAATCTCAAGCTGTGCTCTTCAAAGTTTAATAATTTATATATATATATATATATATATAATATATACTTAAATATATATATATATAATTTGGCAATAAAATCTCTTCTCTCTATAATAAATATAAATATAAAAATTAAATAATAAAAATAGTCTTCTATATATAGTAGTTTTTATATGAAAGGAATCATTTTAGTGTAAGAGAATTATTACATTATTAAAAAAAAAAAGATGTAATCTTTCTTTTTAGTTTAATAATACGGGAACCCCTTTTTTTTCCACAAAAAACTTCAAATTTCGATTCAATTTACAAAAAAACAAAAACAAAAAATAATAACATTTTAATGATGGTTGTTGAAAAATCCTTTCATTGACTTTTAAGAACCGGATATTATAAAAATTCAGTTATCAATAGTTTTTAATTTTTTTTTCTTTTGTTTTTTTTTTTTTTTTTTTAGAATTTTCAAATTAAAAAAAAAAAAAAAAAAAAAAAGACAATAATGAAAAAAATTGAATTCTAGTTAAAAGAAATAAATATAGAGAGGAAGTTGATCAACCATCTTAAACTGACAGCAACTTAAGTTTCTTATTATTATTATTATTAAATATAAAAAATTGCACCCAAAACATTTGAAAATTTTGAAATGTGTCAAAATTATTCTAAAGATATATAGGGATTTTTTTTTATAAGAATTTTTATTTTTGAAATTTGATAAATAATTTTGAGTGGTCAAATTCATCAATATGACTGTAAGGGTTTTTTTTCAAAAATTTCAGAATTTTGATGTATTTCAATTCATTTTTGTTTATGTACAGAGTTAATAATTAGTGATTTTAAAAATAATTTCTAAATCATTTAATTTGAATTTTAAATCATTAAAGTCCTTAATTACTTGAAAAGGGTTATTTAAGGATTTTCTTTCACTAAATTTGACATTAAACTTGACATATTAATATCAATAAAATTAATCATGTAACAGGAAACAGATGTCATTATTTTAAGGACATCCGGATTTTGATTAAGTACATACGTCGTGTTGTTACTTTAAGTAATACCTATTCTATTTTAACTCATTTTGCCAACAAGATTCCTCCATTACCGTAACAATACTAGTTTCTAAAGTTTTTTTTTTAATTCATGCTATCTATATGTTTTCCGAAGTTTTTTAATAGCTTTTATTTAACTTACTCGTGGTTAAAGGATTGTGGAATCTTATGAGCTCTTTTAAACACACTTCACGTTGAGCTATAGAGACTTGAAACTTTGAACACATGTCTGATTCCGGTGATAATACATGATTTTATTTCAATTATAACTTTCGTTATGTAAAAAAAAATGTGAAAGAATATAAAAACTTTCAAAATATTTAATTAAAAGACCCTAATACAGTATAGATTTGGTGAAAGCTATAGTTTTGACATTAAGTTACAAAAATTACATTTTAATTTCAGTTTACATTCGCCATTCGGTTCAAATTACTTGCTTAATCAATAATTAATAATTATACATCTTTAATGAAAAAAAAACATTAATATAAAAACATAAACAAATGCAAAATATAGACCAATAATTTAATTGAATAATATAACTCACAGATATAGAATACCATATAAAAAGAATATAAAATGATTACAATATAATACAAATAGAACGGTATCTAAGACATTTCAACATGTTATAAAGCGTAGTACTATCTCATGTTTAAATTGTATGTGAAATTCATTTGATCAGTTCTAATAATATGAATATAATATTTCCCACTGTTCCGACTTGCAGGCTGTTTAGCATATAACAGTTAGCACATAGAGGTGCTAGTAAAAAATTTTTTTTCAGTTTTCTGAGTATTCTTCAAAATTTGAACTCGTCTTATTTACTCTTTACTTTGAACTATTCTTTTGGTTAAAAAAAAAATATTTCTAATTAAGAATTCATTTCGAAACCACTTGTATCATTTTTGACATAGCATAATAGTTGTCACTTGTCAAATAATATACTAATTCTTCTCTTTGACGTTTACCGCTCTAAATGTAAATATCCGTTAGTTTTTTTTTGTTTAAAATCTTAAATTAATTTTTGTCTTAAAAAAATTGTTAAGTATGCAATTATAAAGTATAATTATAACCTAAATATTTTCTTTTGCATTTGTCTAATACATACATAACCATATTTTAATACATTTAAAGTTTATTTTTTTTTTTTCGAAATGTCAAAAATTTAAACTTAAACTTTACAATAATTATAACTACTAAATTTAAAACGGTCAAATAGTTTCAGTTCATAATATTAACAAAAAACTTAAAGCTATTTTAAAAATTCTTTTAAATATCTACTATATATATATATATATATATACAAAATCAATTTAATTATTAAAAAAAAAAAAAAAATAATTAAAAAATACAAAAAAAAAAAAATCAAATTGCATTTTTAATACTTCAGTTTTTTTTTTGTTTGTTTAATTCTTTCAAATACAAAAAAAAAACAAAAACACATTTTCAATGTTGTTTTATTTTTTATTTATTTTTTTTTTATTATTTCATTATTTAATTTTTTCATTTGATTTTTATTTTTTTCCTGCATTTTTTTTTTATTTACGATATTATGCAAAAAAACGCGACTTTTATTTTATTATTTTTTTATTTTTTCTTTACATCATTTAATGTTTATTCATTATATGCATTCGAATGCATATGATACAATATATATATATATATATGCACATGCACGAATATAATGTATATATGTATGTACATGCATGCATATTATGTTATCTCATATTCTATACATTATTTTCAAACAAATAAAAAGTTTCTTTATTAAAGTATATATCAATATAAATATTAAGTGTGTATGAATATATACATATATATATATATGTATATAGGGATATTTATTATGTATATATATAAATTTTTGTACTCTATTACCGTAATATAATGTAATTGCAAATAAATAACGTAATCAACTATTGCATAATTTCTATTATTAATCACAATCTATAATATATGCATATATATACGATATAAGTATTAATATTCTTTTGTGTTGCATTATATGTTTATATATACTTGTGTATACATATATATTTATATATTGCATTCATATTTTTATATAAATAATATGTATATATAAACATTAATAAAAAGGAAAACCCCCGCGAGCGGCTTTTTAATAATTTGAGTATACCGCAACGTTGTTGTTGTTATTATCTTACTATATACTATATAGGCGTACAATACAATCTACATAGTAAATATTTTGTTGTTGTTGTTAGTTGTTGTTGCTAATATAGTTTTTTTTTTGTTTTGTTTTTTTTTTTTTTTATTTTTTATTGCTGTGAATTGCATTACAATTAAAGTTCTCTGGCAAATAACTACTGATAAACTGACACACTCAGATAATCAAGTTTAAATTTATTTTTTTGTTATTATTTTTGTTGTTGTTTTTGTTTACTGGTCGTAATTTTTGTTGTTGTTTTTGTTGTGTTTTTCCTCTGGTGGGAAATAAAATAAATATGCGGTTCGTTTTTTTTTTTCTCTCTTAATTTAGTTTTAAAAAAAAACAAAAAATTAAAACAAAATTAACGTAAAATGAATGAACATTTATGTACATATTTATAGTAAATTTTTTGTACATTTATTATTTTCTTATAACTTTATTATTATTGTTATTATATTAGTTAATAGTTACTAGTTTTTTGGTTTTAAATGTAAAAAAAAAAAAAATGAAAACAAATTGAAAAGTATTTGTCTAAAAATTAGTAGTTTAAATATGTCTACCCTTCTGATCTCTCCTATTTAAATTGAAACCCAACAACATTTGTGAAAAAAAAAATTAAAAAAGATAGAAAAAAAATCTTATAGTCCTATAGCAGTGTCAGTTGTTACAAAACAATTTTGAAGCCATATATCTTGAACACAATGAATGTAGCCATCAAAGTTGAAAAATGTCAAAAAATGTTGCTATCGAATTTAAAGCTAAAACTAAAGTAACACTTAAGTTCTACGTAGTTGAAACTTTGTTGAATACTTTTGTCGTTTGCATTTGTATTAGGGGGTTTTGTTTTGTAAATGTGAGCGGAGCATGAGTTGTCAAAAAAGAAATTGTGTTTTTTAGCTCTTAGCGCTCAGAGTTTGTGATTCGTGTTTATTTTTTAAATCAGGACGCCATCAGAACGTGCCCTGCTCAGTTCAAATATTTCGAGTATGGCTGAGCAACATAAAATACAAAGACATTTTGACGTTTGTTTAAGATTATATTTGTAAAATAAATATCAAATTGTTTTGTTTATTTTAATTTACCAATTTTTTAATTTTAATAATTTAATTTAATTTTTTGACAATTCAAAATGGAACTAAAATTAAAATGAGAGTTTTTTCAAATCGTGTTTTTTTTTTATTAAATCCGAGAGCTCTGAGCGTACTCTGTACATGCTCTGCTCAGAGTGTGCTAATTTTGCTCAGATCTATGCTCAGATTTAAAAAAAAGAAATGCTTATTTTGCTTTTCATGTAGTATTTCTTTTGAAGTAGTATTTCTGCTACAATGAGGGTAGATGACTACGCTCATGTTGCTTAGGAGGCTATAGATTAGATCGTTTTAGCCAATTAAAATTGGAAAATAATCTATATTTAAATTGTTTTAACCCCAATAACCTTATGTAGTACTATTTTAAACTAAAACGAGTCGAAGTCGTTAAAAGTTTTCAATCAGTCATATAAATACATATATACAGATGTAAAAAATTGTATTGTTGTAGTGTATGTAATTTAACGTTTTTTGTAACCCATCATTTCGGATTCTTGTGTATTCCAAACAGGATTCTTAAGGAAGATAATATCTTTAAGAATGAATATATGATTTTTTTTACAAATTTTTTTTACAATTCGTATTAGAGTACATTCCTCCAATTTGAGAGCCGTAAGCGGTAAATTGTGGAATCAGACGTCTTTTTGTAAAATTAAATTTAAATCTTATACACAAAGAAGTTATAAAGAACTAAAATGTCATAAACAAAATAAATACTACAATAGTTACAAATGTATAAAATAAATACTATAATAGCTTAAAAAATGTGCGTTTTTAAAAACCTTGAGTTTTGTTTTACAAATTACTTATGCTTGATTGATTAATTTCATATTTTATTTATTTTGAGAAATTAAGTTATTGATTTATGGAATTAGAACATAGTTCAAATTTGAAACTACTTTAGATTATGCTGACCTTATTCAATTAGAATAAATATCGACTTTTAGTGTATTCCAATATTAACCATCTATAAAATAAATAAATCTATTTAAATATAATATCAATTTATTAGTTTTGGAGCATTATATATTCCACTTGTATATACACCTTTAACATAGAGAGCTCTTTTGTGGACAAAATCAGTTCAGTAAACATTCCACAGTTCTAATAGTGATTAGATTAGATTACTATTTAATTTGTTCTATGAAAAAACAATTTGTAATTAAGGTTTTATATTGATATATTAGTTATCAGATAATAAATGTTTAATTTAATTAATATTATATGATTCAAAATTTCTAATAATTTAGATTATCTATAGCTCTAGATGTCGGTTTTATTTTATAACGATTTATATTTGAATTTTAATTCAAACCCGTATTCTTACTTAAAAATTTTAGATTTAAATATATTCATTACGTAAGTTGTTAATTAATTAAAATATCATATTTCACTCACTTTGGATAATTATTTTTAAATTTTGTAAACTAATTGAACTTTTTTCAATTATTACTAAGAATTTTTAAGATAGTACAATGAAAAATTCTATTCATTAATTTAATTAAAAGTAGTTATATATAAACTTAGCAGTATTTATTAGTAAATTATAGTTTTTATTTAATAAATTCTACAGAATAAATTTTTAATACTGCACGTGTTTGAATTTAAAAGTTCAAAGTTAAATAATAACTTATTTTTAACTTTTAAATGTGCATACAAAGTTATATATATATATATATATATATAACAACTATTCTAGGAACACTATAAACTTACATAGTTAATAATTGCAATATTAACTATAGTCGGAAATTTACCAAGTTCATGACTAATTAATTTAAGTAATTTATTATTGTATTTTAGCAAATAGTTAACACATGTTTCCCACGGAAACAATCATTTTTTTAATTAATTAATTCCATTTTTACTATAATTTTTTATCTTAAGATTATTAAATATAAACTTTTTATATTATAGTTTGAACAAATAAATACAGGTAAAGTTTTTAGAAAAAATTCTATTCGGAAATATAGTTTTGTACTTAATAAGTATATTTAATTGATTTTTTGTCACAAAATTTTTTAATTATCTAATTATATTCAATAGGTATATCGCTCGAGTTCAAACCCTGGTCGAATCATATCTATTAAAAAAATATAGTTTTTATTATAAGAGTTTAATAAGAAGTCCAAATGCTAAATAGGCATAGGACGATTATAATATTAGGCAATATTTACTATTGTTTGGTACTACAAATAAATAAATAAGGAATATCAATACATTTAATTTAATTTGAACTCAGAAATTAAGATACTTTCGTAATTTAAGTACTTTACTATGGTATATTAGTATATTGTAACGGTACTTTTTTTTCGGATAACTCCGAATAATTTTAAGGAATTTTTGAAATGCATTGCTCTTAAATTTTAATATTTCAGTATCTGCCAAATATTTAGTGATTTGGAAATCTAACTAAACGATTTTACTTTAAATGATTAAAGTAATTGCTAATTAAAAGTAATATTTCTTTTTAACAATTGTTATATTGTTAAATTGACTCCTAATCTATTCCTCAAAATTTCAAAACTTTTAATTAGAGAAAACAATTATCAAGAACAAGTTCAATTAAATGCATTATTGTATAGGGAATAGCTAACAGTTTTCCTCTTTGTCATGCGAAAATTTAAAAAAATTATCTGACATCAGTTGTCCATCAGTAATTGCATACACACTCCTGTTTACAATATTAAAAGAAAACTGATTATGTATAAATGTAAACTGATGTAATATATTGATCCGTTGAGCAGTTTTTCTATTCTGTAATAATAATTTTAATAGTTTTTATTTTAAATTGATTGCGTTTCTTTATCATAGGAATAAACTACTCTTTGCTGTACTCACAGCTACTGCCAGCTACACCAACATTTGAGTAGGAATAGATAATACGAGTATATAGTTAAAAAAAATTTCGCCAGATGGCTTTAATGTAAATTTTTCATAATAGATGGATTTTCATTTGAATATAGGTTGTATGTTATATCATATTTTTTATTAGATAACCATTTACTTCGGATTAAGAACTTACATCTTCTATTTCAAACAGTACTTATATATATAAATCAGTTGCTCTTCAGTTATAATGAAGCTAATAAACCTGATATAGAAGGCGTAGGAATAGAAAAATGTTGGAACAGGGGGTCATATTATATTCGTGTTATTAGAATTGATCTTAATGAATTCCACATATAATTTAAACATGAGATAATACTCGGCCTTATAACATATTTAGAAACGTCGATTAAAAAAAAATAATATATTAATTAAATTCAATTAAATATTTATATATTTTAATAATATCATAGTTGCGCTAATATTTCATTTTGTTTTTTCAAATATAATATACATAAATGTCAAATAATAATATATATTTAATATGTTTATAAGTAATAAACTAATTTTTTTATTTGCATATGTATATTTTTTTTTAATAATATAATAAATATATATATATACATAACTCATAAATAAATCAAAAAGTTTTTTTTTTTTTTTTAATTATTATTATTAAATAATTTTAAATATTTACTACACTTATAGAATAAAATTGACATTTTAATATGCATCCATAGTTAAGTATATAGAATTTAGTAAAATTCAACAAAACCAGTTATAACTCAGTTATATGTATATATTAAAATATTTTATTAAATAGATAACTATTTAATTTTAATTTTTTTTAAATATACATATAATAAATAATTACAATTAATTTGAAATATGATAGCATCATAAAAAATAATTATTACTGTTGCATTTTTTTTTTTTGAAATTGATACACACGCGCGTTTTATGCAAAAAAAATGTAAATGAATTTAATCAGATGGCAATAATTTAATAAAATGTAAATATATATACAACTTTTAAATGTCGATATTTAAATTATTTGATTTTTTTAATATACCATACAGAATGTCACAAAATTGTTCGAAAGCTTTAATGTACGTAACAGAATGTCACGAAATTGTTCGAAAGAGTTAATATACGATACAGAACGTCACGAAATTGTTCGAAAGTTGAAATAAAATGAAAAAGTTCTGGGTAAAAAAAAAGTATTGAACGTTTTTCTAATAACATTGTGAATATATACGAGTATTTAACTTTTAAGATGCTATTAAATAACCAAAGTAATTCAGAACTTAAAGTTGTTATTTTGAGAATGTTAATTTTAAAGTTTTTTAATAAAATTGACTCAACTTATGTTATTTTAAGTATTTCGATCTTTCCGACCACTAAGAGATAAATAACCGTCACATTTTAGACCATTCTGTAACATGTACATATATTTAATAAAGGAAACGCCATGGAAACGTTTAGTAGTGACTATTGTATACAATATTAGTTTATATTTTAAATAACAGTATAATGTGTCAGAAAAAGAAAGTTGTCTATAAATTATTTATCCCTTAAAAATTTATTTTAAAATTAATTAATTCTTTGAATTTAATTTTTATCATTAGAATTATTAAAACAAAGATTGTTAAAAATTTTTAAATTCAAACTTATACTAAATTTGACATTTCATTATCGAATTTTGACATTAGCATATGACATATGATAAATTTTAAAGTTATCAAATGTTAGCTAAGATCAAAACCAATATACGAATTTTAAGCTTGGACTATTTTTTCAAGACTTTTCAATCCATTAAATGTTCTTCAATTAATCAATCATTTATTTCGCAAACCATAGTCCATAGCCATGGCTTGAATATTTTTAGGCAATGATTTAAAAGGATCTCTTCTTTGTTTTAATGTCAATTTTTAAACTATACTTATTAGGATTTTAAAGGAAATCATTATATGAAAAGTTTTTAATACCTTTTTTAGCAAATTATACTTTTTTTTTTGCAAATAAATATAAAATATCTATAGATTTTATCTAAAAGTTTTCTTAAGACTCAAATATTCTTTTTCCTTTATATATAATTTTGCAATAAAACTTAAATGATATTTTCTTTTATTTTATTATATTTTATCTTTTATTACCCATTAAATAACTATTAATAATAATTATTTTTTTAATATTTAACCAGTTTTACTTGAATTCTAAAAAATAATGAAAAGTTAGAAAAAATGTTTGTTTGAAGAAAAAAAAAAACAAAATAGAATTTAAAATTGCGTATGTTATACGTTTAAAAGGAATTCTATATTCGCGTTTTGTATAATACCCATACCTGATATTTAATACTAATTTTTTTTTTCTACTTTTAAAAAACGCTTTGCTGTAATAGGATTTGGTGTGAAGTATAAAATTTTTTAATAGCTTATAAATAGTTTTTGGTATTTAAAAATAATTTAGTAGAAGAAAAAAAAAAGACAAACGTATTGAAATATATGTATGTAAAATGTATGATATACATATAAGTATTGTATAATTTCAAATAAGGGTGAAAACGAAAAATATAAAAAAAAACTTGTGAGAAACGATAAAATGCTTGATTTAAATTTTTTGAAATTTTATATTAGAATGTAAATTAGAAATCAGTGAAAGAACAACAGTAACAACAAAAACTACAACAACACAAACAAAAAAAAAAACTATAAAAATTTTACCGTTAAATTGTAACTATAAGTATAAGGTGCAAAAAAAGGCGTAATTTTAAGTAATGGGGTTTTAATAATAGGCTTAAATTTAAAATTTTTAAAATATACTTACTTTAAAAATAATTTAAAGTATTAAAAATTGTTTTCGGTCTGATTGTGTTTTGTGGTTTTGCATGTTAAATTTCAATGAATTTAATTTTAAGATCATTTCCGAATTTATAAGACAGACATTTGATTTGTTAAATAATTCCCAGTGATGAATAACTTACATACATAACACTGTTATTAAAAGTTTGTTATGAATATTGTTTAAAAAAAAATCCCGAAAACTTTTCGAACTGTTCGGAGTAATCACCAAAGTAAAAATGTGAATAAGAAGTTTCGGAAAACTGTTCGTACCATTCAAAGTTGTCCAGAATAAAAATCGAGGAGTTCGGGAAAATACTTTTCGTACTCTTCAGAGTTATTCGGACAAAGAAAAGATGAATTCCGAAAATGTTATGTTATTCGGAGTTGTTCGGAAAAAGAAAGCATAGCAAGGAATTCGAAAGAATTTTTTGTATTCTTCGAAGTTTTTTCGAAAATTCGAAATAACACTAAGAAATTCTGAAAAATTTTTCGTTGAAACAGAGTTATTCCGAAATAGAAATTGAGAAATTAAAATTTCTTTAGAATATTCGGAGTTTTTCGGAAATGAATTAAAATAAAGAAGAACTTATTATGAAGTGTTATAATTTCGAAAACGCCACCCTTTAGGTTTTTAAGTTTTAAACCACTCAATCGGTTCATCTGCTAATTGACAATCCAAACATAAGTACATCCCATTCAAATAAACTGTTACACCTTAAATAACACCTGAACAACTTCAAAACCTTATCATAGTTGACGGAAATCAATTTAAAAATTAATTCAGCATACAATTAAAAAACAAATTTGATTTTCTAATCAAAAATTTTTATTAAGGTAAATCATAACTTCTTTACAAAAATTTTTCAACTTGGAATAGAACCATCTATACAAAACCATAACTAAACCTAAATAATATACATAACATTTCTACTAATTACATTTTTAATTTTTTGAAACTTGTTTCTTTTCACGAACCAAAAACAAAAAAAACAACAACAAAAAAATTTAGAGGAACAGCAACAAAAAAAAAAGCAACTCTCAAGGCCTTCCTTTGAAATTCATTCATCCGTATCACCATTTCTATACCCAATTATACATGCATTTTTTATACATATATTATAAATGTGAATCCTAAAAAACCAAACCATAAGGCATCACATAATCATCATCATCATCATTGTCATCATCGGGCATCATCATCATTACAGGTTGGCTCGTTCTTTTTTTTGTATCTCTATTTGTAGTATACTTAAAAAAGAACAACTTGACTTCACTTGAACCTATAGTTGGGCATTTTTTTTTATACAATTTCTGTTCTTTATTGCATGTATATATGTATATTTATTTATATATATATATATATATATATATTTTTGAAGTTCACATGTTTTTCTGTTTATCTTGTTCTTGTTTATATACATTTTATGCTGTTTTCTCTGTTTTAAATTCTAGGAAAATATGCAATCAACCATTCTATTTAGTCAGGCATATACTTACTGAGAGACATCCACTAGCACCACACTATCATCAGTCAGTCAGTCAGTATACACTAATAGTAGTAGCATAGAGCAGGAGTATATAGTAGATTAATAATATATCTACTATATTGTATATAGAAAAACTCCTAAAGTCATCTTAATGTGTAGTACGTACCTCTATATAACAATATATGTATATATATATATATATATATATAGTATATCTACAATTGTAGACTCTATCACTTGTCATATATGGAAATTTAAAAAAAAAAAAAATTAGTCGGTTGGTTTTGTTAATTTTCTTTAGTTGTACGGTTGATTGTTTATAGAAATGTGATTTTGGGATGAGATACATATTAAAGGCCAATATATATATATATTGAGGCAATGTATTTCTAATAGGATTTTCATTTTCCTTATGTTGCTTTTTGTATACCTTTTCCGTTTTTCAACATTCTTTAATCTTTAAAATAAAATGGTTTTTGTTTATTTTTTTTTAAATTTTAAAGTCACTAGTCAGCACGTTTATTTACTCATTGGCTGGTGTGTTTGGTTTTAAATTTTTTTTTTTTTTTTTTTTTATTTTTTTCTATGGAAAGTTTACTTTTATTTTCCTCCATATTTACTTTAAATATAAATTCAAAACTAAAATTTACTTATATTAACTATACTATTTATATTTTGTATAATAAATTTACATCAGGGTTTCAAAATGTTATTTTTTTCATTTTAAAAAATTTTTTGAGAAGAGTATGAACTATCGGTTGACCAATACTAACTTACCCCAAATCCTAAGAGAATTTCAAATTTAATGAACTTCAAAAGGAATTTTAAAAAGTTTTTTTATATAAATAGTTTGTTATTTAAATAGAGTTACATAAAGTTAAAGGGGCTGGTGCTTATAAATTTTTTTTTAATTTATTTATTTAAGTTTTGGACTTTGGTACACCTTTTCAGATCAAAAAAAAAGCCCCAGAACAAAAGGAATGACCAAAATATGTTTGTAAATACAATATTAAAAAAATGTATACAGGTAAAAATTTTTTTAAATATAATTACATGTTTAGAATGAGGTTTGCCCGAGTACATATTTATAAAGATTAAATAATAAAAAAAAAAAACAAAAATATTTATAAAAAAGATTGAAAGGGACAATTTCGACATTTAATAGAATTATAAATATAACAAAGATGAAATGTAAAGTTTTGGGATTTTTTAATGCAATCAAAATCAAAGAAGGATCAAATTTGTTTATAATCGTATTTAAAAAAAAAAAAAACTATTTTAAATTACTTTAATTCCCAAAATATCTAAAACTTTTTTTCCGAAAACTATATTTGGTATTTGGAAGTTATGACAAATTTGCGTAATCAAGTAATTTGTAAGGACTTATGGTCAGATTGATGCTATAGTTCCTATCCAACAGGTAGTTTAAAATTATGAATGATTTTTAATTGAGTATTTTCTTGATTATGTTGAAAATGTGATTAGGAAGGTGTAAGTATCTTTGGTATTCGGTAATACTTGTCATATCTTCTTAATTCAGCTTTAAAGTTCTAAATCTGGCAGTTATTATATCCTAGACGTAAAATAGGTATAGGGGTATCTTGACTTTGGTACGGTGTCTGTAACCACCAAAAGGAAGCAAGCTAGATAAAGAAAAGTTTATGTATTTTTGTACAGCGTCACCTAACCCCTTCTGCTTCGATAAAAATTAAGCTAGATGGCCAAACGAGCATAATTTCGAAATCAAAGAATAGAATCTAGATAGAATCTAAAATTTTTGCACAAAGATGTTTCTTTTTATTTTCTTAGTGCTGCTAAATTTTGGGATCAATTGGAGTTATTGTTAGGGTTAATCCGACACACCTCCCAAGTCTTTAAAGCATATCTTCCAAATTAATAAAGATAGAACTTGAAATTTGATATAAACTTGTTTGTCCATGTTTTCATTATATCTCAAAAATTAGATATGAATTGAGGAACTCTAGACAATACAATCTTCGAAATTAATTAAGATAGAAATCTAAAACTTGGTACAAGTTTATTTTGTTTCTATTATTTTCCTTAAATTTTGGAAAAATAGGAGGAGTTGTTCGAGTGCCTTCCACACACTCCTCCTAAAATCTAAAAATTATATTTTCGAAATTAATAATACTATAAAACCTAAAATTTAGTACAAGATAGTTCTGTCCCGTTTCTGTTATGTTCTTGAACTATAAAAAAAATTGTGGTTTGGGAAACCTATACACACCTTCCAGGACCGAATAAGCATATCTTCGAAATATATAAGATAATATCTATTTATCTGTGTTCATCCTTAGTTTTTAATCCTCTAAACCGAGAAGCAATGAAGTTTTCTATTCCACTGCCTGCTCAACTATGATCGCTAATAAATATATTTAATTTTCTAATGATGTATTTTAAAGTCAAGAACCCTTGTGTGCTGTTACAAAGTTCTTCAAACCTTTGTGTGCTGTTACGTCAAGAATCCTTGAGTGTTGTAACGAAGTTCTTCCCCAAGTCTCCAAGGCTCCAATAATAACATTGCAATTTTTTTTTGGTTCCAATTGAAATTCTTCTGTTATCCTGCGAGCCTTTTAAAAACGTTTCTTTCTTACTCTGCATAGATTTTAAAAGATCAAAAATTTCTGAAATTTTCAATGTGTTTATTTATTTAAATTTTAAATAATCATTACTCTTATTTAGATAAATAATCATACTTATATACACCACCTATATATATTTATATATATATATATATTTATCATAAACAATATTGAATATGTTAACAAAATATCTACATAAATAATCTTATTATCCTTGTTTCCAACTACACTATTCTATATTCTATTATATACTGATATATAGCTTTAAATTCAATTGTACTTTATAGCACTATCATTTTTAATACCGAAAAAAATTTATTTATGGTTGAATAAATTCACGTATATTTCCCCCCCCCCCCCCTTCCTCAACTTGAATCGCTTGAATTTTACTTATTTGAAAAATTTGCTTCCTCTTAAAAAAAAATATATTTTTCAAAAAATAACATCTTCAATATTAATTTTCTAAGGATATACCGTTATTCATTGTTTTCTCTATATATATTTTCCTTTATTATATTGTTGTTGTTGTTTTTTGTATCTTTTAACATATGAAAATTCAATTTAATATCAATATATACAATTATTTGAATGCATATATATATATATATATATATATATGGTATATATATATGGAATATAGTTTTTTCGCATAATTAAGCAGGTGAATTGTTGTTAGATTAAACTGTCAACAGTTTTTAAGTTCAATAAAATCAAAAAATTTTTCCTTTAATTTTCAAAATATAGTAAAAGCAACCAGCTCCCCCCTTTTTTATTTTATTTTATCAAAAAATATTTATTTTTGACTTTTGTATACAGTATATGTATACGATATATATATATATATATATATATATATATGTATAGACCATTAACTAGATATATTGTTTAAAATGAGGAAAAAAGGATTGCATTGCAATTTTATAATCAAATTTGTATTTTATTCCTTGAATAATTATAGTCTTCCCCATATCTACAGTTGTGTAAGATATTTAACCATTAGCATCCACAAAAAAACTATATTTAATCCTTTCTTTTGTTTTTTTATTTTTTTTTTACCTTGGAGATATTTAAGGAAGTCATCAATATATTAAATTTAAATTTTTGGAGATATTAAACTAAATAGATGTATATATATACAAGTATATATAAGTATATGTGCGGTGTATGTGGTTTATTTAAACCTCATTTTATGGTAATTTATAAAATTTTATACTATATTATGCAAATATTTATTAGAGTTTATTTAGATAAAATTGTTTAATATTCAAAGAAAGTATGGTAGTTTTGTAAATATGTATATTTATTTATTTTTTTAAATATTTTTTCTATTTTTAAAGAATTTTTGATTTAAATAATAAATACAGATTGTTTTTAAAAATAAAAACGGATATATGTATGTATGTATATGCATTTACTTATTATGTATTATTTTATGTAATATATACATATATTTAATATGGAGGTAGACGTTATTAGAGGGAATTATTAAAATAACAATCGGAAGTGGAAATTCAAATAATATCATCAAAAAGAGACGCGCTTTTTGTTCTTTTAATCTATAGATTTAAATCTATGTATCTTTAATAAATTTGTTTAATTTAAAGAACATGACAGGCAAGTTCTTCCGCAGAAGTTCATTCGTAATATATATTGAATACATATATGAGAAAATTCTTTAAGATATACGTAGAATAATAATGTGTTTGGCAGTCGGCTATAATCTAAGCTTCATTGGCTGCAACTACAAATTAACAGTTCTTAAAACTTCATTGAGGTTCTCACAGCTGAAAGTTTGTTATTATTTTTTACAGTAAGGTAAGAGAATTTTCTTACTGTGGTGAATGCCAAAAATGCGGTTAATGCCAAAAATTGTTAAAAAATTCATTCAAAGTATTCAGTTGTTGTAACTTCGTCGGCTGTAATAACTTTCTCGTTCAGCTACCACAACTTCCATTTTAATACCACAACCACTGCAAATTCAACACAGGAAACATTCGGTTTCCATGGATTCCATTTAGTTGTGTAAACCGTATGTCAGTTCTTTTTACTCAGTATTTTAATATTAGTATACGCATTTTCATTCTAGTTCAGGGTATAAAGTGAAGAAGAAGCTTCAAGAAGTAAGAAGTAGAACTTAAAGAAAATAAATTTAAAGTAATTCTATCAAATTAGGTTTGTAAAAAAGTTAGGTTGTAAGCAAACTTCTCAAATAAGCTCAAAAGGAATCGGAGAAGGATTTGTTTTTCCATTTTCGGCTTCGTACATTCGTGCTCTATCCAGTACATTTTCCATAACTTTTCGTAATCGATATGATCGCTATTCTGTTGTGTACTGTCCCATTTCCAATTCCTCAAGTTTTCTTCATAATAATTCTGAAAAAAAAATAAAAAATATAAATAAATTTAAAAAGTTATTAATTATTCACACCATATCGATCGTTTTGTGTCACCCTGTATTTTAATTTGACATCTATCGATAACTCCTATATAGTTTATATTAGCTTTAAATTTTTAAATCTCTAGAAATTAGTTCAAATATAAACTTAGAAGAAGTAAAAATTCTCAGTTTTATTTTAACAATGGCATGGGAGTTGAAATAAGGATCCCGTACTTTTAATTAGAAGCTTCAGATCGCACCCACAATCACGTCTATTTTATAAAAAGCAGAAAAAATTTAGATTGTAATTGTACAAACAATTTAATACAACGTAAATGAAATCCGCTGAAAGTCAACTATCCCCCATTCAACAAGATATAATATACGAGATATTGTTTGTTTTAGCCGACTAGAGGTTTCGACACTGTTAGTAAATAGAATAAATATTACAAATAATATAATTACTATTTACATTAACAAATAACGCGATTATTTTTTTGCTTAATTTATCATATTCTCACTCCACATTTAAAAATATATTTCTTAGCCCTGTTGCATCTTTCGAACTCTCTCTCTTTCTTCTAACCAAATAAAATCCTTTAACAGTTACGGGTATACAATACCAGTATTTTGACTGTAGAGGATATAATAATTTAACACTATCAAGTGGATATTCTTGGTGTCTATAAAAAAAGATTACAATCTCCCTTAGGAAAAAACGGAAAACATTTCTTATACATCCATGAAGTGTCTCACATCCTTCACTGCTATAAAAAGGATCATATTTAAGTGTAACTAAATAAATTTAAATAATGAAATAAATCATATTTATATATTCAAATATATTTAGAATTATTTGAAGACTACCCTCTTTCTCTATCACTCTGTTTCTACATATATATAATATAAACTATAATGTGTACATAATCTGTACAATGAATAACTAAATATATATAATACTTAAATATTGTATATTTCATATTAATTAATAATTAAATTGTTTTCATAAAACATTTTTTTTTTTTTTTTTGAAATTTAATATTTAATATTCAAATTTATATTTTCATTAACTATCATACAAAAAATAGTTTAGAGTTCTAACTTGTGGTTTATGGCTCTTTTTAACTTATATATACATGTAATGTATATATATATATATAAGCGTTATTTTCTTGGTTTCTATACCCCGTCTTTTAAAAGATTTAATTTTTATTTTGTAATATGTTCTTCATCTTGTACTTATATAATAGAATTTATTATAATTATTCCTTTCGGGTATATTAAATACAATTTTTAGTATATTTTCAAAATGTGCTGATATAGTTTAATTCTGTCCGTCTATCCGTATTTTTACAAAACTTTTAAACCTAATTTAAAATTAACAAACGAAGTTTTAACTATACGGATAGATTTTTCAAAAAAATTAATTGCATGGAAAACTTCTTTTTATAGTCGGATCAGCTACGGAGCTGCAGCCCTCCAAAGTATAAAAACCTAATATTTAAACGGTTATAACAAGAGTTTTAATCTGACAGCTGTAGCAGACAACTGATTTAATATTCTTCATCAATAACAATAACAATAAATGTTTAGAGTTGCCGTACGATATTAAAATTTACCATTATAGGGAACTTAATTTTTGCAAAACTTTTAACCTCTTATAAATTTTCTGAACGGTTTAAGCTAGAAACTAGAAAGTTAAGAAGAGTTAGGTTATTAGAAATTAGTATGAGTGATTTAAGAAAATTCTTGTGATCACCCGTTACTAAATAACGTTTAGCAACTGTTATTTTTAAGCACCTGTAGTTTGAATACCCGTCCAAATGTTTTTTTTTAAATTAAAGTCACAAATTAATTTCTTTAAGTTCAAAATCTTGGAGGACGAACCCTCTTCTTGAGAATCATTATAAGTTTACACGGAAAAAATTTCGCAGACTTCCTGATTCAAAGACTATTTTAGGGCTTAAAAATTCAAAATTTCGTATTTCTTCCCCAAAAGTCAGTATAAAACATTGTGTAATTTTGGAAATGTGCCATTTTAAAAACCCTTAGTATTTTTCATCACTTGTTTTAAACATCATCTACACTCTACTAATTAATATTTTAAAATATAAGGAACCGGAGAAGATTAAAATTTTAAGAAATTAAAACAGTGATGGAGTTGGAGTGTGTATGAAATAATACAATTTATAATTTATATAAATATTCATAAGTAAATTTTTAAAATACAAAATTGTTTATATAATATATATGTAAGTATATAAACATATTTTTTTTTTTTTTATGTAAACCGCAAAAATAATTTTTTTTTATTATTTCAAATTGAAAATCAAAAAATTAGAGTATAAGACTTTTGGTATTTTACTTCTTTTACTTAAAGTATCTTCAGATACAATTTTTTTTTTTTGCAAAACTACTTAAAAATTAATTCTTTACTTTTGGGTAAAATGTTGTGTTGTTTTGTATCCCTTGGGTAAAGGGTATGAAAAGTGATCTTATATATATATATATATATTCTATATATGTTAAAGTATATGTATTCATATTAACTTTATATTTTAATGTTTTAATACAGGAATTTTGTGTATCACTTAAATGCAAATTTTTGAGTATTTTTTTTTTTTTACCTTTAAATGTAAATAATTTCATATTTAAATATTAAATACATACATATTTACATTTATATAAATATGTATCTATTTAATTATTTAACTATACAAATGATTACATATATATATACGTAATATGTGAATTTTAACTTTTATTTAATAAATTAATAAATATGTATATGGTATGATATCAAATAAATTTGTTTGTACAAATTTATAATAATTGGGAAGAGAAGTTGTACGAAAAGGAAGAGTATGTTGGGAGTGGGAGTTGGAAGTGGGAGTTGGAATTGTTTTGTTTTATATTTTTTTGAGAATAACCTTCATATGCATTTATATGAGGTGGAAATCAGTCTTATATAGAGTTGATTGGCTATACGCATATATTTATAAAAGATAGTAGGGGTTAGCAATTGATAATTATTACAAGAGTCAAGAATCTTTTTAAAGGGTTGCATATTAAATTTTACTGCTATTTTTGTTTTGTATCTTAAGAAATGAAAAAAGTACCAAAATTTATATTTATTTAAATTGTGAATGTTTTAAATTGTTCGTATATTATATACGATTATATGATTTATAAAAAGGAAGTATTTAAATATTATTTATATGAGTTCGTTACTTTCGGTAATTAAACCAACAGTTTAAAGAAAAAAAATACATTACTAATATATAAGTTATGTATGTATATATATGCAACAAAAGAAGAGGAAACTTAAATTTAAAGAATGTTTTTGTTTTTTAATGAATATTTATTTGAAAAAGTTTATAAAAGTATTTGCCTTTCGACTATCAAAGATATAAGCTATATGTGATCGCCATTAAGTCGTCTTCAAAATTGAAAAATTGAAAGTATTAAAACTTTATTTTTAATTTTGTAAAATTTATCTAAAAATAGAAACCTTTTGTAAAAATAAAGTATACCTAAGTATATAAGAAAAAGTTAAATAAAATTTTGTGTAAATTTTTTATACATATATTTGAGGTTTTTCAATTAATAAAATGGAATATTTTTTTTTTTGTTTAGAATTGGTTTTATGTTTTTTTTTTGTAAGTTTGTTTTAAAAATTGAAAATTTACATATAAAGTTTAAAATTTATTTTGCAAAAACCTATATCAAAAAATTATCTCTTAGACCTTAATAAATCCTTGGGAAATAGAAAGGTAATTAAATAAAGTAGAATTGTGAATCGTAAGATTCTTAAAAAGTTGTGGGTTTACAAGGAGCCGGAAAACTGTTCTAGAGTTGTGATTAACTACTTTTCTTTGCTATGGAAAGGAATTTCTTATATAGAAGAAAATTTTTAAAAACTTTGAGACGATTTTTTTTTTAATTTTAAATAAACATGCAATTAAGAAAAGTGGGTAACATGTATTATTTCAGCATAATTTATTATTTAAATTATTTATCTTAAGTTATATATGATAATTTGCACATGTGTCCAGAATCCCACATCAGGGTAATGTATTTATCAGGAATTTAAATGTGGTGATTAATTTTAGATAAATATGTTTTAAATTATTTTTTTTTAAGATTTTTTAATTTTAATCAATTTCAGTGATTTCGAATAATATTAATCAATTTCAGTGATTTAAGTATTCTCGTACACTTATAATAGATCCCCGTATTTCATTTCGTAATTTTGAATAGATATATCAAACATCATATTAATTTACATAGCTGTAGTATAATTAATTATTTTATCTAAAAAAAACAAAGAATTTTTCAACGACTTGACACATGAATCATAAATTAAAATCGATTGAATACTTATGTTCTAAAAATTTAAGATTGCATAATTATAGGATTATATATAGTATACTGTACAATAAACCCCATTTTCAAATTAATTTCTTATTAAATTATTATTTAAATTCCTTAAAATATTAAATAATTATAAAATTTAATATTCATTTCAAACCACCTTTAAATTTTAAACAATCGCAATGTTTTTTTTAAATTACCCCTACAATTATGCAATGTGGTTTACAATAAAAATTTTCATTGTTTTTGAACAAATTTTTGTTTGTTATTTATTTTTTTTTAATTAAAAAATATATAAAAAAATATTGTAAACATATGTCCATTATCACCATTGCATAAACATTTTTATTTATTACACAATATATACATAATATATTTATACATAAATTAAAGGTGTGTATACATCTAATTTTTCTCAATAAATTTAAAAAAAAAATAATTTTATTTATTTTCTAAATATATATATATATATATATATAGGTATATATAAAATTAGACAACTAATGTATAAACATCCCCAGACCCAAATATATATACATATACAACTACATAAATAAATTGAATTTTCTTATGATTGTTTATTATGATTATACATATATGCATTTATATATGTATGAATATATAGATATTATTGAGCGAACATTGACCTGAATGTTGTATTTTATCACGACCTTCCTATGTATTTCTCTATTCTATTTAATTTGTTTTGGTTTTGTTTTTCTTATTTTTTTTTTTGCTTTTCTAAAGAATTTGTCAAATAATTTTTCTAATGAAATTCAAATACACGCATATATTAATAAATTTATATGTATATTCAAGAGTATACATAAATAAATTTTTTTTAAAGGAAAAATCTTTAATATTAAAAAAAGTGTTCTTTTCCTTGTATACACATTTTTTCTAACTTAGAAAAAAATTTGTAAGTTATTTTTATTCTTCATCTTATTTTTGTAATTCCGTTTAATTTTCCATTTTAGCTTTTCTTTTTAAGGAAAACTTTCAGATAAAAATGTAACAAATAAAAAAAACAATAAAAATGCAAAAAAAACAAAAAACGTGACCTAACAAAGATCTAAAATGACAAAATACGAGACAAAACCGAACATAACACGAACCGAATTAAATTACAAATAAAATTGTACACAAATACAATTCCATGTAGTTTGTTGTAAGTGTATAGTGTAGCCTATATGTAAATATTTTTTTTATTTTTATTTTTCAAACACTCGGGACTTCGTACATTTAATTTTGACCTCTCTTGAAACCTCTTCTGTCAGATTACCCCAATACAATTGTATACGTGTATATGTTCAATATAAAAGTTCAATTTTTTTATTTCCTAACTTTTGTAAAATTTAGGCATAACTGTTTTTTTTTCTACGTATTAACTGTTATTTTGTATACAAACATAGCCCATACTAATAAAAAAAAAAGTACCGTTATGTAGTGGAATTGTATATTAAAAATATACATATAAGGAAATAAAATAAAATTCCTATTTAAAATCTACCTATATCAGAAAAAAAAAGTTTTATCATTGTGTGCATAATTTCCCAAGTAAATGTACATAGGAAAAGTTATCGGAAAATTCAGGATATGTTTTTCAAAAGTTTTTTTCCAATGCCTATAAGTTCACATGTTTTAATGATAACGGTTGTTCTGTTTATGTATTTGTATTTAAATATTTTGTCAGAGAATCATGTTTTTTTTTGTAACTTTTAAAAAAATTGTTTCCTTCCTGAAATTTAACGCATGCGATTTAAATAGGGTGTTGGTACTTTGTAGCTAAACGCGGATACTTAAAGTGTTTTTTTTTTCTCATAATATTATGTATATATTTATAAATATAAAATGAGTCCCCTAGTGCGAAAAAATGTTATTTTTACATAAAAAACAAAATTAAAAACAAAACAAGAGAATAAAAAAAATGATTAAAAATGAGAGTAATTAAGTCAAAAAATAATAAAAAAGAGAGAAAGTTAATTACCCACTACATAGTTTACAAATTGACATGTAAATATTGAATTGTTGCTGGGTAAAAGCTAAGAATGTTGCTACAATGTAGAAATTGATGTGTTAATATTGAATTGTTTCTGGGTAAAAGTTAAAATGTTGATAGAATTTATAAATTGACATTTAAATATTGAAATGTTGCTGAGTAAAAGTTAAAATGTTTCTAGAATTTATAAATTGACATGTAAATATTGAATTGTTCCTCGGTAAAAGTTTAAATGTTTCTAAAATTTATAAATTGACATGTTGTTGCTGGGTAAAAATTAAAATGTAGCTAGAATTCATAAATTGACATTTAAATATTGAATTGTTGCAGGGTAAAAGTTAAGATGTTGCTACAATTTAGAAATTTACATTTAAATATCGAATAGTTGCAGGGTAGAAGTTAAGATGTTGCAAATCTTTAGAAAAATGTTTAATACACATCCATGCAATAAATTTAAATTATTTTAATTAAAAATTATTACATGTATTAAAGGGTCTTATATATTTGTAATAAACAATTCAAAGCTTATTTATATAGTTCTAATTGTTGTAAAATTAGTACTTTATATATATATATAACTGTATGTAAATGCTAGTGTCAATATAATTTCATGAGGTTCCTTTGCTATTTATTAAATATTTTACTAACCACTTTTTTTTCAAAATTCTTATTGAATAAGTATTTAATATTCAAAAATATGAAAATGTTGCTGAAAAGTTCTCTTACATACATTTTCAGTTTAGAAACATTTTTTCTTTTAATTGATTTTGTCACTTTTTGGTTTTTTTTTTTTAAAAAATTGACAGAGAATAAGCGAAACATTATTGACCTGTTTATTAAATGCGACGGTTCAGTTCGGTTCTGTTTTGTTTTTTTTTTATTTCATTGTTTTTTTTTAATAAAATTGAAAGGATTTTTATGCGCAGGACTACATTCAAAACTACAAGACTATATCTTCTCTATATAAAAAAAAAAATGTTATAAATTACTCGTCGTAAAACTATCGGAATTTTTTTTTTCCGAAGACATTTACAAATTCTCTTAAATTATTTAAAAAAAAAAAAATTATATCTGTTATAAAAGTATACCAAAATATAATTTTTCCTTATATATCCTTTTCTTATACATAGCAAAAAGTTTTATTTCATATTATTAAATGTATATGTATTAGTACGGAATATAAAGTCTGGGATAGGAAAATATACACCCATACATATATAACCAATATACAGGAAAGCAAAGCAATATAGGAAAGCTTCCTTGAAAATTTAATTTTACTGTTATTATGTGTATAAACTTTTTTTTACAAATCTTATTTTTTTTTTGTAGTACACATACAAAGTCACACGTAAGTGTGTATATATAATAAAAAAAAAAGTGCTTGTTTGAGTTTGTTTTTATGTACACATTTTAAGCTTTTCTATGTACTTATATATTGAAAATTTTAACTTTTTAAAAAAGTTTTTCTTGTATATATATACAATAATTGTTTCATGACAACTTCTTTCCTGTATTTTATATATACATATATACATACACACATATTCTGTGTAATTCCGTCATAGACTTTTTTTTTTTTTTAGTTATTTCCGGTACAAGATAATTGCACACATTTTACAGACATATATATATATATATACATACAAACATGGATGTTTATTTATAATTTTTCTATATAATAAAAAAAATAAAAAAAAATAAAAAAATTTTCAGTTGAAATTTTTATTTTCCAAGAAATACATTGAAAATTCTACGAAAATTAATATCAGTTCGTTGTTTTTCTTTATCGTATTATCCTCGTCCTTTATCAATAAAAAAATATTTTGTGTTCGGATAAATTCGTTTTAAATGAAAAATATTGTTTTTGTTGTTTTTTTTCCTATATTTTTTTATAATTTTTTAAATATTCGGTAAATTTGAATCGGTTTTAATTATATTGTTATATATATATATATAAATATTTGAATATATTATAAAATAATAATAATAAAAAAAAAAAAAATAATAAAAAATTTTTTTAAATAGTTTTATACAATTTTGTTGTTGTTGTTGTTGTTGTATTTAAATACTTTCGTTCTTAAAATTTAGTATAGTTATTCATTTAGTTTATTGCTACTGAACTTGACTTATCGGAATATTTTTTTTTTATTGCTGTTTTTTTTTTACTGTTATTTAATAATAAATACACATAATAATTTCCTCTGACATAACTGTTGTTGTTCAGTTGTATATGGATATACTGATATACACTTAACTATCAATTTTTTATATTTAATTGTATAACTGTAATATAAATGGATGAAGTTTATATTTGAAAAAAATTTTATATGGTAATTATAATAATTTTTTATATATATTTTTTCTATTAATTTAAATATTAGTTTTTGTGTTATTAAAAGAGAGAGAGAGAGTGGTTGTGAGAGAGGAAGAGAGAGATGGAAGAGTGAGTGAGTAAAAAGGACGGAGAATAAGAGAATTAAAAGATAAAATAATAATAATAATTTTACTAATATTTTTAAAGTGCCGTTATTTAATAGTCCGGCACCATTTCTGGACATAATATAAATTAAAAAAAAAAGGGAAAAAATACTTAATAAAATGACCTCCAACCTCAAAATCAAGGAGACTTTATTTTTTATTGTTTTTTTTTTTGGAAAATTTATATATAAGAGTTTTATATAAAAAAAAAGCTTCTATGTATCTTATACATAATAATAATAAGTGTTATGTAATATTTTGTTATTAGAAGATATTTTAGAATTGTTATGCATTGATGTATATACCTATGTATATATGTATAATTTATATTTGGAATTGTAAAAGTTGTATATGTACTTATATATATACTTACTAGGTATTTAATATATATAAATGAGTTATATTTTATTTTTTATTGTTTTTTTTTTTGGGAAATTACCGTTATTTATTATCATGGCACTAATATAAAATGGTTTTTTTTTTGTATATTTTATATTAGTATAGTAAAAATATATATATATATATATATGTGTATATAATGATTGAATGAAAACTTCCGTTTTTAACTGTTTATATTAACTATTTGCTTTTGTTTTAATAAACTTTATTTTGTGACTTTTACTTTATTTTTTTATTTACTGGTTTTTGAATTTTTTTTTTGTGTATATTTTTAATACCTGCAATAATTCGAAAACTTCAAATATAGATATTAATTTTTTAAAATTATATTTATAAGTAAGAGTATTTATACCATTTATACATAATATAATATTATATTTAATATATAAGCAAAATAAGTTATTATACAATAATATTTAGGCGTTTAAAGTGTAGAGAAATTGTTTTTATGTGTCGGGACATTTTTTATTTTTTATGAACTTTATATTATTATTATTATTTTTATTATTTGTATATATATATGTATATAGAATTTGTATATGTACTAAATGTTAAGAAAACAAATAAAACATTTGGTTATACTTTTTGATTAATTTTTTTGGCGGGTTCATGTTGTGTTTTTATTTTGGATGATTGTTGACAAATATTAAATTATGCATACATTATTTAAATAATAAATGAAAAATGAGAATATGTATATAAGTATATAGTATTATATGTATGTATATATTATTGATTTGTATGATAGATGAAAAATAATGTGGAAGGACGAAAGTAATTTAGAAAGGAATAAAATTGTTTTAAATTAAATTGTAAATAGAGTTTCGGTTTTTAAAATTTAGAAAATTGTAATTTGGTAATTTTTATTTTAAGATTCTGTTTCCGGATTTTAGGGAAGCTTTTTTTCAAGGGAAATCAGATTATGTGGAGAGTGAATTTTCTTATGTAATTATGTTATATGTTAGGACTTTCACTATAAGTGTTAAGTGTGTCTGGTTCTTTAGTTGTAGAATTAAATTAATATTAAATCGGAAAGTTAACCTTGTATAATTTACGCATTAGGACGATTGCTTTCCTTTCTAAAAAAATTTATACTTAAATTTTTCAATTTGAATTATGTAAAATATAGTATAGATACTAGTTTGTTTACTCGTATAAATATTTATCAAAATATGTCCAAGCACAAAATGTCCTGACAATATGAAAAGCTAATTATAATTTAAATAATGTTTTTAATACAAATTTTTTTTTATATTGCCTAGGCCCTATTGCACCAACCACTTATCACTAGCTAAATAATAATTTTTTGATAAAGTAGCGATTTTTTACTATTCACAATTCATTGATTTGTTGTCAGATGTGGTTTTAGTGCAACAAAATTTAAAATTATTATTTGATTAGATTAAAAGTTGTTGGTGCAATAGGGCTCTGGTTTTTAAAAACTGACTATAAAATATTACCCGTTAGTTTTATAACTCAAAACAAATTTTCCGCCTATGCGACTTGTCTTGAATATTTGTGATTGTAGTTTTCTAATATAACAAGCAATGATTTGTAAAATGCAAAACAAGAATTGGGGAGAGCATGTAATAGATTATTTTGTAAGGAACGTATAGCTTTCATTTGAGGAACTCCCTATTCCTAACATTTTTTTCCTAATTCCTAACATTTTCATCGTAGACCAAAAACGAAAACGATCTAATAAAATTATTTTAACATTCTATATTGTAAAATTTTTAAATTAAAAACAAAATTCAATTTAAATTTAAAAATACTTGGAATAAAATATTTATAAATATGTACTTAACTTACTTTAACTTCTTATAAATTTATTTATTAAAAAGTAAAATAGTTTCTTACTTTTTTCGAACTTTAAAAACACTTCTGAGTTCTAACTTACCTTTTTTTATCGTGTAATTCCACCACTTTGCACAAATATAAAAGAATAATACCTATCTATAGAATTTAAACAGTGTTTCATCCAGAATTTGATTTATTATAAAACAAATATAGTAATATGATTGTTTAATATTATAAAATTGTAGTCGTTTGTTTTTTTTTTTCATTTATTTATTTTTTTAATATAGGGAGTGTTAAAAATATTAACACTGATTGATTTCCTTTAGAATAAATTTGTTTTTATTTTTATTTAAATGAAAAGTTTTAGGAAAAAGGAAATCAAATTTTCATAAAAAAAAAAAACGAAAAATAAAAAAGAAAATTGAAGGAAAATATACAAATTTTTATAAAATCGCGCCATTTTATTTTAGAAAAAGGAAAAAAGAATATGACTTGGGAGCAGGGGTTTTAAAATATATATTATATTGAGTAAGAGGGAGGCTTTTTCTGCTTGTTTTACTTATTTTATTTAAATTGTGCAAAACGTATATTTTATATATATTTTTAGGATGACTCTGATAATGTTAATGATCAGTAAATTTTTCACATGAATTATTTTTATATTTTATTTTTTTTACACCATTAAAAAAAAGAAAAACAAATTTTTTTTTTGTTTTGTATTAAACCTTTTTTTTTTAAATAATTTGTACTTAAAAACCAAACTTGTAAAAAAATGTCAGTCAGTCCATACAAGAAGTTTTTTTTAAAATCATAGGTTAAAGCCATTATGGAAGAAATACTGGGCATAATTAATTGTTAAAAATCCACCTACTTAATAATTATAATCTTTAAGAGAAAATAATGTCATAAAATCAATGAAAGTTAGACAAGTTGGAGCTACAAGCTGATAAAATCCTTAAAAATTGACTTAAAACATAAAGAAATTTAAAACAAAAAATTGCATACTTTTAGGCATTGTGTAATATTTTTGAACCGGATATGTGAAATTATTCAAAAATCAGATAAATAAAATACTAAGAATAACTGTACAACATTTCTCGATTATTTGTTTGACCAACCAACACCTACCACCCCTTACTATGAAATAGACTTTATGAAAGCAAATAAATTATTTTATACTTTGGATACTGCGTTAAACAAAAGAAGCTTATATAAATGGTGTTATACATAATATGGAAATAATATGCTATAAATATTATAACGGTAAAAAGTTTTTATTCCTAATTTGTTGTTGCGTGAAAAAATTACATAAAAAATGATGTACATTAAGAGTTTAAATTTGTACTAATACATATACATATATAGATGTAAATATATATGTACCACTGGTAGAAAAAGATTTATTTAACATAATTCAAGGAAATAAAGTGAATGGTTTTTGTATTTTTAAATATTTATTTATAAATATTGTATTTTATATATATATTTAAGGACGATTTCTAGTATAAATTTGCATACACAATAAACATATATATACACACACCCAACAGATATAAATATATATATATATATTGATTCTATTTTTAAAAGGGATAAAAATCTTTATATTATTTATTTTTTTTATTTTATTTGATGTTTTTCTAGTAAATGATTATTGCCTAAAATTTCAATAGATACATATATACTTAAACATATAAATATATATATTTATATATAAATAACTCGTATATATATATATATATCGATGTTGTATTAAATATTTTAAAATTTCCTTTATTCTTTAAGGAGTTTTAAATTTCAAAATAAAAAGTTTTTTATTTATTTATTTAAAAAAAAAAAAATATGTTTTAAAATTCAAGAATTCTTCCAAGTTAAAAATTATTTTGATATCTTCAGAGATGAATTGAAGACAAAAGAAAATGATGAAAATCTTAAGAACCGAAATTTTTTTTTTTAAATTTTAATTTATACAAAAAGCTGAACAAAGTTTTGCCATTCTTCCTTTGTTTTCTCTACTTTATATGGTTTGGAAAAGTTTTTGGGAGGAAAATTTTATGCAAAATATTTCATATATATATATATACATATATATATATATACAATAAAATCTAAAAAGATTTTTCAATTTATTTAAATTAATAAAGAAAAAAAAATATCTTCATTTAATATTCAACTAAATCAGACGTAGATACTACTTACTTAACTACTCTTTTATAATATATAAATATCTTAAGATAGAAAATGAAAGGTTTATGCAAAACATTTTGTATTTTTTAATTTAGTATTTTTTTTTTTTTTTTGTTATTAGAAGATTTTGAAATTTTGATTTTGACTTAATTAAGAATATATTTTATTATATTAAATTGTATCTTAAGATATATTTCTATTTGTATATTTTATATTATAAAATGTTTTAGATCTTTTATAAAATTATTTTTTTTTGTGATTATTTAGATGAATGATAAAAACTTCTGTATATGGACTTTGTTATTTTTTGAAGTATCGTGTTAGTTGGAGTTTTATTAAAATAATATCATTATTTTTAATTGTTTAATTTTTATTAAAAAAAAAAACATAAACCACTCATAATAATTTATGCACAATCATTAAATTATATTTTGTGATAAGAATCAACATTATGAATCAAAAATTGAGCTATATGTAGAAAAAAATTATGCTTTGTAATACATTCAGTATAATTGACTAGAAAATTTTTTACTAAATTGTATTCGACCCTCTTGTCTAAAATTGTATGGTATATATATAGTGTATTTTTTTTTAATTACTTAGTTGGGTTGAGATTATTAAAAGATATTTTGATAAAATTGTATAACATCAATTCTATTACTTAGTGATATTAAAATTAAAAATGGAGTTGACCTTATATTTTCCTAAAAATTATATATCTTAAATTTAATTATAAAATTTAATTTTAAAATTAAATTAAGAATTAATTAATTTTAAAAATATAAAATAAAACTATTATATTAAATTAAATTATATTAAAAATATTAATTATTTTTTTTTTTTTTTCTATTTCAGGTATGTAACAAATGGAATAAACCTTTAAATTACAATGTAATTAAAATATTTTGTATATTGTAAGTATAACATAATATAAATAATTACTTCATATTGCATTTTTTATCTGAAATTCATTCACACTCTTCCGAAAATCTATTGCGAAAAACTATAATATACAAAATTTCGCTCCCTTGACTGAATTAAGTATAGCTTTAAAGTATAGCTTAAAAAATGTTTATAATAGCTGTAATGAAAAAAACATTCGGTTCAGGATCAAGATTTGCTTTATAATACGTAAAAACAATAACAACATAATTCATATATTCATTTGGGTCGGGGTCTATGATCTGTTAAAAAAAACTTACAAACAAATTGCAAAAGATGGCGCGCAGAATAGTTTTAAAATTATAAATAATAATTACAATAAACAAAACTTTCCATAAACAATAATATAAAATTTTAATTTTACATTTGACACTTTAAATTTGACATTCGATATTCGAATTTTTTAAACTAAGCTAGTCCACATTGCAAATTAAAATCATTTTTATTTGAGTGATCGGCATCGTTTTTCTTGTTGATATTGACCCTGATGAAAAGAACTCAGCTAATAACATAATGTTTATTACTAGATTAGTTGTACTCGGAAACACTTACAACTAATATAATTACAAACTAATTATTGGAAATAGTTCAAAAGAATTATCTGAAAGTTTTAAGTCACTTTTACACATGAATTTTTCTCATCAATGTTACATGCTTACAAAGTCAATAAATTATTCATTCATATATAAGCAAAATATAAAAGATTTAAATACTTTTGTTACATTTGTGCTTTGACATATTGCTTATGAAAAAAAAAGACGTGACAGGTAATAATTATGTTAACAAAAACATTGACATATAAATTGACAATATAATTTGACATTTATCTTAACAAAATTAACTACTTCATTGTTAAAAGTTAAAAAGTAAAATTATGATTGTAATACTTTATATGTTAATTCTCAAAATAACTAACTGTCAAATAAAAGTTCTTAAAAAAACTTAAAAACCCAAAATAACCAATTATCGATAAAAAATTTTGAAGTTTAATTTTTTTTTAAATGCAATTTTAAATTTCCTTATTTATCAACAAATTCCATTATTTTGCATAATAATTTCATTCTGAGAATGGTTTAAATTTTTTTTTTAAATTAATTACAGTTTCAATATGCAAATTCCAGGAATACAATGTAGGTCTATTTTATGAAAGAACAGCATAATTTATGTGAAAGTTGTCTTATAATTATTATTAATATTTTTTTTTGTCATATTATCTGAACAATTAAATTTTTTTTTTTCATTTAGTTTGTCTCAATGTTCTTTTTTATTCTTTTTTTTAAATGTCTTTTTTCAAAAACAAAGTTAAACGTCATATTTAAATTTCAATTTTAATGTTTCGTGTAAAAACCCTTCGTTTTTAATATTTTCATATTATTTTCTTGAAAATTATGACAAATTATTAAGTGTAAACGTAAAATTTATGCCTAAAGGAATCACTGAATAGTTAATTTTAGTAATAAAATAAAATAATAACATCATAAGTAAAAAAAAAAACTAAACTTATCACCATTGTCATTACCATCAACAACTATTATCATCAATAATATTAACATTCATCATCAATGTTTTTTTTTTCAATATAATGAATACTTAAAATACATATTAACCAATTATCTTATATATTCACAATATTAATCTTATATTCACAATGACATTTAAAAAAAAAAAAAATTGAAAATGTCATATGTGTGACAATGGTTCACTTTGCAATATTTCTTGTGTACTGTATATAAGATACCATACAATTGAGAATGTAGTTGTGCAGCTGATTGCACATGTCATAAAATGTTACTATAAAAAAAAAAACCAATTCTTGTTTTTTGTCCCTTTCCCTTTATTTAAAATTCAAGTTTTTTTTTTTACAAAAATCATCTGATCCGAATATCCCATCCATCCTTCTTCTGGTGTTTTTTGATGTTGTTGGTTTTTTTTTTTTAAAGTGTGTTACATCCAGAGACAATCAGGGATCAAATTTTTTTATTTTTTCAAAAGGTAACAAATAAACAGAGAATATAAAAATTAAGACCTTTATGCAACACGCATCTTGCATTTCTTGCAGAAGAAAAGTAAAAAAAAAATTAAGAATTAAGAAAAAAAAACAAAAGGAATAACGTATACAGTGTAGGTTTATTTTAGAGATACATTAAAGTAGGCGCAGGTAGTAGTATTAAAAAGTAAAATATACAACCTGGCAAAGGCATTCATTTCTGTTTTTTTTTTTTTTTTTTCAAAATGCACTTAAAACTTAGTTAAGGTAGACGAGAATTACAATAATAAAAACAATTAAATATATATATATATATGTACATATAAACAAAACTGATGAACTGATGTAAGAAATCAGTCTCCTGTACAAGAGAAGAATCATCAAAAATTTGAAAAAAAAAAAAAAACAACACCATTATGTAAGAATTACCTGGCGGTGTTACCTTTCTTATCTGTTATTACTGTTTTTCTGTTTCTTATTCTTATTTTGTTGTTTTTCAAGTTTTTAATTTTTTTTATTTTATACTGTAAATTGAGAATTGCGTTACAATTTTCTGTAATGATGGTTTTGGATATTTGATACCACAAAGAAACAGAAGGAACACAGCTGAACTTGGTTGAAATTGGTTTTCAGCTGGACAATTGACAAGGAACAAAAAAAAAATTTGAAATAAGAATGGAAAAAAAAATTAGTAGTAATCTAAAAACCCAATTTTTAAGATGCTGATGAAGTAAAAATCTGTTTTTTTTTTAATGAATTCTCAGATTTTATATATTGTGCAGATATGAAAGGAAACGTTGTGGGCTGGTGCAAATGTACATTGTTAAAATTGTATTATTATGATTATTATTCATATTTAAATGAATAGTAATTATATGTATTTAAAGTTCCTTCTGTTAGTTCCGGTATAAATGAAAAAAAAATGGTCATCATTAGGTAGTGGTTTTTTGAGCTGTAAGGGTAGTTAAAGACAGGACGTTCGATTAATATCAATTTTTGTAGGAATGTTCATCTGGATTTGGAATAATTCACAACAATTCTTCTAGCTATTAACAGGTATAATAATTGACTTCAAATTTTGTGCATGTGGGACTCTGGGTTTAAGAATTATCTGTGGTAAGGAATATCCGTTATCTTTTTTTCGGAAAAACAACCTTTTTTTTTTTACTCTTCTTCTCCGAGCAGAACAATTCGATCAATTGACTTCAAATTTTATACATGTAGGGCTTAAGGATTAGGATATCTGTGTGATAAGAAAAATCCGTTAACTCATTTAGACAAAACATTGCTATGAACGAAGTTTCTTTTTGTTCAGACATTCGATCAATTGAATATAAATTTTTTACATGAAAGGTTTAGGGATTAGGAACTCTATATGGTAAGAAAGATCCTTTATCCCTTTTCGGAACAACATTCTTTTGATCTTTCTTTGTCCTAGCTGAGCAGTTCGACAAATTAACTTCAAGTTTTTTGCATAAAGAGTTCTAAGATTAGGAATTTGCTGTAGTCAGGAAGAACCGTTATCTTTTTCCGCACAACAGTCTTTTAAATTCTATTTCTGTGGGGTTAAACAGTTCGATCAAATGACTTCAAAATATTCAGGTAGATGGTTTTAAAATTATGAATTATGTTTGGAAAAGAAAACCTGTTAACTTCTTAGCTCCTTTCCGCACACTTGATACACATTTGATACAATTGAAATGTGAATATGAAATATTCGGGAATCCCGTCTTTACGTATCTAATAAATTTTAGAAATCTTTCTTTAAGTTTAAAAAATAAATGTTTTTTAAAATTTACAATGTTCTTATAACTAGTGTTACCAGTTTGTTTTGTAAAATAAATCAAAATGTTCCCCGAATATAATTCAAAACGTCCTTTGGGATTTTAAAAAGGCAAATATCATTTACAATTGAAAAATTATATAAGTACACACTTATAATTTATTATTATTTTAACTATTCAAATTAAAAACTAAATCTAATTTTGGAATTACATATATATGTATAATTAGTTTCTAAACAATTTTGACAAAAAAACAGAATTAAAAATAAAATAATCTGTGATTAGTGAAGTATGAAATATTTCCAAAAAATTCTCTTTGAAATTTACGACTTACGATATTCCCTAAGGAAAACGAGGCCACGTGTTATTTGTGTTGGTTGCTGCTTGTCACCCAGTGGATATTTTAGTATTTATAAAAACATGTGATTTGTTTTTAATTTTCAAAATGAAAATTATCTTTAGAAGTTTATTAATAATTAATCTCATGTGAACATATGCATTTATTCGGGTATATCACATGGTTAAAACCATTCGGTAGTACATGTCTGAAATGTAATTTTTAATATGAATATTAGTAGTAGGATATTATTACGCATAAGCATCGTATTAGGATATAATGCGCATATAAGCATTGCTATTTTTTGATCACGTTAAACAATTGACGTTATTTAGTCAGCTTGGGCTTGCCACAGTTTGAGTATTTTGTTTTGCGAATACATGATCACGTTAATGGTCTATTCTACAACATGTAGCATATATTTTAAATCTTATGACAAATGCGTTGCAAATTTTGCTTTTCAAAAAAGTATAAGTGAAATATTTAATGTGCTCCTGATAATTTACTTAGTCTTAAATAGTTATTACTGTTGAACGGTTATGGTAAATTTGCTACTGCAATATATAAAAGAAATGTATACTGAAAAAGGAATTTCAAAATATTCAAGGTAATCGATTTATAGATGGCGATTAAAATTAGTATATTAAATTTATATATATTTGTTAAAGTATTAAAGAAAGATCGCATTTTATAATTATTAAATTTAGTTTGGATATTCAAAAATATTAATGCCTTACGCACAATGAGCGTAGATATGACGCAGCATCGAAATTGCAAAATGTCAAAAAGCGTATTGCTATCAAAATTTCCAAGCACAATGCAAGCGTTGAAAGCGTTTAAGTTATATTAAATAAAAAAAAAAATATAATTAAATTTTCAATTAGTGAACTTAGATAAAGTAAAAATTTAATTTTATTTAAGATTTTTTAATTTTATTATTTTATAAATACATTTAATTTCTTGATTTTTATAATTCTATATTCTCCAACTGCACGCTAATAAAATTAGTAATAATAAATTTAAATAGCTGGCAAAACATAAACAATTAGCTGTCAATGTAGCAATGTAGCGTATTCGTTAAGAGTTGAGTAATTTTTTTGTCATAGCTTCGCTGAAACTTTGTAATATAAATAAATATAAATGGATGACAAAACATAATGGCTACGCTCATTGTTCTTAGAAGGTAAAAAGTATATATTTTTAAAAGTTTAAACAGTTCAAAATTTTTTTAATTTATTTATACAATATTCTTGTAAGAAGTCAATTAAAATTTTACTTATCAAAAGTTTAGAAAAACTAATCTAAAATTTGTCTGATTTAACCCTTTCTTTTCATAACATGTGCGCTTTAATCGCACTCAAATTTAATGAAAATTGAAGCAATCTTAAATGGATATATATATACATTATATATAATCAAAATAATTTTTACGTATACATATATAACTACGCTGTATTTTCTTTTTAATTCATATATAAAATATATATAATTATTTTATATGTATGTATATATTCCACTTTAATAGTTTGTATAAAAGAGTAGTTAATGAAAATTGATTTTGAAAGTTTTTCCAAGATTCTAATCAATTTTTTTTTTATTTATTTTAGGGTAAAGTTTCTCTACATAAAACTAAAAACAACAACTAAAAAAACCGTCAGACACTTTATAGTATAATTTTGAAAAATTTTGGGTAGAAAAAACAAAAGTGAAATGTAGATATAGTTATAAAAGTGGCATTGTCATAAAAATAAAACACAACCCGAGTTCTTTAAATTAATACCCATATCACATATTTTCAATGTAATGTTTGGGGGTTATAATCATATGAATTTTTTAACTGATACTCATATATGTATCAAAATCTGTTTTTTTTTTTTTTAGCTTTTTCAATTAATACAACGATTTGTCTAATTAAAATTTTATACTTAAACATTACATTATAATAAAAAAAAAAAAAAAAACTCATAACACGCGTTAAAAAATATACAAAACATTGCGCTAATAACAAGTTGCTTTGATAAAATTGTCAAAAAATCCCACTTATAATTAACAAAATTTTCTTAAAATACAAAGATTCATATTCTAGAGACGACATTGCCTGAGAGAGTATGGAGATTTAGAGTATGATAAGATTTTGGAGTAAAATTTGAAGGGTTTGAGTAAAATTTAACTTTTTTTTTGAAAAATTATAAATAGCTCTTCTGTTATGCATGATAAACGAAACGTTAATAAATAAGTGGAAAATAATTCACCGTTATTCATGAAAAAAAAAGAATAACTGTTATTGTTAAAAAAGTTTTTTTTTAAGTAAATTAAAAACGAAACACTAAAATTAAAATTTTTTTGGGGTTGTTGAAAAAATATAAGAGTGAAAATATAAAAAAAAAAAACACTCAAAATTTTATATAAACTAAACTTAAAAAAAAAAGCAAAAAAATAAACGTGCGATACTTGATAATGGTAATTAAAAATTTCAATCACGAACTTAATTGAAGGGTTTAATATATATATATATATATTATATATATATATATAGCCACCACCAGATAACACCAAATCTTGTATAAATTACAACATCAATCCAATATTTAAAATTCTGAATATTTTCAGTACAATTTATATATTTAAGCAATTAAAATTGAATGTTGATAATTAGATTAATTATGTATATGCATATATAAATATATATATTGTACTTAAGTTCACAATAGTTATATATGAATATTTGATTAAATCACGTGATTTAACAATCAAGTTTTTATATTTTATAACTCTATTATATATATTATTAAATACAAATTAGTTATATATGACAAAAATTATTAAGTTAAAATATATGTATTAAGTGCAGGTTGATTGATTTTTTATTATGGGATTTGAATTAGTATATACTTTTGTTAATTGATTTGATTTTTTTACTCTTTGTCTTTTAAGGTCTTTTAAGGGTCTACCAAATAATCTCCAATATTGAAAAGTAGTTGACGTATAGAATATACGAATTTTTACAAAATTTTTCAAGGGTAATTTATAGGTGGGTGGGGTGGATTTTGTAGGTAAACTATTTAAATTGTTTTGTTTTTGAGTAAAATTGAAGTATGATTTTAGTTAATGAATTCTATTTAAAATAACATACCTCCATAGTACATAAATATTGCATTTTATTTAAAAAATTAAACAATAAAAAAGCTGTAAAAATCTTATTAATATTATCTTATATCACAATCTACAGGCAACCAGTTATAATAAACACATAAAAAAAAAACTGTTTAAAAATATTTGTATGTAGAATCTATTACATGCAAAAAATCAATGTATTTCCTAAACTAATGAATAAACTGTTCAACTCTATACCCCAAAAAATATTTAAATCGATCCAGTAGTTTTTTTTTCAGAAACGGGACCCATAAAATGAAGTTGGTTTATTAATACAATGATATATATTTATATATATATATTTATGTTTGTCGACCTAAATCCTAAATTTTACTTCAAAAATCACTAAATCATGTCATATGATTTTAAATAGGATTTGAAAAGATTAACATATAACAATTTATTAAATATATATATATATATATATATATATATATATATATATATCACATTTATTATGCGGCTTAAGATATATTCTCAAGATGTAACCGCAAGTTTTTTCATATAAAACATATAATTTCTGAATTAAAATTTGATTCGTAATTAAAATTAAAAAAAAACTATTTAATAGATACTATACCAATATAACCACTGGTTGATGATAGTCTACCGGATTCAAATAAAAATTATTTGTATTAATTTCATTATATTAAAAATCATTGTAAAATATCCGGATCATTTAATTTAACAAATTTGTTATTTCACAAAATTTAATTAATGTTGTACAGCACAAAAATTAAAAAAAAAAAACAGAAGTAAAAGATTAATTTTGTAATTTATTTAATTAAATACTTTAGATTTTATTTTCAACATCCTGTTATCTTTAGTTTTTTTTTTATGTTAAAATATTACTCGATAATTTCGCCTCATACAAAATTTACATCAAAATTGTATTAACATAAAAAAAAAGAAAAAACAAAAAATTGTCTTCTTAAATTATTTTTTTTTTTTTAAATTTATAACGGTTTAAAAAAGGACGACGAGAAAAACAAAAATGAAAATCCCGTTAAAATACTTGTGTAAATCCATTTTTCATTATAAATATTATACGTGTAACCATAGTTAAATTTTTTGGTTTATTTTTATCACAAGAAAAAATATACATTAATATTATAATTGGGATTTTACACTGTTATCTTATGTGCGGTTGTGTATACATATATACATTTAAATATAAAAAAAAAAAAAAATGTCCTTTATTTTTTTAATGTATAAAATTCATTTCAATTCTGTTAAAACACAGTTAAAATTCGATTTTATATGTATTCTCAAAGGACCTTTTAATAAAAATAACCAACAAATTCTTAATAAAAAGGAGACCAACAAATTTATAAGAAATTCTAAAAATTTTATTCCTTGTTTTTTTTTCTGTGTCAATAGTTTGACATAAAGTTTGTAAATGTGTGTGAATGTGTGTGTGTGTGTGTGTGTGGATAAAAATATCTTTTAAAAGCAGTTTTAAAGTTAAATAAAAGAAATTAGAAAAAATTGTTTAAATAGATTTTTATTATTAAAAATTTGTTCGCCCTTCTTTTTTCCCATCAATTTATACTTCTTTGTATAGTTATAATATAGTTTATGAGGGGGTGAGTTTTAAGGGGTAGTATTTATATATTGTATATCTAAAAGATACTTTTCTATTGTTTATTGTTTAAATAAGTTTTTATTATATTGAAGATATTATATTAAATTTTATTGGACAAATTTAATTATTTTGTGTATCTTTTAATAGTTATGTTTATTATCTTATAAATGTTTTTCACTGCACTTATATATATATATTTTAAATCTAAAGATATATCAAGGAAATATTTGATTTAATTTTTTTTATTATTGTGTTCTTTCATTTTGTTTATTCTTGAAGATTTATTAGTCCGTTATATACACTTTAATTGTCATTTCAATAACACTTTAAAACAATTAACAGTTTTTTGTTTTCTTATTTTTTTCGTTTTTTTTTTTTCCAATATTGTATCTTATAGATACTAGATACATATATTAATTGAAAAGTTAATATGTTTTTGGGTATTTGAAAATTGAAAACCGAATAAATTTGTTAAAGATAAAAAAAAAAAAAAAAAAAAAAAAACTTATTTTAATATTGAGATATTTTGAGGAAAAATTTTTTAACATATTGAAAAAATGTAAGAGTTAATAAAGAGTATATAGAAGAATAACATTTCTTGGATGTTAATAAAACCACAGAATTGCGGTTTTAAAAAGGAAATGAAAAGTTTTTTGAAAAATTTTTATTTTATTAGATTTCAAGGTGGTAGCAAATTAAAATAAAAGTTTTTTAAAGTTATATCTAAGTAACCAGAACCATTTTTTTTTTTTTTTTTTTTTTTTATAGTATAAGTTTTTCAATTAATTTCACAGATATTTTAAAAGTTCTATACAGAATAATATTTTAAGGTACATAAAAATAAGTGTAAGATTTAATGATGAAAAAGATCAAGGATTTTTAAAAAAGGACATTTTTTAAACTTAATAATATTTAATAATTTATTTTTGAATGACGAAAGAAGTGTATTGAAAAGTGGGTTATAATATTTTTTTAGAACTTTTGTTAGAAATTTGTTATATACTAAAAAATTGTTAAAAAAACCCAACAGAACTTTCTTTTAATTTCAAGAAACCCAAAAAACAGTTTCTCTTTATAATTAAGAGAAACTGTTAAATAAGACGTGTTAAATTAAGCTTCTTTTTATATTACTTCAAGAAAGTTTAGACAGATATTCAAATTACAAGTGATCTTGCAAATTTTCAGTTTTTAATCTCTTACTGATCCTAAACTGAGGCATACTAAAAAAGAGGGCCAAAATTTTAAAAGTCGTATTATTTTTTTAGGATTTTAGAAATCATTTCAAAATTTAAAGAACCTCTCCCTAGTCGTTTGAAAGATTTAAGATAAGGGATCAATCGATTTTTTATAATCAAGTTTCAAATTTAATAAATTCTTAATCCAAGACCCTCCTGATGCAACTAACACTGGTTTCTAAATCCAGGAATCCCAAACATCTTCTTCCGAAAACAGTTACTTCCGCAAAAGGTCTAGCGTTCTTAGGTTTCTTCACAATTGATGCTATGCAACAATTACTCAACGACGCTAATTGTAAATTGTATCGTACAAACCGTAGAACTGTGCAAACTGTAAATTAATGTACCGTATGACAACCCCAAACACCTTAATAAAGCTTATGAAAGCAGGTACAGTTTGGCGTTCTAAATTGTGAATATTTCTTATAGAGCTTTGGTTATATCAATTCGAATATAGGGTTTTCCCGGACTTTAGGAGCTGTAGTTCAATAAGATGGTGAGGGGAGGGGGAGTTCTTTATTGAAGTCCAAGTTTTTGACAATATCTATCAGTAGTTTTTAGATATTTCGTAGTTTTTCAAACTATGTACAATTTTTCGAACATACGAAAGAGAGATGGACAGACGAACGAACAGATGTAGACAGTGAAACTTTATAAGTACATTTTTTTCAAATGTCCTAAAAAGGACCAAATTTCTTTAAAATTTTCATTTTATCTTAAAATTTTGAATCAAAAACAAAACACCAAAAAAAGATACCTAGGTAAATGGTTTTCTTTTTTTTATTTTCAAGGAAATGGTTTTAACGGATATTAAGGAAATTTTTTTTAATGAAAAGTTTAAAAAAAAAAAAATCTGACAAAATGATTCTGGAAAACACAAAAAAACTGAATCTCTCTCTTATCGTTTTTGTTGTTGGGATTTTTTTTTTTAAGAATTTAATGTTTTTTTTTTATTAGAGTGTTTTATAATTTAAGTTTGGTATTAAAAAAAATTTTTTTATTTTTATTTTTTGCTGAAAAACAGTTATAAGAAAACTTTTTATGGAAAAGTGGTGATATTATAATATAATATGTATACATACTCAAATTGTTCACAGCGGGAAATAAATATATGTATATATATATATACATATTATATTTGAAAGAATGAGGGAGGGATTGAAGACAAAAGGATATAACAAGTATGGTATTAAAAATGGTGGAAAGATTTTTTTTTTTATTTGCTTTTCATTTAATTTTCTTTAATAAAAAGTTACGAAAAAAAAAATTAAATAAAATAAAATAAAAATAAAAAAAATCGATACAAAATTAGAAAATAATACTCTTAGGTATTTGTTTTTTTTTTTTGTTTCCATTATTCATCTCTCTGTTTTCAATCTAAAGTATTTTGTTTTTCTGAAATTGTAATTGGTTTCAAAAATCTTTACTTTCGTTTATAATACTTAGAAAAACTTATAATCAATTTTGCAGTCTAAGATTCCGAATTTTATAACGGATTTTAAGCATTTTAAAGCACTTATCTAATTTTTAAAGAGTATTTTTTTCAATAAATAAAAAAGAGTAATTTGAGTTAAAAAAAACCAATTTGCTTATTGTACTGGACCTTCGATAGATTAGACTCGAACAGCTTTGACACTGATATCTAATTTTTATTTTATCTCAAGCGGCAACACTATCGAAAATGACAACTCTTTTTCAAACATCAAATTTGGGCAATTGATCTTTTGTTTACATTTTATTTTCGAACTAAGCTTAAGCTTCCAATTTGCTTATTAAGCTGGATTTTAGATTGAACTGAAGCTCGCACTGTGAAATTGGAACTTAGAATCCCAAAAAAACTAAAGATGAGAAAATTGGAACGTTCTGACCGTTATCAAAATAATTGCACTTAAATGATTTGACAATTGATATTTGTTTTACAATTAATATTTAAAATAAGCTTAAACTTCCAAGAGCTGAACTTTTAGACTAAAATAAAGCTCGCATTGTGAAATTGAACCTTAGAGTCCCAAAAAAAAACAAATAAAGATTATAGAATTAAATTGGTGAGTTCAGAACGTTATTCAAGTAATTACAGTTAAATGATTTGACGTTTGTTTCTATACTGTCTAAAGACATTGTTAATTTAGCTCCAGTTAGAATAGATACAGTTAGTCTAGGTTAATAAAATAACTTTTATAAACAGCTCAAAATGTAAAAAACCGAAGTGACATTTTAATTAAATTTTTGACATTTAAGTAAATGAAAATTTTAAGATGATCGTAATAATATAACTGTAATATTAAAAATAAGTGAAAAAATTAGATTTGCCATTAATTAGTAAAAATAACCGACTACACTTGGCCGAGATATACGTAAAGAACTTTCACTTATATCAGATATCTCAAAGTAGACATGTTCAACATTAATTTTCATTTCATTTCATATTAAAAAAAAATTTTTTTTTCTTCATTTTTATGGATGTTAATTCTTGCTTTAGTAGAAAATATATATATATATTTTTTTTTTCTAAAACAATTTTCTTTTTTATCCTTCCCTGTTTTTCTTTTGAATATATATATATATCCTTACATATATATTTTGTACATATATATTTTGCGTTAATCCCGTGCTTCCTTTTATTTTTTGGCATGGAATGATAAGTTCGAAATGTTACAATGTTACCATGTTCTAATTCGCTTTGCAATGATATTTTTTTTTACTCCTGTGTATGTTTTCTTTTTTCCTTTTTTTTCACTTAGTTTTTCCCTTTATTTGACATATGGCTGAATTTATCACGGTTTTCACAAAAAAAAAAAAAAAAAATAGGAAAAAAAAAGATCCAAGTACAAATTCTAATAAAAGTGAAATAATTTCAAATTGATTGGCTTCTTAAAAAAAAAAAAATCGGTATTGCATGAGGGATGATGTGTATTTGTATATAAAGTGTATAAAAACCGATTAAAAACGGGTATAAAAAAAAAAAAAAAAAAAAAAAAAAAAAGAGTTTCGCAGTATCTTTTAAAAAAAAATCTTCTTGGTTGAATTTTTTAATTTTTTTTCTTTATTTTTCAATAAAGAGATGATTTTTTATGTGTTCATGAAATTTGATTGATTGATAATCCAATTGATTTTTATAAAAATTAAAAACCAAGAAAATAAAATTTTTTTTTTTTTTTTTTTTTGGAAAAACCTTAAAAGTTTTTTTATGGGTTTTTTTTTTTAAAAGGAAAATGATAAAAAAAAAAATGTATAAGAATTAAGAGTAAGCCTTTAAGAAAACAATTATGCTAAAGGATTACATAAATTTTTTAAGGAAAGCAAATAATTTTTGATGGATAATTTGGTAATCAAAATATTAACATGATTGATTACATAATATTTTAAATGTTGATATACATATTTTTAAAAGGATATTTAAGGATATGTTGAAGGATCTGTTTTAAATTGTGTTAAAATTAATTTGAATGATATTATAAAAATCAATTTACTAATTGTGGTATATGAACGGATTAAACAATTACTATGTAAGTAGTTAATATACGTTACCATAGTTACCGTATTGTTGCAATTACTTAATTATTGAGCTTTTCGGTATTTTTATGATTACGAATTTAAATATTTGTGTAATGCTAGTTGGTAAAGACCAGTTCCTTACTTTTTGGAAATCCTGACCAGTTTAAATCATAATATATAATCTGTAAATCAAAAAAAAATAGTATGTTTTAGACCAATTACCAACAATATTCATATTTTTTTTTTTGTAATAATCGATATTATACAATATCAATGCACAGATACAATAAAAATGCACGAAATTTTAAATATTTTTTCGAAATTTTCCAATTTTAATTCAGAATTTTTCAATTTTCATTTTTAGTCATTTATACATATACCGATTATTTATTTTTCTTCCTCAATTCGAGGAATTTCGAGGTGCGGGTTAGGTGATAGTAGTTTATTATTAATTTAGAAAAAATTATTATTTAATAACTAACACCAGAAGTTGGCAATTTAGATTAGATTTTAGTGTCTTTAATCGTTATATTTATTAAGCCGTTGATTACTCTAGCTACAGCCTATTAAAATTATGAGTACACAAATGCCATCTATTATCCTTTCCAAGAGTTATTTTTTTATTAAATCTTATCTTATATTACGATATCAACTATTACGATATAATTTTCAAATTTTACGATATTCTTTTATTAGATATGATCTGACAGGGGTTTGAACCCGAGACTTTCCACATGAAAAGCGACTTCTTTACCACAACGTTAGTAGTCGTTAAAGGTTCTTATTAAAGTTTTAATCAAATTTTTTAAATTTTAGGATCTAATCTTTTATATAAAAATTGCAATTACTTACACTCTTCCAATTAATAAACTAAGTGTCATCAAATTTAATAACCCATGCCAGTTTCCAACTCCGAGTTCTCAGATTTAAGAATAATTAAAAAATAATACTAACTATGTAGTTATAACATACTTAATAATAAGTGAACCCATCGCAATTAGTATAGTTTAAAATATAAAGGATCATTTATATTTAGCAGGATCATTTACATTTAAAAGAACCAATACATTCACATGTAATTAAAATAAGTAAAATTAACATCATGTTTCCTAACTTTTTTTTTAAAACCAACATAAGTATATATACAAATATTTTCCTATAGACATTGGTTTTTAATCAAGAAAGAAGAGGGTCACCGGCTGCATATTGCAGTTGTCATTTATCAGCACTGCAAAAATTTTAGAAATTTTAAAAGTTTTATACAAATTCTGAATTTTTTATTTTATTTTTTTCAAAATTAATAATTTAAAAATTAAAAATTTTTATCGCAAATTATATTTTAAATGAATTTTAAAAGGTTTTGTTGCAACTGGCAAGTCGTGTAACTTAATGTGGGATTAATAAAAACCCTGAAATTAAAAAAAAATGTGTGTAGACATAATATATATATATATATATATATATATATATGTATATATATATATATATATATATATATATATATATATGTATATATATATAAATTTATAATTGTCTGCCGAATTGTTTATTAACTAATAATTATTAGGTATAGTCTGGCAATCCAATTTAATATGGTAATACTTAATAATTTGGACTCTGTGTCATTATAAGTTTCGTACACAGTCTAAAAAAATAACTCAAAAGAAATCAGATGTTTAAGCATTATATTTAATAAGAATGTTAATTTATTTTCAAAAATAAATGAACAGGGAGCAGTAGCTTGTAACATATACTTATTTAAGTAGTTTATGACATTTTTTAATGCATGATTAATCATATTTTGTCATCCTACAGGTGACAATAATTTAAATTCAGCTTTTTGAAATTTTAAACTCTTTTGAGTAGAAATTAAAAAATAACATAAAGAAAGTCCAACATCTGAAATTATTGAGTTTAAAAAGTAAAGGGGTTATTGCAGATATACAAAATTTTAAAACAATTGTTGATAAATTGCTTGAAGATAAAAAGAATTTTGTTAAAATATCAACACTTATGATATTTTTAATTACTACAACACAAAGTAAATAATGCAATATCTAATTAAAAATTTCCTGAATAATATTTTAAATATTAGGTTTGGTACTCAAAAATGTGATAAGAAATACATGAAGTGCACTTTTAAAAATTCTGTATTAATTTTATTCAAGTACCCAACCATACCCTCTTTTTAAAACATTTTGTGCCTTTATCAAATTTTACTTAAATTCTTAATTTTTAGTCATATATTTTGATCTGGACATTTAAAAAAGGTGCAAAAATTATATTATTAACCAATTAATAACTATTCTAATGATAAATTTTTGGATAAATTGAAAAGATGTAAAGGAATTCTAACCAATGAAATAGGAGTAAGGGGATTTTGATTTCTGTCAAAAGGTTTCATGTTCAAACTACGCTTTTCAACTGAAATTTTGTTTAAGTAACCATGGTTACGGTGCTCTCTATCGAAAAAAATTGAGAAAAATTCAATGCTTAAGTATTCGACTACGTTTTTTAACTGAAATTTTGTTTAAGTAACCATGGTTACGGTGCTGCCTATCGGATAATTGAGAAAAATTGTGAAAAAATTCGATGCTTAAGCATTCGATTACTGTGCTCTCTATCGGAAAAAATTGAGAAAAATTCAATGCTTAAGTATTCGACTACGTTTTTTAACTGAAATTTTGTTTAAGTAACCATGGTTACGGTGCTGCCTATCGGAAAATTGAGAAAAAATTCAATGCTTAGGCATTCGATTTGATAGGAAAATCTTACTGAGAACCGTATTTGAATGTGAAATAAAAGGTGAAAAGAGTACAATTGGTTTGCTAGTTATTTCAAAAACAGAAGACAGTATCCTGACTGCGAGGATACCATAAACAGTACCAAAAGCATTAACTAATACAAAATGGTTATGGAAATTCATTTTTTGTGAGAACTTCTAGAATTTGGAACATGCTTCCATCCAATGTGTTCCCCTCTGATAGAAATAGATCATTATACAATTTGCAACGTTTTAAAAAGAACGTAAATAATCTTTCGTTTCTAACCTACCACCAAACTCTCCTGTCCTATCTTGTTTTCCTTTCAACTCCTTAGCCCTATAGCCAAGCCTACATATCTATATATTTAGCTATGTATAAAGAAATTTGTTCTTAGAGTTACAAGCGTGTAAAAAAAAAAAAGAAAAAAAAAAAAAGGGGTAAAAAAGTAATTGACTGCTATGTGATTACATTATCAAATCTTAGTTTAAATGGGAGACAGTTCATTGTACGCAGATGACCCTGATATAATATATGCCAAAAATTACTTAGAAATATTGGAGACAAAAGTAAACGGGGATATGATAGCTATTTATAATTCTTAATAAAAAATTAAATAAATAATTAGTAACTGCTGTGATATTAGCTTAAAATCAAAATATTTCAGTAATTAATTCAATAAAAGACCGCAGCAAATTATTTGAACACCTAATTATACCATCTTGTAAATTAATGATGCAAAACAGTTATAATATTTATTAAAAAAACAAAATTTGTATATATATATATATTTTTCGGAAATTAAATAATATTTGTATCAAATATTTACACTGTAGGATAATTTTACCCGAAAATAAATCTTCCGAAAGTTGTTAACAGGGTTGAAAAAAATAAAAAAAAAAACCAAGGTAACTTAAAAAAATTATTAAAATAAAAAAATAAAAAAATTGTATCTAAATAAAGTAATTAGTTAAAAAGGCAAATTTTTTTTTAATATTTTTTATTTTTTTTTTAATAAAATTATCCCAAAAACTCATCAACTTTTTAACCATATATTCCATATATTCAGATGAGACACTCTACTTATTTCGAAAAATAAAAAAACAACTCATATTCATATATATATATATACTTATAATTAATTCATTCATTATCCCACCATTGATGAAGGTTTTACTCGTATTCCCTGCTTGTTTCTTGTTCCGTATTTAATATAATTTTATTTATTTAATTCAATTCTTTTGTTTGTCCTCTGGTCTTCCAATTTTTTTATTTCCCAATTTTTTACACATTGTTTTCTACAAATATTTCTTATATGGTTTGTAAATTATTTTTAATATTTTTTTTATTTTTAACAAATTTAATTTATAATCATAGCCCTTTTTTTTTTTTAATATCTTATATATTGTATAAGTCTTTTTCCACTCATATTTTGTCCCATCTATTGTTTTTTTATACCCGTATGACTATATAGTCAAAAGGTATTATAAATTTGCCATTACGTTTGTGACGCAGAGAAGAAGGGGGGGTAGTTATAGACTCAAGTGTATGGATCGGATCAGAATTGAAAATTAAATCGATTTAGCTATGTATGTCCGTCCGTCCGTCCGTCCGTCCGTCCGTCCGCACGTTAACTCAAAAACTAAAGGAGCTAGGATCTTGACAACAACTTAGGATCTACAACTTCTTTTTTTATATGAGCATTACTCTGTACCTATTACAGCTGCGTGTCTGAAATTTTGCTAAAAATAGTTTAATGTAATGGCCAAAATTTCTGCAAAATTTGGTTGGTCTACTAAGAGGGTTCGAGTAGCTGCCATACAACTCCTTCTTTTATATGAGCATTGCACAACACCTAATGAAGCTGGGTGTCTGAAATTTTGCCAAAAATAGTTTAGGGTAATTGCCAAAGTTACAGCAAAATTTGGTTGGTATACAGCAGAGGGTTCGAGTAGCTGCCATACAACTCCTTCTTTTATATGAGCATTACACTAAACTTAATAAATCTGTATGTTTGAAATTTTTTCAAAAGTAATTAACCGGATGATAATGTATACGTTACGGTCATACGGGTATCCCAGAGTTGACACAGTCTACTCTACTACACTCTTGTTCGTTTTGTATTCTATTTATTTTAAAAGGAAGCCTTTTTTTTTGCGCTATTGGTGATTTTGATGTTTTTTTTTTCTTTTATTGTCTTAGTTTACCTTAATTTCCGTTATATATTTAACAACATTATTAATTATAATAATTTTATATAGTAGTATTGGAGGTATCCTTTTTAAAAATAAAAATAAAAAAAAACACTCATTTTTTTTTTAAAAAACCACTCATACCAATTTTAAACCTTTAAAATTAAAAGAAAATAAAAAAAAGAACAGTTAAAAAAAAAAAAAGATTCCCACAGAAAAAACAATAACAAAAATAAGATAAATAAAGAATGCCCTGTGCCACCTTTAAAACACTTTAACAAAAATAACGGTACTATTTTATTTATATATTTGTATAATATAAACGTCCTTCCTGTCACCTTTTCAACTCTAGGAATTTATTATAGAAAAAGAATTTAAACAAAAAACAAATAACTTTGGTGGTGTTTTTGTTGTTGTTGTTGTTGAAATAACAGCACATTTATTTTATAAAATAGCTTGAGAATGTACAGTTGGGACTTTTTAAAATTTATTATCGAAGAAAAATAAAAAAAAAAACATTTTTATAATATTTGCATATTTAAAATTGTTTTAATTTTTGCATAATAAATAAAATGTTTACTAATATGTACATAGTACCTATGTATAATTGTGTATATATATATATATGTATATATTAAAATAGGACTATTTCATTAGTTTAAGACTGTCTGGCTCGGAAAAATTATTAAAATTAATGTTGTGAATATTAAATGAAGAGTAAATATGTGTGAAGAGGTATATGGGATGTGTTTTGAGAAAAAATGAGATAACGGTATGTCTAAAATTTTATATCAAATTCTAAAAAAATTTCTGAGTGTGGGGTGAGAGTCATAATATCTAAATTCTACGCTTTTAATACTCTTTCAAATATATAGAAGAACTCAATAAAATTACTGCGATTTGAATTGTTTCCCTTATCTATATCCTCAAAACCAAATTTTAAATTCATTATTTTTAGCCCCATCCTAAGGTTTTGTTTAGGAAGGACGGAGGTTAAGTGTGTTTGAGTATTAGACTGTCCAAGGTTTCCATAAGTGAATTTTACCATATAACTTAAATACAAAACTATTATGTTATAAACTAAATAGAATTGTATCTATTAGAGGTTTTTACATGTTATAAGGCCTTGTATCATCTCATGTTTAAATTGTACGTGGAATTCATTAAGTTCAATTTTAATAACAAGAATATAATATAATATGACCCTTCTACTTTCAACTTGTATACTAATAGTACAAAACGGACTTAACAGTTAGCATTTAAAAGAAATTTCATCAGAGACTCCAGTTACATTTTACAACAAGCTTTAGTTTATAATAGTTAGAAAAATATTCTTCTATTAGTGACTCTCAAGGCACTTGGAATGGCTGCACTTCTAAAAGTCTTGTCAAATACAAGCATTTACATACTACTTATAGATTAAAATTCAAAATTATACTTTTGACAATCTTTCATACAACTTTTAAATCAACTTGGATCTTACTTTTTCACTTATTTTTTAATTCTAATTTCTTTAATTTAACATTTTTAACCCGTTTCTTCATTTTTCAAATCATGCAAAGATTTTTAATGAATTTCTTTTCCGTTTCTAAATATAATTTGAAAAAAAAAAATATGAAAAAAACGGAAAATGAATCGTTTACTGTTTTATTTTTATGTTTCTATATTTTTAAAATTCAGCTGGAACTTTATTTTAAAATTTATAACTTTTTTTTTCTTGCATTAATTTAGCGTGATTAGAGTTCACTATTTTTTAATTTTGTCCATTATAAGAAATAAAAAATGTTTCCTGTTTTTTTCCTTTTTACACTCAATTGTCAATGTCAAAGTTAAAATGTCAAAGTTGTTAATACTTTTCTTTAAATGTCAAATACAAATATTAAAATATAAAACACAGTACAAAGTAAAAATAAAAAACAAAGGTTTTAACCTTGGATATAAAAATAAAATTTGAATTAATTATAGAATTAAAAACCTTTGACACGATACAATAAACCTTTAATGAACAAACAATATTCATATTGACAGATAAATATTTATATACAATATATTTAAAGGATTAGAAAGAGACAAGAATAGTGAATTGAATGTAATTCACAATTGTCATTTAAATAATAATAACAGTAATAATTAATATTGATCTCAATTGTCATCAAAGTTTTCCCACCCCGGTTTATTATTGTATAAATAATTTAAATGATAAATTTTATATTTGAATCCATATGAAAAATAAATAAAATCTAATTAAGAAAATTATTTATTTATTAGCCATTTTGCAAATATAAATTTTGGTTTTGAACATTTGAAAATTCAATCCAAAATGCAATTTACTCAAACTTTTGTATTTGAATGAAATTTTATGCAAATTAAAACATTGTTTTCGATTTAATTTTTTTTTTTACTAGATATATACATATACATTTATATATATTGCTATATTTATATATATATATGTACGTATACTAAATTTAATATTAAAAAAATTTTATTTATACCAACATATTTTACATGTTTAATTTTATGCCAATCAGTATTAAAAAAATTAAAAGATTGTGTCACTCAATATTCCTATATCTGACTAGAATTTATAATTTGCATTCTAATTTTAATTGCACACGTTCCAAAAGAACGTTCAGAGATTAGTTGGCTAGCTAACAAATACAATTTTTTTTTTAAAGGATTTTTACTTATTTGATTCCTTGTTATTTTTTATAATGTATAAAAGGGATCGCTTGGTTTTTTATTAGTTTGAAATGAATTCCAATAAAAAAAAAAAACTGCAATTAAGTTTCCAATCATTTTGACCATTTTTGTTAAGTAATGAAAACAAGTTTTTCTTTTTATGTAATTTGATTTTTTTTTTATTTTTTTGTAGAAATACTGTTGTTAATGGAGGTTGAGAAACAAAATTAAAAATAAATTACATCAGATGACAAGGGTACCTAAAGATATTAATGGAAAAATGATTAAAATGAGATGATGGTTGTACATTAATTTAAACTAGTCACATGTTTTTTTTTTTTTTTTTCTTCAGCGCTAACTGTTCCAACTGTTAGGTTAATAAGCCTATCTATACCATAGGTACATATTTGAACAGGGGGTTATATTATATTTGTGTTATTAGAATTGGTTTTAATGAATTCCACATGCAGTTTAATCATGAGATAGTACTAGGCCTTATAACATGTCGAAACGTCTTAGATTTTCAATATTTACAATTCTATTTTTTGGTTATATTGTAATATTTTGTATTTGAGTTATATGGTATTCCTGATATGTGAGTTATATCATTCAATTAAATTATTTGTTTATATTGTTATATTAATGTATTTTTTATTAAAGATATATAATTATTAATTATGCCATTTGAACCCAATGGCGAATGGTAGCTGAGTCGAGTCGAAAACTTTTTCACTTTCACTAGAATTCGAACCAGGGCCTTTCCACATGAAAGGTCGGCATCCAACCACTGTGTCATTCAGCTGTTAATCATGTAATGTACAAGATCTTTTTGAATCCTAATCCTTATCTGTTATGTTTGGGCAGCTAATACTATCCATGTTCAGTTTACATTTTTGGGGCAGCTAAATGTGATGTATTATCAATACCCTGATGCTATATAGAAAACTTCTTCTGTCGCAGCCTCCCGTAGTACTAAAGCGCTTCTTGGATCCAATCGATTTGCCTAATAAACTGGATTATCATTCTCCTTTATAGTACTGATATCTTCCCAGCATCTTCCTCCTCACTCTTAGGACATGGAAAACGATTTCTCCACAACGTCAACGTCGAACAGTCCACAATCTATGCACTCTCTGGTATAGTTGTCCAACCTACTCTGGCTTCGTGGGTCCTGAGCATAAATTAGCTCATGAATGAAATATGTAAGCATATGATGCGATATAAAATTCGCACTTAAAAGTGATCAGTTAAACATTGTAAATTACAGTTATACAAAGATAATTTTTACAATTATATGAATAGATACAAAACACAATCGCTTATCTTGTATATGGGTTGTTTAAGGGATCTGTTCCTTAAGAATATTGGTTTCATTATCTATTAACAAAAGTATTAAAACTAATTTCGAAATATAATATTAAATTTTTTTACTTTTTTAATATTAAAATCAATGAAAAGAATAACTTCTTCAGGAATCCCTATTTTTTTTTAATACAATATCTCTCTTCTTCAAGTACATTTTCCTATAAAAGGAATAATGTTTTTTCAATTGTTTAATTGCTATGCAAACAATTCATTCGTTATTTTATCAAATTCAAAATAATAAAAGAAAATTTGAAAAGCAATTTTAGCAGCTACTGCAGTAATAATAAATAAAACATTTTATTATAATATTATTTTGTCCAAATTTTTTTTTTTAAACTAGTTTTAATTTTTTTTTTTTTTTTTGGCTTCTTAATTCAATTCATCTCTAAAACATTTTTTTTTTTGTTTCATTTTAATTCCCTATGCGTGTTTTATTGTTTTCCAAATATACGCTCTGTTCGAAAAAAAAACGAACCAAAGCACAATAGAAATCCCTTTTTAATATTCGTTTCCACAGAAAATTTTTCAAAATATTCTAATCTATTTGATCCATATAATGGTTTTGTATACATTTATTTTGTGCACTAATATATTAAAACAAAAAAATGATTCTAATATCGAACTAAAGTCGAACCCTTCTTCTATATTTACTTTAAAAATAATTTTTTTGCACTTTTCAATCATCATCAACACTATTTTCAATCATCATCAACACTATTTTCATTATCGTTTAGTTTTTTTTTTTTTTCATTCTCAACTCAATGTTCATCGTGATCATCAGACGTCAGTTATTATATGATTTGGCACCATTTAAATCTTCATTCCTTCTCTTAATATATATATATACATAATAAAATGTAAGAAAAGGACGAAACTATAAATATATATATAAAATATATTAAAAATTTCAGAAAAAAAAAATAAAATATAAAAGAGGGGAAAGTTAAATAAATATTCAAAAAAAAAAAAACAAAAAAATAAAGAAGAATATAAAAATATGCGGCACGTGCAGCTCGTGGTCATTAATTCCAACAATGATGGTAAAAATAAGAAAAATAAGAAAAATTTACTATGTTTAGATGGATGGAAGATATGATATATTCGTAAAATTTATACAACACAAAATATTATATATATACATTCCATACCATATATACACACAACATGTTTTAAAAGATAAAACTACATTTATACATACATATACATATAAAGCAATTAGCTTTGGAATTGAGTTGATACATATATAGAATAAAAATGCACCCTTCATATTTTTGCAAAAAAAAAAAAAAAACAAAATATAAATTCTGTTCTTATTTTTTTGTGACACAGTTCACACTGCACTGCTCTGCACACTGCACTAAATTTATTTCAAAATAAATTTTTTGAAAAAGGGGTACTAATAAATATAATAATATATATACAAAAATATACAATTCTAACCTTAACAATACTTATTGAAAACATTTTTTTTTTATTAACCGCTTATATGAAATATAATATTGCGTTAGGTATTGTTTTCGCATTAAAAATTGGACCTTGAGGTTTGAGGACCTTTAAGATTTGAATTAACATGCATTACTCCGGAGTGCAGAAACCCATAAAATATGTTTTATTTTTATTATGTCCGTTTATGGCGTCTTCCTGTTCATAAGTGTACAGCCTAAAGGGCGGAATGTTTTCAAATCTTATATATTAGATTTTGATTTTTATTGATAACCTTTTGGAGAAAATCGGGTAAACCCATGGGGAAGGTTGATTTTTTGGTTTTTTACAAATATTTACAAACATTTTTTGAGTTTTTTCCAATCAACTTTTCAATCTTCAAAATGGTGTTTCAACTTACACATACACGATGAAACTTCGCTAGTACGGGTACCAAATTGAAAACCTGATCCATCATGAGAAGCAGAATTATTAAACGTTAATTGCTTTGATAAAAATTATTTTATGTATGCAATAGTGAACAATCTTTAAAAAATCTTTCACATTATGATTTACCTGTAAGAGCAGTTGGTTTTGTGGTGGACACAGCATATTTTTTGTTATGAATATTTATGAATATACATAAATAATAAAATCTATATAATATTATATATTAAAAAATTGCACCCATTTCATTTTGTTTTTTGGAATTGCAATGGAATCAATTAAGCAGCAAAAGCAATTTTATGTATACAAAATGTTTCTCTTTATTATATAATAAAAACCTGATTATGATTTGTTCACATAGCAGCAGCCGCAACAATCATCTTATTACTTTGATCAGACTGAATGCAACTGAGTTCATTTTAGAATTTAAAGTTTTAAAAAAAATCTCTCATCCTTTTGAGGCACCACAATTGAAGTGATGTTTTGTGTTGTTCAGGAAACAGAAGATGCAAAAGAAGTATTCTGAAAGATTTCACACTCTTTTTTATATGATCCAGTGGACTGTGAACATGAACAATGAATATATTGATTCAAGTTGGCGTTGTATACAATTATTTGTATAATAATTAAAAAAGTGTATGGGGGCGGAGATTGAGAGTTGGGAGGTTGAGACTGAGAAGAGTTATATATTTATTAAAATATACAAAAATATAGAAAAAAGAGTTCAGAAATTATGCATAAGTGAATTTGTTAATACAACATTCGAATTTGTTTAATATGTAGTGAGGGGAAAGGAGGGGTATATAAAAATACGATTTAATCCAAAATCACAACTTTTATAATAATTTACTCCCCCCCTAAAAATACAATTATAGAAATTTTAAATATCTGAACTGTTTAACCACGATGCTAGAGGGATAGGTGAGTGCGTTAACATGGAAACTGTGGGAAAAATTTTTTTTGGAGTGAGTTTGGAATAAAGGGGGGGGGGGGGTATATCATATACATAGTTCAAAGACTTCAAAGATTTTTAATATACATAAAAATTTAGATATATGAATTTCGAAAAAAAAAAAAAAAGTGTTGCAGGCAACAAATTAAATGTTGTTGAATGTTCATATCATCCTTCTTTATCCTCGTCGTCGTCCGCGTCCTTCTTCTATTCCCGATTCCCTTTCCAAACTTCTGTCTAATTTTTAAGGTAATAATGTGGTTAATTGTTTTGGACTTTGTTAAACAATATATATAAAAAAAAATCAAAACGATTGGCCAAAACAAAAAAAAATATAAATTGAAACAACATTCAATATAAGGGATTTATTATATTGGGAATGTTGGGGTTAAAAATAAAACAACAAATACAATACAAATTGTGCTATTTTATTATTAGAACTTGTTGTATATTAAAAAACAAAAACACATGATTTATTCATATGTTTAGATTTAATAATTAACTATATATATAATTTATATACAAATAAAATAAAAGAATAATACGTACATATATATACAATAGAAAAATATTTGGCCACAGGCCGAATGAAATAAAAAAAAATTACTCAACCCTGATGATCATTGAGTATGAGTTTTATTGCAAAAGAAATACAGTTTTTTTGTAACTCTTGAAGTACAACTCAGTTTGAGTTGTTTAAAAGTATGTACTTCAGAATTTTGTGAAAACTGTTGAATGGATGATTCCTTTGACTATAAACAGAGATGATAAATTTTAGATATAACATAATTTTTGTTGATATTCAACAAAGCGTACAATTTTTATAAATAAATTTTTGTTAAAATATTTGTTTTTTTGTATCTCTCTTTACTTTTATAACACTACACTTTACCTATAATGAAATAAAAAAAATTAAATTATCTTTCGTTTATTCCAAAATTTTCGTCCTTTTGTGTTTCTAAAAAGCGTTTTACACTTTTTATATATTCATTTGTTCTAAAGATTAAACAAATATAACAGTAAATATTGTATTATTTTATTAAATATTTTTTGGGAACGTTCTTTATATATAAATTATTTGTAAATCAATTCATATCCAATTGTAAAAATTTTTTTATTGCTTTAAAAATGGGGGGTTAAAACAATAGGGATGTTCAAATTAGAAACAAAGGGTTTGAGTCAACATTTTTTTCATATTATTATTTATATTTTTATTATCGAATTATAAAAGAAAATCACTTTGATTTATTTATATATATATATATGTACACAAAATAACCCATCATCTAATACAATGAATATTTGGGTTAGTTAAATGAAAGCTTAACTAAATGGGTTAAATAAACAATTTTGTCGGTTTATTATATTCAATTCATTCTTTTTTAGTTAAATATAATTAAGGAATTTTTAATTGGAATGGACTTTTAAAAATTTTGCAATAAAATATGATTAATTTTTGTACAAAAACATTGAAAAATTTCAAATCAAGCATTGAAGTCTTTGGTTTGACAGGTGTGACCATGGCTTAGTCAAAACTCAAAAAAACGTGTTTTCTATTCCTTGTGTTCGTTTGTGTGTTTGTATGTAGGTCCATCTGTCTGGGCACAGAGATACAGCTTTAACAGCTTAGCCATGTGTAAGTAAAAAAGCTTTGAAAGAAGTGTTACATTACGCTTTTCCTGTAATAGCGGTTGATTTTGTAGTAAACAGAGCATATTTTTTAGAATTCTTTTAACATTTCTGTCATCTGTCGTCATTTAATACTTTGTAATTTATATTTTTCATAAGTCGTCCACATAATGGAGCATTGTTAGATATTATTTTTTCCCATCCACTGTTACGGTGTGACCCTTATGAAATTTTGACACATCAGGTATAAGAAGTACAAAACATAGTAGTCTTCTTTAGGTTCCAGCTTTTTAGGGAGCGTGGAATACCAATAATTAAAGTTTCATTAGTCAATTTGTTTTAACTGTAAATTACATATTTATTTATTAAGTATTTCGAAGTACATCATACAATGCATTTGCAAATTCACGTGCCCTTTTCCTTTCGGATGTAGACCAAAAATGTTTATATCATATATTTTATATTTTTATTATATGGGGATCACCATGGGGATTTGTAAAGAAAAATTAGTACTGGAATCGAATCCGCACCCCCTCAGTTAATAAACCAAATTCTTACTCACTGCGCCATCTAATCCCAAACTGTAAATTTTTATCGCATATGATTCTTAAACATAAAATATGTAATATATGTGCCATCTATTATTTGATCACACATTTGTTTATATTTACCTAAATATATTAAAAAATTTGTATTTAAGTCTTTAAACGTTGTTTCTAAAAATCATGCAAATGCAACACATGATTGATTAATTTGTAATGTTTTTGGTGGAAGCAAGTTGTCAATTTATTTTCAAGAAAAAAGAACCCAAAACCACTTTTTATTCCCGGATAATAAAAAAAAAAAATTCTGCAAAATATTAAAAAAAAATGTTAGTAGCTGCGGGAAGTAAAAAAAAAAAAAATACGTTACTTATTTTTTTATATTTCGTTAGAATTCTTTAAAAATGAAAAAATACAGTAATTTTATTCATTTTTTGTTTTTTGTTGTAGGTATGTTGTTAATATGTTGTACATGTTGCATACAAAAGTTAAATTCGAAATTTGAATTTGAATTTTTAATTTTTTTTTTTTATTTTTTAAATTTGTGGAATACAAAATCAAGCCCAAAGGGTATCATGCATCCGCTACTTTAGTTATTTGTATGACAAAAGGTGAAAAATTTGTATATGTATATTTGAAACTCCATTGCAATATTTTATGAGTTCTGACTTCTGATGGTTTTGTTTTTTTTTTTGGTTTGTTCTGTTAGTTTGTTGGCTTGCAAAATATTCCAATTAATGGTCAGAGCTAAAGTTCATGAATTTAATGTGAGATTTAAAAAAAAAAAAAGTTTCTGTCTTGGTGTTTTTTGTATATTATTTAAGTAAAAATTTTTTTTTAAGTTTCAAATAAACTGTAGGGAAGCATATAGAAGTTTTGTTTCTGTAATATAAAGACAGGGTGCTTTCTGCTATAACAGAGTACTTTTGATTTTTTGTTTAATTGTTTAAATTTTAAACTTTAAAAGTCTCGTAATAATAAGGAATAGAGAAATTAATAGATATTTGTTACAACAAAGAGTTTTTGAGTTTTAAAATGGTTTTTACAGAATTGTATGCGAATAATTATAACGGGATAATTATATTTTTCCCTTTACTCTACTGGAGATCATAGGGTTTCAATAAGAAGTCTCCATGCATTTCTAATGATAATTTTTTCTACCATTTCAATTCAGGATATTTTGCGTCTACTTAATTCATCCGTTCTTCTCCATGTTGTTCTGGATCTACTTCTTTATATCTGAATCCACTTAGAGGATATCAGATTAGCAACATTCGTGTTATGCATTCCTCTTTTTATCTTAATGTATGGCTTCCATTTTCTTCTGGTTATTTGCTTCATTATTGGTTCTTCGTTTGTTAATGCTCACAAGTTTGGATTTCTAATCCAACCTCAAAAGAAGTAAGACGTTAAATTAAAAAAAAATAGAAAATTTAATTAATTTATCTTCTCAAAACCTTGAAATCGAAGTGTAAAAGACTCAACGTTATGCGACGTTAAAAGCAACGATGGAAGCGAAGCGACTATTGGGTCATCACTTTTAATTCAACCTTACAAAATAGTTCATTTTACAAAAGAACTACCCTGTATTTTATAAAATAACTGCACTGTACATAACAAAAAAACAGAACAGCGAATAATGAAAATGCTTCTAGCAATTTAAAAAATTTGTAATTTAATAGAACTGAAACTTTTCTGAAATTTTTGAATACAGTTCGTTCATTAAAAACTAAATACGAACTAATAATATAAATACACATATGCATGAAAATTCACAAAGTTAGTTAAGAAAATGAAGTAATTACCATCAAAACTAAATTTTCATTTAAATATGTAATTTGAATTGTTAAAATTTTGTTTTTATTTTTCAACTTCAAATTTCCTGCTTTAAATTGGTTTAAAATTTTAATTTTCTGTTTTTCATAATTAAATACTTTGAATTTTGAAATTTAAATTTTACCATATAAAATGAAACTTTAGATAGAATTTATAATTTATATTTAAAACTTTTGAAAGCAAATCCATATTCGGAATATTTTGATTTTTTTTTTTAGGTAGGTATAGGTAAATCTGTTTCGGACATTTTGAAATTTTCTTTAAATTCTAAACATATACGAATGACTTTTTATCAACTTTTTTTTTTTTTTTTATTTCAAAAAGAAATTTTCAATTCATTGTAAAATTTTTGGATTTTCTTTTTACTTTTTCGGAAATAAAACAAAATCAAATAAAATTCACCGTTTTTTTTCCTTTGATATTTTCTGAACAGACACCGGAAAAATCCACAAATTCATATGCCCCAAAGCAATTTATAATCCAAATCCATACTCCAAAAAAAAATTCGAGAGTTCTGGAAACCAAAAAATCCTTAAAAAAAAAAACATTCCTTTATTTTTTATTAACTTTTTTTTCCCGTTATGTTTATATTTATTTTTCTTGTTGTTGTTGTTGTCTTTAATGTCAAACGCATAATGTTGTCTAACATTGATTATGTCTATATCATCATTGCCATCACACCAATTATTATGAAGCCATGAAGTCTTTCATAAAAAAAATTTTTTTTTTTAATAAATTTAAGAACTCTATTACCTTTACATACACACACTTACATTATTTAAAAAAAAAAAAAAAATACAAAACAAAAACAAAATAATATAAATAAGAAAATTTTGATATTAGTTATAAATCTTTTATTATCATACCATAAAAGATGCACTGGACATATTGGACTGACATCTATAGGCAAAAAAAAAAAAAAACAAAAACAACTACAGTAATAAAGAATACTATAAATAAATACACAAATACATTTATAAAAAATAAAAAAAAAAAAAAGAAGCGGTAGATTTTTAAAAACCCTTTAAAATAAACTCTTTTTTGTTTTTGTAAATTTTGCATATCCTTCGGAAATATGGTAAAACCGATTCGTGAGGTTTCGTGTTGTTGTTGTTGTTTTTTTGTGCTATTTACAGGATATAAAAATGTGCATTCATATTAGTGTTCGCCCTTTTTTTTGAAAGTCCTGTTTTTGGTTTTTTTTGTTTTAATGTACTGTTATTGTTGTTGTTATTGTTATCGTTAATGGTTTGTCGTAATTTGCATTTTATTTCGAATATTAACATCTCATCCTTTTTTTATCAAATAATTTAATAAAATAAAAAAAAATAAAAATAAAACAACTGAAATTAAATTTTTTTTATTAAGAATTCCCCGATGATTTTATTTACTACAAAAAAACTGGTATATTAGAATTGTATTTTTCGGTTTTTTTTTTTTTATTATTAGATAAAATGTAGATTTGGTAAAAATTATAAGTCCTATTTTTATTTTTAAATCTACATATAATATGTAACCTTTCAAAATTCATTTTGAAATGTTGATCCTCGTATGTTACCAAGGGAATACATCAGATGCATTCTTGATGTATATTATATAAATTTTATTTTATGAATAGCATGTTATTATTTCTTTCATGTTTTTTTTTTTGTTCTAAAAATAGTGGAACGATTTATTTGTATATCAAGGAGTAATAAAGTGTTCAGGATTTATTATAATCTGTCAGTAATAAAGTGACCAGTTAATAATAAATCTTGGAGAACAAATAAAAACAAAACAAAAAATGTATTACTTTATTTTAATTGTCATTTTGACATGTACATCATCTGATTACAAATTTGACATTTAAAATTAGAGTAAAAAAGTATTTATTAGTGTTTAAGTTCGATAGTATTTTTTTTTTTTTTTTTCTTTATTTAATTTAATTCCTACTTAAATATTTAACTTAAATCTAGACAATTTTTTGAAATAATATTGACATAAATAAAATTCATAAATATATATAGGTAATTTTGGGACCTTAGCTTTTAGCCATCTGGCCCTATAGAATTCATAATTAATTTTGATTTATTTAAATGTTATTTTTTTTTTTTTTTTTTTGTTTTTTTATATAGAATTTATAATTACAATTTTAAGTTATTTATATATTTCCTCTTTTTGTTTTTTTTTTTTCCTTTGATTTGATTGTTTTGATTTTGTTTGGTTTTCAATTTTTTTTTATTTTTAACACTAATTAAATTAAAAATGATAAGTATTTATAAAAATAAGGTACAATAGGAGTCACTATCCACCTATCACTAATCAAATAATCATATTTTGCTAAGCGAGTGTTTTTACTAATCAAACTTCATTGTTTTGCTATCAAATATCGTGGTACGACAAAAATTTGTCAAAATAATTATCACTTGATTTTTTGAATCGTAATAAGTGGTTGGTGCAATAGGATCCTGGTATCAAATGGATAAACTATTTTAAACTTCTGGAAAGAGGATATTAAAACTTTTGTCGGCCTCATGACAAGTCACAGCCCCCTGTAAACTGTCATACAAATAAAATAAGATATGATGAAACGACTGATCTCATTTCTTTTTAAAAGACATAGAAACAGCAGAGAATTTACTGTCTAAATTTTACAGCGTAACTGAATTATCTAGGAAAGAGTCATAACATCATAAATTATCGTAGAAAAAAAGGACATTAAATAGAACTAAAGCTTCCAATAGCCTCATGTGTTCCCCATTAAATTAACAAGATACCAACATATATGGTCAATCTATTTTATACAAAATGCATTAATTCTTTATTCCACCATCTCATCTTCTCTCTTAAAAAAATTTCCTTTCAATCTTTTATCAAACATTTTCAATATCTATAGAATTTTTTAAACCCTAATTTTTTTCCAAACCGTATGAAAACTAGAAAAAAAAATTTGAAAAAAAAATAACCTTTGGTCAGCGTGTGTTTTTCTAATATATTATACTTTTCAACTGGATTTTAACTGGATTTTTACTATAAAGATTAATAATCAAAAAGAAAAACAAAAATGCAAAATTGAAATTATATTCGGATGTTCACTAGATTTTTTTTTTTTGTATTTTCGATTTAATGCCATAATGAAAAAAATAACAAAAGAAAGGGTTAAATTTTAATACTATACGAAAATTTATGAAACATTACTTATTAATATTTTTTTTACACATTACACATCTTTAATTCAATGTTGTAATTTGATGGTCTTGCCAAATTAAAAAGAATAATACCAAAAAAAAAAAAAAGTCATTTAAAGCGTAAAAATTACAATGTTTACTAAAAGTATAAAAGTCACATGTAAAACAAAAATAAGTAATGCGTTAATTAAATAGGATTAAAGCGCTTGTTACTGCAAAAAAAAACCAAACAAAACAAAAAGACGCTTAGAATAATAAAATCAGAAAAAAAAAACAACAAAACAACATTCAAATTAACCATTAATGACTATTACCGCCATCTGTTGGAATATTAAATTTTACATCAATTATACAAAATAAAAAAAATTTAATATTTGGTATCAAATAAATTAAAATTAATTCAACCGAATCCAATTAATCAATTTCAATATTTAAATAAAAACAAATAAGTTACAATTTTATAGGTGATATATACTATTTATCAAAAATAAAAGAATAATTTTAATTTTGTTCCTGTTTCTGTTCCATTCGTTTCCGGTTCAAAAAAAAAGAAAAAAATAAATGGTAATATGTCAATAAGTACATGTACAGTTAAAACTGTAACTATCAATTCTAATCAAAATTTCAAAATCAAAAAGTGTCATTCGTAAATCAAATTATACCTAGTGTATAAAATATTCTTAAATAACGGAACATTTGAATTGTTAAAAGAGGGTTTCATTTTTGGGAAAAGTGTTCCATATGGGTCATATTTTAATATTATCAATTAAAAATGTGTAATTATATAGGTATTTTGTATTTCCGTTATTTTTTTTTTAACTCCGGCACCTTTTTTTCAATTTTACACCATTAAATAAAAAAATAATTAAAAAAATATTATTGTACTAAATACTTAGACATTTAAAATTTATTGTGGTTTAAATAAAATTAAAAATTGTTTTTGATATTTTTGTTAGGGATCAATTATGAATTCTATACATACATGGAATTCCTCAATAAGTTTTTTTTAATTTTGTATATTTATGGTAGAACACATCATTGATTCCAAATTCTGAAAAATTATTTGATTATTAGAAATTTAGAAGAGCTTTTAGGTTTTTATTCGATAAAATATTAAATTAATATTCTATTATATATGTATATTTAATTTATTCTAGATACATATATATATATATATTCCTTGAATATGAATCAACTTATATATTTTGTCTACAATATTTTCAAATAAACATAAGAAATAGCCCACAACTGTGTTAATTGTTTTTTTTTTAAAGGTACAAAAGATCTTTTACATTTATAATTCATTATATTTCTTTTCTAAGAAATGATTAAACTCATCACGTAAACACCTGAATATGTCAAAATAACTGTCATTTGTATATAACTATCAACTGTCATATTGTATTGTAAAAATTCACTTAAAAACAATCATTGATTCTATTGCATTTAATAGGTCTGTTTATTAGATATCAGAACAGAATAGAACAGAACAGGACAGGACATCAATCAATTAAACGTCAAACACTAATAAAGAACAACAACAACAAAAAAGAGTTGTGCAAAACTGATCTAAAAAATAAAGTAGAACAGAAAAGTGTAACTCAGAACAGTTTAATAAACAAAAAACTAGAACACTTTTGGGCAAAATGTTCCGAAACTAATGAAGACCACCAAAACCTTTCCTTTTTTGTTGTAGGTAGTTAATTATTTAATACAGAGTTTTTGAAAGACCTTGGAATATTTTCATTTAAACGTCATAATTCACAATTGACAATTGGAGTAATGTTTTATTTAAAAATAGTTAAGCATACAATAGGTAAATGACAGACAATTCAACACATTCCTAAGATACAAATTTTCAAAAAGGATTTTATAAATATAAAGAAATTCTAATTAAATAAACACATGTATATACATATTTATATCGAATATAATATAATATAAAGAAATGCTAATTAAATAAATACATATATATATCAACTTAAAATATAATTAAATACATTCTCTACTCTTTTTTAAGTTTCAACAAGTTTTTCTTAAGATTTCTTTTCATTCATAAGAATTTATTATAAAAATTTTTTAAGAATTTTATTAAAATAATTTTGTTTATTTTTATTTTCTTATTTTCTTTTTTTGTTTTTGTCTTTCTCACCATTTGTCCTACATTTGTTTTGTTTTTTTATTTTTCTAATAAAGTTCAAAATAAATTTTAAAATTTTTTATAATGAAAGAAAGGGGTTTAATAAAAATGAAAATATTATACAAAAAATAGCAACAACACAATACAAATTGTAATAATAATAATAATAATGATAATAAAAATAAGAAATTTCATAATAAGTAACGTGTAGCAAGTAGCAACATATATATATCAATTATACATATATACATATATATATCATATTTACATTTATACAAACTTAATATGAAATAATAAAGTAAGACAAATAATATAATTATGTAATATTATTAAGCTCTACTA